>BMAV01022011.1:0-44912 GCA_019973955.1 Trichonephila inaurata madagascariensis
TTTTAACTCTTACAGGACGTATTTCATTCAGCTTTTTAATATTGTCGGATAATTAAAAAAAAATGGGGGATCAATATGCCGGAAGATCGAAAGAATCGTATCTCATGAAAGGTTTGGGAAGATTTTACCAGGTGCGTAAACAGTGAAGAGACAGTGATAAATTTTTCTCGTTTGCCGTGAAGTGGATGCCATGGGAAGAAACGGTTGTACCGCTACAAATGGATCTCCTAATGTTCCCCCCCAAATTTAACGGCAAATGAAGAAAATTGGGATTAATTCAAAGGTTTTTAAAAGAAGAAATCGAGAAAGTACTCCCACGGATTGCCGCCAAAAACGACAGGCCAAGCAATTTAGAATCCATTACCCGAAAAATTGAAGCAATTTGACCCCACTCCGAAAAAACCCCCCTTTCCCTTTACAGAAAAAAGGACTGGCGAAAGTTCCGGGAGCCCGGTCAAGACATCGACAAGAAAATAGACCAACTCAACAAGATCCCGGGAAGGAAAACTTTTTGGGTCCGATAACGTACCAATTTGCTTTTTTTTCGCCCAGGTCACGTGATTGATATTGCCGTGATGAGGGGTGTTTTGCGCAAAAGACAAAAAAGGGAAAGACCAGTCCGAACACGGGACCTTGTTTCTGAAGGCCAGATCCGAATCAATTACCAGCGTTAAAATAATTCATCCCTGACCAACCCAAAACACAGCCAATCAAGTCTCCATCTGTCGCTACCTTTTGGGGACCAGTGAGAAAACTAAGATTTCGACCTGCGTAGAGGTAAGGCCATAAAAAAAAACCTCCATTTACACGGCCGCAAACAGTGAAAAAATTTGTATCTGCGCTGTCAAAGGGCTTTGTTAATGCTTTGGTTGATTTTGGGGCTTATTTTAGTAGTTTCCGAACAGTTACGCACGCAACTGAAGACCATTTCCCAGAACACAACCAATTTTCGAACTGCCTGTGGTGGAGAAGCTATTGGATGCATGTTGCAGGGAAATTGAATGGAGTTGGGGGGTAAACTTTCGAAAATTTTGGTATTCCAGCAATGCCAGCCCCATATTGGGGTGGGACTTTTTTAATGCTACTGAGACTTTATTGATTGGGATCCGGGGAACTTCGTTGGAGAAGTTTTCCAAATGAATGAAGTAAATTCTGGTTTATATCGGTCAATGAGTGTTTTTAGGAAACTCTATAACAAAGATTTTCTCGTTTTAAAAAAAAACCTTAGAAAATTTATAGTTTCAGGGGAAAGAAGAATTTTGAATAGAGTAAAAAGCTAAAAGTCCCCGCTACAATTGCCAGCACACTCAGAATGGTAAAAATAGATATTTGGATTGCTAACAGTTCCTCTCAGCCACAGATAATACCAGCTGGCATGTGTATAGCCGAAATGATGGATATTGAGGATGGAGTGGTAAATTCTTTAAACGAAAATGCGGACAAAATCAAATAAAATAACGGTGGCATCCTAAACAGTCCGAGGAAGAATTCAAAGGCATTTTAGACCCGGAACTGCATGAGGCGCAACAGAAAGATCTTTTGAAATTGCTTAACGACTTTACCGATGTTGTTGATTGTGATAACAAAATAAGAGTCTCGAGTAAAGTAAAACACAAGATAATATTCGTGGAGAGTGGCACCGGCCTAACTTGCAGACGTAGGGACGCAAGGAGACCACTGATCCGATTATTCCCAACCAATTCAAGAAAAGCCCATAACTATGTCAAACAACGCCTGACGATCACAATGCGAAACAATGCCAGACCCATATTTTACGCGAACCATGGCAGGGGTTTACCTTAAAATTATTCTGGTGTGAAAAGTGATTACCTGGTGCTTTTGTGGGTGGCTTAGAAAAAACTGAAATCAAATTGTAGAAGTTCCCGTAATTTTGCCGGATAATGACGGATGCCCGTAATGTCCCCTTCAAAGACTAAACTAGCAGGGGTAGGTGCTACGAAAGTGGTCACCGGGTGCATCTCGGGGCGGGTACGAGATTCTGGAATCGGATTTCAGAAACTTCCCTATCTTAGCTGGATATTGCCGGAATGAGGTCGAATGGCTTTGTGATCGAGTCCCGCGTCCGGATTTTAATTTCCTATAGCAACTAAACTTTCAGGAATGCCTTGCAAAAATACGATTACAATAGGAAATTGCATTTTCAGGCATTGTTGTCACTTTGTTAGATGGTGGACAAACTGCACATTCCGCATTCAAGCTGAAATTAGACATTCAATAAGAAACCAAGCGCAATGTGTACCATTGAAAAAAAAAAGCGGATTGTCTACGGTATTGTAAAGAAGTTCAATCATAATTAGATGAGTGTACCATATCCCATAAACATTCACTCTAGGCTTTTCACAGAACTTAGAAAGATTTAAGTGGGAACAAAAAATATTCGGTGGTGCTGTCCTTGTACTGTCTGGTGATTTTCGACAGACATTGCCGGTCATTCCTCTTGCACTACTTTTGCTCACGAGATTAACGCATGTTTAAAACAATCGCTTTTATGGTTAAGCGTCGAAACACTTCGATTGATCACAAACACGAGAGTACAATTGCACGTTGATCAAAAGAAGTTAGTATTTTGCTGGATATTGGAAACGGTGAAGTAGAACTGCCTCCCAATACATAATGCATTAAATAGCCAGACAATTTCTGTACTGTTGTTCAGACAAAAAAGAAACTATGATTGAGAGCATCTCCCCTGATATATACCGTATAATTATTTAGATAATAATTGGCTTTGTATATAGTCCTGTTATACTTAATCAGAAAAAATGCTGATATTAATGAAATAAACTTCCAGATATAGAGTTGTTGCCTGTGGTGATCCAGTGCCGTTTAAAACAATAGACACTATTGTTGATGAAAACAAAACCGTAAATTTTCCAACTGAGTTTTTGAATTCTCTGGATAAAAGAAGAATGCCGCCCCTCCACACACAATCTTCGGTTGAAGATTAGTTCACTGGTTATTTTGCTGCGTAACTTAAATCCACGTAGATTATGCAACGGTACATGTTTATTCATCAAAAGAATTACTGGGAAACTTCTTGAAGCTAACACTTTGACTGTACAGTTTAAAGGAGAAATTGTCCTGTTTGCCACGGGTTTCTACTGATATCGTCGGAATCTCCAATACCATTCAAAAGTCTTCGATTCCCGATTCGTTTGGTTTTCGCTATGTCCATAAATAAATCTCAAAGCCAAACAATGTTCATTTGATGCTTAGACTAAAAAAATCCATGTTACTCGAATGGGCAACTATATGTTGCATGCTCACGAGTGGGGAAACCATCGAATCTATTTTAGTTAGCAGAAGACGGGTTACCGAAAAATATTGTGCATCGTTTAGCGATTAGTTATATTAAACATTCAATGTTATACTTTAAAATGATAAAAATAGTATTAAAAATTGATAAAAATCAACGTTAGTCACCTCATCTATAAAATTAAATTTTCTTATGTTGTTACTTAACAACTTCATAAGCATTTCATGAATTATACTATACTCAAATAGGAGATGAATAAAATGCAAAATTTAAAACATTATATTGTTACGAATTTTGTGTAAATAGTGTATATAATTTGTATTTGGATATTTAATGCATTTATTTTACTCTGTTATTTTTATTTCATGTTAAAATTGTACCATTCACACAAGCCATGCCGCCCCTTACGTTATAATGGCGATTGAATGAGAACTTGGCGAAATATTGGCGATAGAACCAAGTTGGCATCATTTTTGGCGACTAAGTTGGTGACTTTGGTGACCATTTTGGCGTCATTGGCGACCATGTGGGAGAAATCGGAACCCTCTGGAATCTTCTAGAAAGTAGTAGATCCCTCCACTAGTGTCCCGTTCAATGACACGAGCTGTTATATTTCTGGAAGTTTCTGTCGCGCCTATAAAGATGCTCGGGGTACGGCGTGAGGTCGGGTAAAACCAGCGAGTGAGGATTTTTTTTGACTAGCGATTAGCTCGGCTGTGCTTGTGAATAATCTTTATTACGTGTATTTTTAAACACTGGTCATTGTGTTTGATTGCTGTTGAAGGTGTGAAAACCTTTGGATATTTACTCTGTGAATATCGCTGCTGAATCCTATATTTAAAGGATTGGATTTTTGTTAATAAATTCGCATCGCTCTCTAAGAACTGTTTATTTTCTTTGTGATCATTTTGCATGAAATCCCCCGAACCCTCGGATCAACGTAACAGTTTGGTGTCAGAAGTGGGATTTTATGCCAATAACAAGAGCGATGGATGAGCAACTGAAGGCTCTGTTGGAAGGCATCAATGCCTTGAAAAATGGCCAAGAGACTAGAAGAGGCCAAGAAGAGATGCAAGAGAGAATGGAGAAAGGCCAAGAGGAGACTAAGCAGGAAATGCAGAAATGTTTGGAAAACGTACAGAAACGTCAGGAAGATCTGAAGAATTCTCTAGAAAAGAAAATCGACAATGTTGAAGAGAAAATCAATAGTGTGGAAGAGAAAATAGCATTGAAAGTTGAAGAAAAGATTGCAGTAGTTGAAGAAAAGATTGTAGTAGTTGAAGAGAAGATAGAGAAGAAAGTAGGAGAAGAAATAGGAAAGATTATAGAGCAAGTTGAAGGAAGAATTGAAGAAGTAGCTGGAAATTTTAGCCAGCGAATGGAAGATCTTGAGAAGAAACTTCTAACTGGCGGAAATGAGAACAAAAGCAAGATTGTGCCTGTGTCTGCCTTCCTAGAACCTGGACTTGCTTCTCCAGTGCCTGTGACTGCCTTTACAGGGTCAGTGAAACTGACAACCTATGACGGAAAAACGAACTGGGAAGTATACAAGACACAATTTTCAATAATATCTGAAGCAAATGGATGGACGGAAGGGGTGAAAGAATGTCAACTAGCAGCATCCCTTAGAGGAAACGCCGCCGAAATACTGCAGACTCTTCCCGACAGAGAGCGACCCTATGTAATGCTCTGGATCTTCGGTTCGGCTAAAAATACTTTAAGGACTACGCACATCTGCAGATGAAAACAAGACTCCAGAAAACAGGAGAAAGCTTGCAGGAGTATGCCTCCGAAGTAGAAAGTCTCGTCAACTTGGCTTTCTCTGAACACCCAGCATCTGTGCGTGAAGTAATCTCTTTGCAGTATTTCGTGGACGGATTGAAGGATGAGGAAATCCAGAAGGCTGTAAGAATGGCAGATGTGCAAGATCTTAAATCTGCCCTGTTATATGCCTAGAAATTGCAGGCCGCCAATGAAGCCAGTTGCAGAGACCGCCATTCCATCCGTAGAGCTAGAGTGACTGCGAATGCCCCTTGTGAATCTCCATGGATGAAGGAGATGAAGAAATTGAAAGAAGAAATTCAAGACTTAATGGCTCAACTTCAGAACCGGAGGAGGCGTAGCATCACGTGTTGGGGTAAGGATGAAACCCGGGCATCTCAAAGTAGCCCCGAAACAATGAAAAATCGTAGCAAAGTGCTGGGGGTGGATGAAGGGCATCTAAAAATAGCTGCCCTCAAAAAGGGCAGAACATTCGCACCATGCAAATGTAGTCGAGTCTAAGGAAGTGTATAGAAACTGAAAAGGATCAGCACATGGAAATGCAGACGCTCTTTCGAGAAGACCCTGTCCGGAGAGCTGCAAATACTGCTCGAGAATTGAAAAGAAATTTGGCGTAATAGATCCAATATTCCGCCAAGTTACAACGCCATCAACATCGGCATTGGACCCGTGGGTGATGAGAACGCCCGAAAATCCAACTGGCTGATCTAAAAAAAACCCCATCATAAATTCAAAGAGTCGTCTGACGAAAGCCCAGCTGGCAAGACATCGCCCCTTTCCATCCTACCACGAAGCGTTACTGGGCTCTTTGGGACTCTCTCCATTTTAAGAAATGGTTTTTTTTATATCGAAAATGGAGTCTGACGAGGGAAAAAACTTTTTGGGGTGGCAATTGATACTCCCAAAGAAAAAGAGTTTCAACGGTCCTTAAGGAACTCATGGCATTCCAACTGGGAGGTTTATTTTGGTGTTAGGGAAGACCTTTACAAAATTTCGTGAGCGCTTCTTCTGGAACAATGTGCGGAGGAGGGGAAAAAGTGTTGCGCACATGTGATCCCTGTGCTCACGCAAAGGTCCCGAAAACGCACTAGGGAAGACTGCAGCTGTATAATGGGGGAAGCGCCTTTCGAACGAATAAGCTTTTGACATACTAGGCCCACTTCGAGATCATCAGATGGCAACAACAACATCCTGGTTGTCATGGACTACTTCCCCAAGTGGCCTGAAGCCTTCTATTCCCGACCGAGAGGCCTCGACTGTTGCAGAGGTTCTAGTTCAACACTGGATTCACGATTTGGGGTCCCACACTGCACTCCGATAAAGGGAAAAACTTCTTGCGGGTTTGCAAGGGACTGTGGGGAAATACCGCCATCGACAAAACCAGGACGACAGCTTTGCATCCTCTGTTGACGGTATGATAGAGAGGTTTAATCGGACCCCCCATCCTGAACAGCCTCTCCCTCCTGGTATCCAGTAATCAATAGGACTGGGACAAGAAATTGCCCTTTTCCTGCTTGCCTACAGGAGTGCCGTTCACGAGACCACCGGCTATGCCCTCTCCCAGATGCTCTTCGGACGAGATCGTCTGCCTGCGGATCTTCAGCTGACCACCAGATGCTCCCTTGGCTCCTGAGGAGTATGTCGAGAAACTCCAGATACAGATGGAGGAAATACATCATCTGGCTAGGGAAAGAATCGGTTTGGCTTCCGAGAAGATGAAGACCCGATAACGCAAGAGCAACCGGACACCTCCACGAAGGGACAAAGTGTGGTTATGGGAATCCGAAACGTCGCAAAAGGACTCTCTCCAAGCTGCAGACAAACTGGGAAGGTTTTACACAGCCCTAAAAAGACCTGAATGACGTTGTGGTGCGGATACAGAAATCACCACTCTCAAAACCAAAGGTACATTACAAGTAGCCCCTTTATCTTGCCAAGAGAAAAAGATCGCTTAAATGGTTTATTGATTATTTTGTAAATAATGTAAATTTTTTCTCGTTTCTTATTCCTTAGTTTTATTTTTAATACTGGAATTTATTTTTTACATTTCTTCTGTCTTTGAATTTATTTGTATTAATTTGCCTGTAAATAGTGCCTCTTACTCAAGGATTGAAATGCCCGGGACGGGAGTCTTTGAGGAGGGGGAGTGTTACAATTTTGTGTAAATAGTGCATATAATTTGTATTTGGATGTTTTATGCATTTATTTTTTCTCTATGTGATGTTTAAATTTTATGTTAAAAAGAACCATTCACAAGCAATGCCACCTTACGTTATAATGGCGATTGAATGAGAACTTGGCGAAATATTGGCGATAGAACCAAGTTGGCATCATTCTTGGCGAATAAGTTTGGCGAACCCAATTTGGCAACTTTGGCGACCATTTTGGCGTCATTGGCGATCCCTGTTTGGAGTTCGCCCTCTGAAATCTTCTAGAATAGTAGATCCTCCACTAGTGTCACGTTCCAACGAGCTGTTATATTTCTGGAAGTTTCGTCGCGCCCTATAAAGATAAGCTCGCCAGGACGGCGAGTCTGGATTAAAAACCCGGAGTAGTGAGGGTTGTTTTGACCAGCAATTAGTTCGGCTGTGCTTGTGAATAATCTTTACTTATACGTGTATTTTTAAACACTGTCATTGTGTTTGATTGCTGTTGAAGGTGTGAAAACCTTTGGATATTTATTCTGTGAATATCGCTGCTGAATCCTATATTTAAAGGATTGGATTTTTGTTAATAAATTCGCATCGCTCTCTAAGAACTGTTTATTTTCTTTGTGATTGTTTTGCATGAAATCCCCGAACTCTCGGATCGAAGTAACAATATTGTTTTATGCTCAATTTCAACTTTCCGAAATTGCAAGCGAAGATTAATTTGACTGCACTGAATGGCTTAGAATAATACTAAATCAACGTGTTAAGACAAAGCCACAGAGAAGCGCGTGGCCGGGTCAGCTAGTACTTTTATAAACATTTATTATACCATGATAAAAGAATATTTATATGTACTAAATACTAGATTGTGAGTATTCCATTGTTTACTCTACCGGGACCAACAAAACAATTTTATTCACGTTAATACATTGTTTTTGCACAACTAAATCGTTTTGTAATGGAAAATGCATCTTCATTTGTGGATAAAAACACCTATGTAATGAAGGAGAAGGAACAACTTATTGAGAGACATTTCAAAAGATTCGACGGTAAAATCTATATTTAAACAAGAACAGTTCCTAAACTTTAGGTTGCAAATTTATAGGATTTCCCCCACAGTAAGAAACTAATAAAGCGTTCATTACAAATTATAAGAGATCCATGAGTCGAAAAGGTAAGAAACCCATTTTAGACGTATCTCATGGTCAAAATTCAACGCTATTTTACCCCTCTCCCCAAAAAAGAAGTAGTATTTCGTTTCCCAGTTTTACGACTTTGACCCTCTTCCCCCTTCAGAGAAAGGGGAGGATTATATTGAAGGAATTGCGCTACAGAGAGAAATTTATTGTCTTTTTCGAAATCTTAAGACAAAAATATTTGTGTCAAAGACCTCGTCTGTACCTACGCCGTATTGCCCGCAAAAAACTAAGTGACAGATATAGTACTGAAAATAAAATCTACATATATATTATCGAATGATTGTTTGAATAACGTCAAACTTTGAAGCTATGCTAAGACTATCGACAACCTCGTAATTTTGAACTTCTATCAAGGGACGAGGACAATACCTAAGCTGGCATCCCAGTTTTCAAACTTCCACGTCCCCCAACATAAGGACTTTGAGCCTCGGCTCTCTTTATGGAGGGTCTTCAGTGTTACCAGAACTCCAACCCATGACTTAAATATCGCCACGCCGACCACGAGTTCATGACCATGGCCCTTTTGGATACTGTGATAACCTATATTTTCTTGATCAGGAAAGTCGTAAGAACTGCCCACGATATTTTACGTAACGTATTTTCTGGATTTCTGCATAAAATGAAACTAATATTTTGTTACCAAATGTGTGTAAAAATTAAATTCGTTTATGGTTTTCCAGTGATATAAATATTGAATTTATGTTATTGTTATACTAAAATCGATAATTGTATATACTTAAAACGCGTGTTTTAATCTATATATATATATATATATATATATATATATATATATATATGTATATATATATATATATATATATATATATAAATAATTATATATATATATTATATATATATATATATATATATATATGTGTGTGTGTGTGTGTAGCATAAAATATATATTATGTCTATTATTACACAACGCTTCAACGTTGATATATTTCAGAATTTGTACTGTGAAAAACTACGGGAAAACATTTGTAATATTAATATGTTTACTTTCTTCATTTGAAAATTGTCTGAATATTTTTGATATACACGTGATATTATTGATACTGCTATTCATAATTAAAAGTAGTGCAATGAAATTATCATTTGCGTATCTCTTTGAAAACTATTTAGTTTTATTTTTTTAGATAAGAATTAAGAATTTGTCTAAGAAGAAAATTGTGACAACCAGTACTGCATTTAAAATATTAAAATTTAAAAGAAGAAATTTGAACTAATAAAATGAAGGCCACTGAAGAATTAAAATCAAGTGCTTTAAAATAAAATATAAAAAAATAGTATGAAGGAAAAATATAAAAAATAATTTCTGGAAGAGCTTGAAAAAGGTTTTTCTGTGTCCAACACTGTGTCTCGGGAAACTGAAATGCTTGCGTAAGGGCTGGTTGGTGAAAAAGCAACTCTTACATGGTTCAAGATTCACCCCTCCCCCGAAAAATAAAAAAATAACATTTCTTTTACCAGTTTTACGATTCCCTCGGTCCCCCACATGTCCCCTTCCTCTGAAGGGGGGGGGGAATGGGTAGAATGGTCATCGGGGCACATGATCTCCAAAGAGGTCTCAATCATCTATCTTCAAAATATGGGGTTGACATTGACAGATAGAGCTTGCCATGATAAATTTAGAGTCGAAAAAATAATAATAAAAGGAAATAACCATTAAAATTAAAAATAAAAATGATTGCACTTTGAATTTAAAGAAAAATTGCTGGAGCCTTTAATGAATTAAAATGAAAATAAAATAAGAAATAAAATTTTAAGAAGAAAGTATCATTAGCCTGCTTCAGCCGATATTCAATCTCAAAAGAGAAAAGAAATCACCAACTTAATCTGGACTGAGAAAGGGAAGAACTTTATTGAAAGGAGTACCCGAGAAAGAAATTTATTGCCCTTGCAAATCTTTAGACAAATATTTGTGTGCCAAAAATTTCGCAATAACCAGCGCCATCTAGATGTCATGTAAGGTGTTACATTAATGGCAGGCCTTCGCCTTAAAAGAATGCAAAAAAATAAAACAGTAGATTTTACATTTACACAAAAAAAAAAAAAAAAAAAAAGCACAAGTTTTTAACCAACTAGAAAGGGTTTTTAAAGTTCTCAGCACCCATTTAGAAGAAAAAATAACATCTAAAGACCAGTAGAAACATAATCTAGCCATTTTATTTAGTGTACAGCATTTTTTTAATGGTTCACTGTAAACAAAAAAAATAAAACAAATCAAATCATATTTTTGAAACATTTATTCTAGAAATTGTACACAACATATCAGTCATTTAAAAAAACAGGAATATAAGTGTGATTTTTGAAACAACATATAAAAAATAAGAGTTATTTTTCATTTAATTTTTTATAAACACTATCTAATCCATATTATGATCAACTTCATCCTTATTTGTACAGCATAGCAAATGTTTTAATGAAATCTACATCAAATTATCATTTTATAAACAGGAAGTTCTAATGTGTAAAAATACATAATTAAAGATTTCTTAATTTTTATCAAATCAACAGCCTGTCTCGAAGTTACTAAATATAAGTGAAAATGCCTTTCAAACAGTGTTTTTTCAAATGAATTACTTGTTAGAATATGTGTGAGTCCACCTAAATTTATACCGAAGAATTTATAGATAGCTGGTTCTGAGTGGAACCTTAAAAGTTTCCTCATTAGAGTAAAATCTCTGTAAATGTTATTTATAATTATATAGTTTTCTAAGGGACTATCGACAAAATTTAGCATAAAATGTGAAGTGTTATGCATCCCTCGTATGATTGTTATGAATATGACGACAAAGACTACAATGTGAATCAAATGGTCTTTGACAGAAAGTCCAAGACGTATGAAATTCGTAGAATAATATTTATTCATCTATACGTATAAATAAAAATGAAATGTCTATTTGAAATTAATAGCTTTTTACTAAATGAATTTAAAAAGTATATACGGTACTTATATGAAAGAATCAATTTTTAAAATTTTTGTCTGTCTATCTCTCTGTTTGCTGCGGCTAATCTCTGAAACGGCTAGACCAATTTTGACAGAACTTTTACTGGCAGATAGCTAATGTTATAAGGAGTAACTTAGGTTCTTTTTATTTTAGAAAAAGAAAATTAAGGTTCCGCGAAAATAAAATTAAAACCATTGAAATAGTGAACAATATCCGATTCCTGTCTGCCTCTCTGTTTGTTGCGGCTAATCTCTGAAACGGCTAGACCAATTTTGACAAAACTTTTACTGGCAGATAGTTAATGTTATAAGGAGTAACTTAGGTTCTTTTTATTTTAGAAAAAAAAAAATTAAGGTTCCGCGAAAATAAAATTAAAACCATTGAAATAATGAACAATATCTGATTCAAATAGGGATTATTTTTATTCAATAAGGATTATTTTATTTTGCGAGCCTTCTGTCTCAACGATTTCTAGCAGTTATATCAGGATGGTGAACCTTTTTGAGATGTGGGTCAAATTTTTTGATCATATTTTTTTAGTACCAGCTCGTGGGTCACTAATGCCTAGTTGCACCAGAGTTAAGTTTAAAAATTTTTAACTGAGTATTTTTAAAACTAAACATCTTTAAAATTCACTTGGCTTAACGGGTAAAAATGGGCGTGGTTTGACGATTTAAAATTTTTTAGTGGGGTAAAAAATTCTTAAGTGTTTGGTGCAAATTGCAATAAGTGTTTGAATGAACAGAGAGTAACGAAAATTACATGCATATTATGAAATATTATTTATTAGTGTATATATATATGTATAACAAAATTGATTATAAGGTATCTATTGAGAAATCTGTTGCTGTTTGTTTTCAGATAGGTTTTTTAAAATTTGGTTTATATTTCATATTCATTAGTTTAACGCATTTCCCAGTCAATTTTATTTATATTAGAAGATTTTACAAAGTTCATTCAAGAAAACAATTTTCACACGAATATGGGAACTCAAACATCATTAAAAAAGCATTAACTAGTTTTTTCATTAATATAAAATTATTTAGTAAAGAATCTCTTTCGTTTATTTTTACTGCGGGGTCAAAATATTGTCTGCACTACTTTCACACAGTTTTCCTTCTACATCATAAATCAAGTCTTCAAATTTTGTTTTCGACGTTGCTTTGAAATTCAACTAATTCCATTTCTAAATTATCGATACCTAACCACATAAAAATTCGGTTAATTCCATAATATGAAATCCTTTTTTCTATGGAAATAAAATAAAGCGAAATAATTCCAAGCTTTTAAATTGATTGAATCTTAAAAAGTTTTTTTTTATTTCCGATAATCTACATATTTTTTAGTTGCTTTTTCTTGAATGTCACAATGGAGTTTTAAAAATTATTTTTTTTTGAAAATATTTTAAAAGGAAAATTTTTAATGAAAAAGGGTATCCCCGTTCCGCACGGGTGAATCAAAAAATTAAACAATACAGACAAGGAAAAAGGGTTTTAATGATTTAAATTTTTACGGGTTAAATTAAATAAAAAAGCTTTTGTTTTCTCCCCAAAAAAAAACTATGTTTTTTAATTTTTTTGGTTTGAAATATAACAGCTGGTAAAAAGTTTTTTTTAAAATTTAAAACCCCGTATTTTAATACAAAAATTAAATTTCTATATACAATATTGAATTTATTAACAATCTCTAATACAATATTTAAATTTATGAACCATCTCTATATACAATATTAAATTTTTCTAATTTTATATCAAAAAAAAGGTCAAAACAGTAGGGGGAAACAATCTGCAAACACGCGTGTTTGACACTGTATGGGGGGGAGGATGAAAGGGGAAATCGTTCAAAAAGGGGGGAGGGATGATGACCTTTGGGGATTGAAATAAAATACCTTTTTAAACGGATATTGTTCACCATTTCTTTGGGTTTTTAATTTATTTTCATGAACCCCAATTTTTTTTTATAAAAAAATAACCTGTTTTTTCTTATAACATTAGCTATCTGCCAGTGAAAGTTTCGTCAAAATTGGTCCAGCGTTTCAGAGAAGCCGGTCCAGACATCGACAGACTTTTAAAAAAATTGTTTTTTTCATAAAAGATTTTTCTTTTAAATGCTTTTTGAAAAAAGCTGTTAATTTCAAACCCACAAAAGACACTTTCTTTTTTTATATTAAGATTTCCACCGGCTGGGTGGCGGGTTTTTTGTCGCGGCCTTCCGTACCCGGGGGTTCGCCCCCGGCCCCAATCGGGTATTTTCATGATGCAAAAAATCGACAGTGCCAAGTCGTATGATTAAGGCTTTAAAAAAGACCCCCAGAGTATTTTTTGGTTTGTATGCTCTGGCTAAATTAAATCCGGTAGGGGTTCGCATCGTCAGAACTCAGGTGCCCCCCTAGGGGGGAAAAAGGGACCAAAATTACCTGCGGCATTGGTATCCCCCTATAGGTACCGCCCCAAAAGTGATACCAGCTTGGGGATGTCTAAGTCTGCAATGGTTTTGATAAACGACAGTCCATTAGAAAAAAAAAAATTGGCATTTAAAGAGATTGCCGGGTGAAAACTTAAAAGTTTTTAGTATTTAAAATTTAAATTTCATAATGTTTCAATTAAAATTACAACATCAACTTTTTACATCTATTGACACCGAACAATTATATGCATGTTTATTGGTTTTTATTATTCAAATATAGGGGGTGGTGTATACAAGATCATGCCAAAATACAATTCAATTGAAATAACAATTAATGTACAATTTTTTATTTATAGATAATTTTATTTCTTTAAAATTTTAAAGATTGATTTTTAACATTAGTTTAATTGCTTGCATCATTGTCTCATTAATTTCAACAATACTTAAACTTTTGTATTTCAATTTTTTATTTTTTTTCTAAAAATAAAAGGTTTGGTAACTAAAGTAAAAAGGAAAATGTTTGATTCAAATTTACTAATATCGCGTAAAAACCCCCCGTCGTTTTTTTATTTTATAGTACTGAGTTTTCATCATTGGACATATTTAAATTGTTTTATTTAGAAATTAAATTAGTGGTGATTTTTTTTCATCTGCAAAGTTAATATTTAAATTTCCCCCAAAAAACATCGGTACATTATGATACCCAAATTTTTTTTGAGTATTTTTAACCTTCTTATCAAATAAAAAATAAATCTTAATAAATTATCAAAATTTTGAAAAAAAATTTTTGTATCTGTCTCATTGATTTTTCCAAAGGGAAAAATAAACGGCAAAAATAATAAGTATTGCCCATTCTCGGAATCGCAACAGCAACCCATATTTTCCTTTTTCAGAAACATTAACCAATGCTTCTAGTGAATTTGTATGTATGTCCAGGTAGCGCACACAGAATTTTTTAAGGGGAGGGTTGAAAAATTCACCATTCTTGATATCCCGATTTTAGATTTTGGGGGAAAAAAAACACATTAAAAACTAATTTTGAATAAATAATTTGATTAATTAAAAAAATCTTAAAAAACAAATACTTAATTAAATTTTAAGCCCAGATTTATAATTTAAACGGAAAAAATATCAAGGGGCGGGGTACCCCCCCCTCCCCGCGTGCGCCCTGTGTATGTCCATATTGAAATAATGAAGTGGAGATCTTTGGGATTGTGATAAATAGCTACGCTGTAAATTCGGGTCTTTTTTTTTAAATAACAACAAAGTTAAAATTCGGGAAAATCAAGTGGTTTCTGTTTTTTATAGAATTTCGACAAAAGCAGAACATTTACTTTTTTGACATCATCATTTTTTTGGCATGCATGCGCAGAAAAGTTTTGGTTTACCGGTTTTGAGTGTATAGTTTTTAACCTTTTCAATTCTAACGTTAATTCTCATGATTTGTTGTCTTTTTTGATGTTTATCTTTTCTGAAGCATTTTGATGTTCCGTTCTACCAATCCCAAAAATTTTCCCGGGTGCTGCTAATATTTTCTTGGTAACCAAAAATAAACCTTAAACCTCGTTACCTTTTTTAAAGCTACGTATACTAAATTTTTAGGATGTTTGGATCGTATTCGTGCAAAATTTAAAAAATCCCCTGTGATTTCTGAATAGTCACCAAAAAAAGAAATAAGTGGAAAATGTTTTTTTTCGCTATTTTGGTTTTATTTTATTGATGGTATGGATGATGTCTGAGGGTGATTGGGAAACATCATCGTCGTTAAAGGCATAAGATTCCCCGATTTTGTAGTCGTTTTTGTCCACATGTTTTGAAATTTCATCCCAAAATTTTTATGATGTGTCATGATTTTTTTCTCTCTACGTAACAAATTTTCCAAAGGGCCTTTTTAATCCGTCTGCAAATCTATGTTGTTTGTTATCATGTAAGGTCGGTTGAGAACTAAAATTTAATTCGTAAGGCAACCCACCGTGTTATCAGCTCTATTTTATGCAACTTCTGTCTAACAAAATTTTCTTGCTCGATTATGATACCCACAAAAACATCAGATGGCAAAGATTTTTTTACCGGGGGCCCCGGGGTTTGTTAATAAAAATTAATTCCTTCGGGGACATACTGATTGAGCTTTTTTTTGTGATAAATCTTACGATTACCCGTATTTCTTCCCTTTAAAAATTTTTCCTTTTAAAAAAAATAGCATTATTGTATTTATTTTTAATATCGAAATATAATGAAAATTTTTTAATTTCACTTAAATTTGACTTTTAAAATTCCCAAAAGTTATTTTTAAACCCTACCTTAAAAACAGTTATATGTTTCTTATTTTGCAAAACTGGTGGTGGGTTTTTAAAAAATTTATTTTAAAAAAAAATAAAGAAACTTTTAAATATGCGAAAATTTATTTTCATAATATATTATTAAATTTTTTTCAAAATTCTCGGTAAGTTGGAAATTAAGTTCCTCCCCAAATAGCTTTTTAGCGCGACGTAAACATAATTTCAATCACCTCGGAAAAAGTTGGCTTTTGTACTACTGTCATCTGCGGGGAAAAAAACCACAGCAAAAAAGAGTCATGAGCAGTCGGGTGACGAAACCCAAAGTTTTCCCCACCAAAAGTGCCCAACGCGGCAAAAAGGTTTTCACTTCAAAAAAAAATACACATTTACACTGATATAATACATTAAAAATGTATCAATACTTCACATTGTGTTTCATAATTAAACAGTACTAAGCAAAGAACAAGCTTAATAATTGTCAATGACCCCAAGACTTTCAAAAAAAATTATATACAAAATTTAATACATCGATAATTTGTACGGTTTATAAAAAGTGGTATTAAAGCTTTATTTCAAAACATTATTATTAAACAATTCAAAGATATTGCATGGAGGAAGGGGGGGCGACGAAAATTATGATTGAAAATTGGGGGCCAAGATAGAAATTTTTAAAAGCACGGTTTATATAATTAAATTTTTAGGGTTTAAAAATTTTTTGGGTACTTAAAAGACCGCGCCAACTGGATTTGGAGAAAGAACAAGTTTTTTTGTAAGCTTTTTAAGTTTTTTTCTTTGAAGCGTCATCACATACTGCGACAGATTATCCATTGCGTTTCTTTTTGCTTAACTGATTTATTTTGCTTTTTTTATTATTTTCATTTTAAAAGTTTTTAAAAAATTTGTAACTTTAAATCCGATATATATTTAATATTACGATAGATATTATATAATATTTTTTTCTGCCACACCATTAAGTGAAATATGTATTCTTATTTCAAAAATTATGTAACATCATTTTAATTCCTTTATGTGTCACAGAGATTTAACAGTAGTTGGAGATTTTTAAGGTGCTAATATACTATTTTTATATTACTATTTCCTTTTCTTAGAAAGTCTGAAAAAAGGAAGCTCAGTCTTCAAGAGACTTTGGATTTGTTATAGAACCTACCATCTGAAATCAGTGATGTACTGACAGATGATTTTTCTGATGAAGAAGTCCCAACAAATTATCTGCTGGAATTATCGTTAGATTCTTAGGATGACAATCAAGAGACTGAACTCAAAGTGCAGTAGCTCATGTTAAGAAAATACAGCATTTCTTATCCCAGGATGCAGTGCTGTAAAAAACATTTAATCGAAACCTCACTCAAAATGCACAACGTGTAATGAATTTCTGTGTATTAATGAAAAAAAAAAACTGTTTCTTTGAATATCATCAATTAAATTTATGTGTAAAAAAATAATAAATTTTGAAAATTTGATAATCTTTAAAAACAAATATTTGTGCTGTAAAATATTAGTATTCTCTGTGGTTATATATATTTAGCATTTTTAAGAGTTAAAACTGGGTTAAAAAAATCATTCGGTCTTTTCGTATTGTCAGAATTATTTGAGACCTTTGTGTGCTGACGGTACTTTTTAAGGTACCGATTTAATTAATTAGCTCTAACCAGTGGCGCACACGAGGGGGAGGGGGGTCCTGGGGTCCGGACCCCCAAGCCCTTGATTTTTTTAAGATTGGTTATATAATTCTAAATATATAATACGTAAAATTTAATTAAATATTTGTTATTAATGATTAATTTTATTAATTAATGCTAATTATTTATTCAATAATTATTTTTTACTGTGTTTTGTTCCGAAAATGACAAATCAAAATAGCATGATACAAGAATGGTGAACTTTCAACCCGATCCCCCTTGAAAATTCCTGTGTGCGCTACTGGCTCTAACGAATTAAATTTTTCAAAGTTGAGTATTTTATTTATGTACATCCCTTAATTTTCAATGTAGCCATCCAAAAAAAAAATTCCAAGCAAAAAATTTGCAGTAAATCATAATGGGGTGGATAAACGGTTAATTACAAACCATCGTTGTTGCAGGTATAAAATTCTTACCAGGATTATTAGATTTCACCGAACTTTCCTGCAACACTTGTATGTCTTCTTTCGGAATCAGACCAAGAGCGCCCCTAGAATAGGCCGGATTCGTCATTGAGCTGTCGCCGCAAAGGAGAAAAAGTTCTTGGTAGGGGAAACCGGGGCAAGATGATGAATGTCATAATTTTTCCGTTTTCTGCTAGGTAGCAAGATCAACCGAACACTAATGGCTCCCTTATTGGCCGTTCGTTGAAAAATAGTATAGAGAAGCATAAATCTACGTTTTCGTGTTAGTTGTGAAGCTTTGATTGTTTACCCCTGCGCTGATATAACTTTTATACATGTGTAAATAAGCTCTGCTACAGATACAGGCAAGATATCATTTATCTCTTATATTTGTGAGTAACTTAGTTTAAATGCTACATATTACCATGAATAAATATCAATTAATCGACTTCCTTCATGGAAATGGAAAATAACATTTTTAAATAGGCAGTCTGGGGCAAGATGACGAGCTCGTCATCTTGCCCGTGTTTCGGAATTTATTAAACTAACTATGTTGTATATTCTATTAAATCCTGTAACACTTGTTTGTCTGTGTTTTTGTCCGTTCGACCTTGCGCTTCTATCTCTTCTGGGTCTAAGGGGTGCATCGGATCGGGGAATGTGTCGTTCGAAAGGGGGCGACCAGAGGAAGACATTTTTGCCCTCCGCTAACAACTTTATGGTAATTTATCCAGGGTAAACTATCATAGACAAAAATATTGTTGAGCGTTTGAGCACCGCTTACTTCAGAGCATCCAGCTACAGTTGGAAATGTCGTTAAAGAGTTTAAAAATTGTGGGATTGAGACTCATAATCCTCTTATGTTTAGCGAACATGACATTGCTGCTTCAAAAGCTACTGACCATGATGTTGGCGATGAAATTGAGAATAATAGTGCTAATCTTCAGACCCTGGTAGTAGAAAACCAACATATAAATCCTCCAGAAGGAGAACATAGGGCAAATGCTGATTACGATGCTCTAAAGAAGCCTGTTAGTGTTTTTTTTATTTCAAACCATTGCCTAAAGCAACACAATGTGAGGGAAAAAGAAAAGCAAAAAAGTGAGCTCAAGCATTGTTACAGGCACACCCATCAAAGAACTGTTAGAAACAAAGGAAAAGCAGAAGAAGAACAGGAAACTTTAAAAAAACAGGAGAAGAGTAGGCCTGTGAATTTAGAAAGGAGTAAAAAAACTCAAACTGCTTCTCCTGTAGGCCTAAATCTATAAAAATCCAGCATCTCAAAACATTCTAGTTAAGCATCAACTTCAAAGGATGGTGTTATAAACGCCCCGTTTGAAGAGAGGAATATTGTGATTCTCCAACAGAAGAATGGATCTAGTGCTGTAAATGCCAAGAGTGGTGGCATGAGGAAAGTCCCAATTATGAAAATGGCATTTTTATTTGTGACTATTGTTAGCTGCACAACTAAACACTTCAACATAACGTTAAAATGTATTACGCTTAGTTTGACACTTTTCAAGATGTAAAAACTCAGTTATCATTTGTTAAACCATGTAACATATTCAAAAGATAAAATTCGTTCAACTAGTAGTCACACATTCTCGTTCCCAGTACGCAAGATGACAATTTGTTAAGGTTCCGAAAAAATAAAATTATTCTTGGTGTTTTTTATTTGAAAAAATTAAAGGTAATGTGTATTTAATACTACAAAATGACCACTCTTAATACTTCATGTAAAAATAAATTTTTATCCTTAAAAATAAATTAATAAACAACAAAACTGTTAACATCAATACCTGCTCGGTCTCCCTACGTATCAAAATGATACTTGAGATGTTAAAAAAAAACGCAAGTGATAAAAAGGTTAAAGACAGTTATGAAGTTAGAAAATACGCTACTTTCCATTAATTGGCTGAGTTACAGAATCTTTTGAAGTCGCGATAGCCGAGTGGTCATGGTCGCGCGTGAGAAAGAGGCTGATGCACGTTAAATCTGTCCAGGCTCATTGTCCTCCCATGGGTTTATTGTAGAAGTACGTAGAGGTGGTATTATCTTAGGAGTCGTCTTCGTCAGTTGACCGAGGTACGAAATTACGAACTTCGCTGCCAATAATCTCTTGTGTTGCTTTAAAGTGTGAATTTAAAATAACTCTCTCACTCGCTCCCTTCCTGGATTACAGACATAAGACAGTGCTTCTCAAACTTTCAATACTTTCGACCCAATATTTAATCATAATTTCCATCGAGCCCCCCTCCATACAATAATAATGTATTGAATTCAGTAATACTATACTTTGATGCTAAAGCTGCCACCGGCGTATATAAACGTCTTGCT
Organism: Trichonephila inaurata madagascariensis; assembly: GCA_019973955.1. Lineage (NCBI taxonomy): Eukaryota > Metazoa > Arthropoda > Arachnida > Araneae > Nephilidae > Trichonephila > Trichonephila inaurata. Next base: position 20,486 of record BMAV01022011.1, read on the forward strand.
CAATCAAAGCTTTAATTCCCCCCGACGTATATGTACGTTTTCCCGACGTACGATTTTTACTGCGCATTGCGTTCCATAAAATTATTCCAAAAGTTCAAAGGATTTGCTCATTTATTCCTTTTCTACCCCTTTCCCCCAATATATAGCTTAAGTGGAAGGTTACATTAGGGAGCAAATAGCGTACCTTTTTATCGGCAGTTTTAAAAAGGATTTATTATAAACCGTACAAATTATCAAGATAAGTGTTAATTTTTGGGTACGTATAATTTTATAAATGACAAGCCCATGTGGTTACTAGTAATTATTAAACCTCTTCTTAACTTAGTGTAGTTAAATTAATTATAAAATACATTGTGCAGTGCTGATACATTTATAAGTGTATTGCATCAGTGTAAATGTGTATTTTATTTTTTATTATGTCAGAATATATTTTGATTGTTTACTTTCAGTAAATTCATAAATTTTAAATAATTTTTTGTTTTCTACTTTTCAATACGCTCACGCCCCCTTGCAGAGTTATCACGCTCCTCTAGGGAGGGGCGCGTCCCACAGTTTGAGAAACGCTGACATAAGAACAATGACGTATACAAGAGTGAGGCCTAAAACCTTACCCATAGACCAACAGGTTTTTAATTTTTAGTGAAAATATTACACTAAATCTCGGTCAAGTGACGAAGACGGCACCCCCTCTCCGTACTTCCACACCATGAGAATTGGAGGACATTGTGTCTCGACAGATCAACGTGCATCAGCCCCTCTATACGGTGGATATTTAGTGCCACCAGGACTCGAAACCGCGACACGCTGGCCACTAGGCTACTGCGGCCACTCAAATCCTGTAAGAGAAGATTTCACTCAAAATAACCTCTAAATATGAAACTAAAGGTAAATACATTTTCAGTTTTCGTGTCATAACAAAAAGCAATCTGTACTCTTTCTTGAAATAAAAATTTGAGGTTCAATTTTAATTTTTCAAACATTTTGAGCCTGTGCTTCAGTTATAAAATGACTTTTTTCAATATATTTTGCATGTAAATAAATGATACATAGAGTTTATTCAGCTATTAATTTACTCTTATGATTTTTAAGTAAGGTTTTTTATCACAACTCGAATAAGATGTATGAATTTTATATCAAGTTTTACCTAGAGCCATTTGGCAGTTGTGGCTGACCAATTTCGACACCTCTTCGGCCCCCTCCAGCCAAATGTGGTGGACATCTTTTCAAAGGAATCAGTTCGTTCTGAAAGGCTTGGGATTGAATCTTCAGGTTCTTTAGCCTGTCAGACAGGCATGTTATGAGTCCAAATGCATTCATTACACTTCCCGAACAGGAATACTGTTCAAAACTGATTTTCGTCAAATTATATATAAAGCACCAAGCGTTAAAAAAGCAAAAAATGGTGCATGGAACGCCATGCAATAGCAGTGAAACTTCTTCGGGGACGTTGGCCGTAAATGCAGGAATAGATCTAATTATATTACACAGCTGGGGGAACCTATTTTAATGAAATAAACTTCGAACTTCATTTATTGTATGAAAATAATATTTTTATTCAATTTTTTGCATCATCATTTTCCAGGAAAGGCACAATAGGTTTGTAGTAACTAAAGAATATTGGAACATTGATTATTTGCCCTAATATTCCAAACTGACCGTGCACATATCTCAATTACCTAATTTGCATGAAAGGTATTCGTGGTGAAATGAGTTTTACTGACACCAAATCCACAGTAAAAAGGTGTTCTGGACCATAATAAAGGTGTACAAAACCATAATACTTTGATAAATTTGGTATGCTTTTTCTACTTAAACTTTGCCGGCAGTTATAGCATGCTTTAATGTCTTCTAAATTAATTCCAGGTAAAATTGTTTGTAAAATATTTGTGTGTGTGTGCTCAGCTACTGGCGTTTTAAATTATAGCTAAACCATAATCTATCACATATCAAACACTTGTGACCAAAAGGATTATCAACGAATTGCTTTTGAAAATATCCGTGCGCATTTTTATGGGAATCGTAGTTTTTTGAAGGGATAACTTCTATCGGCGCGATTTGCAGGAGAGTGAACTTGAATGAACGTCACGCTCGGGAATGTAACGCTCATTCGGCTTTTTCACCTTCATTCGGACATACACAATTTAATTTAGATGAACAAAGAAAAATTTTATTTTAGCTACTTTTTATTAAATAGTTACGATTAATATATAAATATGTATATACATATGAGACAGAATCACAACATTAAGTGGTAATTAATTTTTATTAACTATCACTAAAGTATCGTATTGTTATCCAAAACAATCGTGTACGCAAAATTTCAGCTCAAATGAGCGGTTTAAAATGAGAGAAAAAAACTTTTTCAAGTTTTGACACAAGTCGCCAAAAGGGTCGCTAAATCGCTACAAAGAATGCCAACGTGGCTGTATTTGTAATTATTTGAATAATTAGTTTTAATCATCAATTAATTTTTATTAATTATAATTATATTAGTGCATTGTAATCCAATATAATCGTGTATATATAATTTCAGCTCAATTGAGTGCTTTAAAATGTATTTAATTAACGATTGAAAATTCCACCAAGATAAATATATAGAGAGTTTGAACTAATAGTAGGAATTAAAAGATAGGCTTAGAGAGAAAGAGAAATCCTACCCTAAAATTAAACATAAAATGTAGAAAAAGGACACATTTTTATAGAACTAAGTAAATAGAATAATTATCATTAACAATATTGCAATGATCTTAAGAATAAAAATCTATTTTTGTAAGCGAATCGGAATAGCAATGAACAAATAGTTCTATTAATCCCATTACTTAAATATCTTTGAGTCTAAAAAGAAAATCAAAACAAATAAAAATTTAAAATAACAAAATTAAGTATACAGGTGTTAAGAAAAAGTTACATTAAATAATTTAAATACAAGAAAACAAAATGTAATTAAGAAGACTTTCCTTGCAGCAGCACCGGATATATTTGTACAAAACTGCCATACAATGACAAAAGAGCTAATATAAGCCAGAGATTAGGTGATATAAATCTTCTGATTAAATCCTTTTTTAAATGTTTTGACCTAGATTCCTCTCTTCCCAATCAACTACCTGTCTTACTATCCCTTTGCTTAAATTAATTCATGGATAGAACTGAATATTGTTAAATTACAACCAAAAGTCACAAAGCCGGATCGGGTCTTCTGAACTAATTACCCATGATTTTAAGTGGAAATTTTAAAGTAGATTCTTCAAAAGACAAATCAAAACTTTAAGGTGATTTTTTTTTAAAACAAAATATTCAATTTAATTATGTCAAATGATCCAAATGAAGCACGAGGAAGTATGGAACAACGCTTGACGGAGTTTTTTTTTATAGATATTTAAATAAAATTTTGAATCTAAAGGATTTATAACCTATTTCAGATACCATAAACCTATTGTTTCCTTCTTAGAGAATACAGTTAATTCCCAAATATTGTTGTGTATTTCGCCAAAAATATTACTTTATGAGTACAGACATATAAATAAATAATTTTATAGGTCAATACTAATATCCCCTTGTTTTTTATTCACCAAACTAATCCCTGATATAACATTACAAAATTTGAAGTTATCACGTCTATCGTGTGGTCATAAGCACACACACTCTTTTTTTTCACGTAAGATAGAATTTGCTATAGGTTCACATGTATCAGTTCCATCACGCACTGCACTCTTGGAAGGCTCTCTACTTGTTGATGGCACAAGGTATTTCACAAAGTCCATATTAATCTGTGCTGTCATTAAGGTATCCGACTACGTTCGGAACCGTGATTTTGCAAAAGCGTGTAAATGGATAATATTTATGATATTTAGTGTCACTTAAATTAGAATACATGTATAAAATTGTTTTAAAGACATTATGACAAAAAAAATTATTTAAATACAATATTTTGGCAAAAAATTAACAGAATAACCTTTTTTTTCCAAATGTTCTCCTGTAAAAAATGCTTCTATTGTATTAATATTTTGTCTGTATTCAGCTCAGATCTCTCTACAGAGGCTCAACTAGCATTTTTGAAACACGCATAACTTGGAAGTCGGTTTATCCATGTTTTACGAAAACAGAAGGGAGAAATTTTAAGAAAACACGCCGATAATTATTTCAAATGGTTGTAACTCTGAAAATAATCTGAATTTTTCAAAAATCATAGTTGAGCCTCTGTACAGAGGTCTGAGCTATATACAAGCAAAATATTAATACAATAGAAGCATTTTTTACAAAAGGAGAACATTTGGAAAAAGGTTATTCTAAGTTAATTTTTTGCCAAAATATTGTATTTAAATAATTTTTTTTGTCATAATGTCCTTAAAACAATTTTATACATGTATTCTAATTTAAGTGACACTAAATATCATGAAAATTATACATTTATGCACTTTTTAAAATCATGGTTCCGAACGTAGTCGGATACCTTAAAGGAGTCTCAATAGCATTCCCATTATGAGTCGTTAAACTCGGCATTAAGAGAGTATTTTGCAATGTTTTTTCCCCCGTGCTCCATATTCTCTCATTCGCTCTCATGGAGATTTGGCTTGATGAATTTGCACTATTTTTTTGTGACTTTTTCGAACGGATTTTCAGCCAGTTTTTCTTTTTTCTGTCACGAGACTCCTTTCCTCTTTGTGCATTTGGCTTAGGCATTCTGACTAGAATTAATAACAATTCACATCGCAAATGAAAATTAATAATACACTTAATGTACCAGTGACAGAAGTCACTGTGTTTATTAACAAGTCGCTGTACAGCTGCAATGATTTTGGCGCGAACGTTAGTGACATATACACAATGCCCCAGAAACTCCCGTACCGGAAAGAGCCATCTATAATGGCTGTATTTATTCCTTGAAAACGGCACGTTCATAAAAACTACGAAAATGCACCACGCAAATTCGTTACGAGTAGCTAAGGTACCCACTTCATGTCTCCAATACCTAAGCGCTTCCCATGCCTTTCGCGTCCGAAAGAGCAAGAATCCTCACTCCATACCTTTGATACAGTTCCCCTTTCATGAGGTCCCCACCACTACTTCCGTTAGGTTTTTCACCGTAACGCAAAACTGGGCAAATTTCCCATTCACTCTCAACCCCGAGCGTGCCTAAAGAAGTTTCACTTCAAAAATCAACAAATGTAATCATTACTGGCGAGTGCTTCTCCAGTCGTACAACCACACTTCTGAACATCCATAGCATCCGCGATGTTTAGCACCTACAGTATTACTGTATTTATCCGAATCTAAGCCGCCTTCGATTCTAAGCCACACCTCAAAATCTCATTACACTTTTGTGAAAAAAGTAGTATAAAAAGGTTTATGGATATCCGATACTTTCGAAATTTAAAATGAGAACTATAATTAGTTGTTAATAATGTGAATTATGTTACTTTAAACTTTTATCATGAATCTGTAAATGCTCTAACTGTCAGAATCGTGTTTAATTTGCCATATCTAACGCATTTTTCTGCCTTCGATTCCAATGTGCACTCGATTTTCAGTAGTAATTAACATCGATAATAACGTGCGCCTAAGATTCGAATGAATACGGTAAGTTTTTTTAATGACCTTTTTTCTGGTTGTTATTGTTTTCACTTTCGATCTTTTTTCTCATTTCCTACTATTAACTCACACTCTCTCAATATATAATTTTTTATTTATCTTGGTAGAATTTTCAATCGTTAATAAAATACATTTTAAAGCGCTTAATTTTGAGCTGAAATTTTATATACATGATTATTTTGGATGACAATACAGTAATTTAATTATAATTAATAAAAATTAATTGATTAAAACTAATTATTTAAAGAATTACAAATACCACAGCCACGTTTGCATCATTTTTGGTGACTTGTGTCAAAACTTGAAAGGGTTTTTTTTCCTCACGTTTCAAAGCATTCAGTTGAACTGAAATTTTACATACACGATTGTTTGGGATGACAATACGATACTTTAATGATGATTAATAAAAGTAAATTACCACTAAATGTTGTGATTCTGTCATATGTATATACATATTTATATTAATTGTAACTGTCTAATAAAAAGTAGCTAAAATAAATTTTTTCTTTGTTGATCTAAGAAGAAATTGACTTTAAATTTTTTTTTTTATAATATATTACTTGTTTTTATTTAAATTCAAGAAATCAAAGGGGAAAAAATAACGCTCTACCGCAGTTTATTAAAATGTGTCGAATATAGTAAAGGATTGTTTTTTATACACTCTGTCACAAAAATATACTTTATATGCACTCAGAAGAAATCATGAAACTTGGCTGGAATGTAGTCTGGTAAGAGATATGGAAATCATTAAAATTTCAACGCTAATGAGACAAGGGTAAGTGGGCTATGCGCATATGAGATGCACACAGCTGGAAGAGTTTAAAAGTATTATTGCTCGTGCCATCGGGTTATTCAAACAAGTCTGTCGACTTGGATGGACAGTATTGTGACTGGATATGCCTCAGAGACGTAAGCGGTGGCAGCACGAATATTTGTTGGACTTTGAGAGGGGGTGTGTTGTAGGTCTCAGAGAAATCAGATTGTTCAAACAGGCATATCAGCCGTCACCTCCGTAGGAGCGATAAGGTAATGGAGTATTTGCACGACAGGCAGGCGCCAAGTAAGTAATCACGTGATTCTGTTTTCAATATCCGCACGTGTTTATCATAGCGCGGGTTTTCCTATATGTATGTTGATGACATTCGTGTGTCTTAATTTTATCTAATTAAAACTATATGATATCATTGTATTTTTTGCATTATTCTAGTACATATATTTGTTAGGAAATATTTTTAACGACTCTTTCATATAATTTTTGTTTTATTCTAATTTATTTATCTAATTAGGTATTCGTCTGCTTCATTAGCATTATCTGGTTAGTGTTAGCTAGGATATTTATTTATAGTTCTTGACACACTTAGATATAGCTCTTAGTTATTTTAGTTATTAATTGATTTTGACTTAACCTTTTTTTTAATCATCCCTCGTAATTATGGATATTTTTTAGTGATTTTATAGATGTATCTGTTTTACAATGGAAAGCTTTTTAAAGTAATTTGGTACATAAAATATTTTAGTTGATAGGGAAGTATTTGATTTATCTGATGAAAATTAAATTTTTACAACTTCATGATTGCATATTTTATAATAGTATGACTGACCAGCGTCATATATTTAAAATGATCCTGTAATTTTGTGGTTTGATTTGTCAATCAAGTTCTTAAATGTTTTTCTTTGTACTTGTATATACTTATGTTGTATTCGTTTACATTGTTTATAAAACCCTTTTATTACCTAATTCTGTAGCCAATAGGATCTCTCCTCGTCAGTATATTCACATATCCTTCAGGTCTCAGCTCATTAGGTTCAGCAGTCAGAAATACCTCTTAATTATTTAATATTCAGACCAATGAAGCTTCTATGATTCAATTGACTTATTCCGTGATGACACGTATGTAGGTTCCAAAAAAATTCGAAATTCGTATATATATCGAAAATGTTATGACTTTCTAATTTTTGATTCAGAGATTTAGAGATGAAAAGTAACAATTTTCTATGAAATATATTATATTTGCATCAAGTTTGCCTACCTACACTTAAAGTTCAAATGAATATTTTATTTAATTGTCGATCAGTTATTTGATGAAAATGAATTTTATTTTTACAATATGTTGCATATAAATACTTAACAATATTATAAAGCATTTGAAGATGTTTAAAAAAAAATTATTCTAATAAAATAACATTCTCCATTTTTGACTGTCTGATTTATTTACTAATTATCCTTTAAAAGTGTTTTCGAATTTTTTTTAGAAATGACTTAAGATAATTAAAAAAATACTATTTCACTATTAAGTTAAAAAAAAATTACTTATATTAATGTATAATTTATAGAAATTCTGTACTTTAATGTGACTATCTATCCGAGTTATTGAATTTTATATAAAATGCATAATAAGGGCCGGCCTTTTGGGTGAGAGCAGCGGATGCTATGCACTGGGGCCCCAGTATAATCAAAAACTAAAATGCATTCTTTCACATGAAAACTTGACATTTCTTTACAAAATATAAATTTATCGTAAACATTGTTATTGTAGATCTCTGAATTTCAACAATCTGCAGATTTTATTGATTCACAAAATGAGGCATATAATAAAGGTTCCAAATTCTGAACTCTACACATCAGATAACATTTAGAATGGGAAAAATCTTTTCAAAATGTTATGTTCCACATTAATTTAAGCCATGTAATATGAAATTAAGAACCAATTAATCGGTTCGTGTAAGTTTCAGTAAATAAAATAAAATGTGGAACGACATACATATGATGCGTCAACATAGGACAATAAATGAATATTTTCACCGCCACTTATAATAAGAATGCGCAATCTGCAAGATTTACAGGAGGCTATAATGGGTGTTCTGTTTGCCATGTTCAATTATTGATGAAACAAAGTTTATATAAATAAGGAAATGTAACAACTCAAATTGATATTTCAAAGAGTTGTACATGTGATTCTATTTTTAGCATTTCATAATCTCCCCCTTTGTAAATACCATGAAATAGGAGGAACAGTTAATAATGGAAATTTTTTCAGTTTAAAAGAATTATGAAGTAAATATGATCCTGTGTTAATACATGTCAACAAAATAAAACAACTCTTGAAATAGAATTGTGCATCACTTAGCAAGTTACAAAAAACCTGGTAGAAGAGTTTAGGTATTACTTCTATAGCACTGCAATATTGATACAGTTATTGCGCCAATAGCAGATAGATTTAGACGTAACCAAATTCCGATTTCAAAACCTGAGAACAACATGAAATAGAAAAAAAAAGGTCCAAGAATTTTGTAAAGTTTTACAACAAAGATGTAGATGAAATCAGATAGAAAGAGAATTTGATTTTGAATGAAAATAACACACGATACATACCAAATAGTTATAATGAGTTATTTCTACACACACACGCGCATTAACTGTTTTAATACTTTTTTCTTAAGTTGCCGTTACTATAGCAAGTGCTGAGAGCTGTTTCAGCATATTAAAATTAATAGAAAGTTACATTCAATCATGATTGTGTACAGAAAGTTTAAATGCACTTGCTATATTAAGCATTGAAAAAAAAATGCAAAAAAGTGTAATTTTTCTGAAAATAACACGCAATAAATAAGCATGGGTAAGCGACACTTGGATCACAAACTAATGCGAGAATGAACTATAATAAAAATGCCCATTACAATTTTTAATTACACATTCAATATTTTTTTTCTTCATATAAAGTGCCGATAACATGTTGATCTAATTTTTTAAAATTATACAATATTAAGGGAATGTATCATCAGAAAAGGTGCAGTAAATTTCAGAAATGCAATTTAATTTATCCTCAGTTTTAAATATATTTTCCTTCTTATTGAATAACATATGATTTATATATAAATAGATGGTTCCAAAATACTTGTAAAAAAGTTTACTTGTTTGAACCATTGTTTATCTCGTATTAGAGAGTTAATATGAAAGTTTTTGATTTATAAATATTTATGCATTGATGAAATGAGTTTTATTTTTACAGCACAATGAAATGCAAATTAGATTGAAAGAATACAATACATATATGTAGAGTATTAGCTGAGTGTGGTATTTGTCGAGTGGCTTCAAGAAAACATCTTCAGTGGACGTTCATCTTTTATTCACACACACATAACGTAGGTGGACAATTCACAATTATATTTCACAGATATTTGATAAGAACACGACAGCGGACAAAATAACAAAAGCGACAAGCAGCAACGACATTCCACAAGACGAACACCAAGACAAAAAGAGCGATTACACAAGATTTCTCTTTTATACCGGCAGTGACTATTATGTAATAATGGTTCTGATTGGATAGAATGGGCGGGACAGGGATTTCGGACTAGCCGCTTACGATTAAGATTACAATGTTATTTTCTAAGCCAAAGAATTAAAGTTTGTTTAAATATTAGTACAAAGAGTTAATAAAAAGGATACTAGAGGGAATTATTCCATATATTAAATTAAAAATGCATCTGATATACACAAAACAAATATTTTTATACAATTTTTATACAATTTAAATAATAAATAACACTATTTAAAAATATGTGAATTTAAAACAAAAATCACAAGATTGTTGCGTTAGACATTCCACAAACTTTTCAGGTTATAAAAGTAATTGAATATATTTCAGCCGCAGCATTGAAAAATAAGAATTTTCAAAACAAGAAAAAATGTACAACCAGACTTAACAAATAATTTCCAGTAATTGAGTTGTTTTTGTTTTTTAAATTGGCATAAGTCACTTTGTTTTTAAAGCTAAAAAGTAACTTTTTTCAAAAAAATTTTTGGATACAGTAACAGTAAAAATAATTTATACTTTATCAAATTATATTAACTTGATTTTGAAAGCAAAAAGTCAGTTTGACCAGCTATTATTTCTCTACTTAAAAAAAATTAAGAATTTTTCAAACTCATAAAATGCCCAATTTTTAAGCATTAATAGAGCTAAAACTAATTTATTCCATCAATTCAGAAATAGATTATTATCATAAGTGTTTTATTTTTTTTAATGAGAAAGCAAAATAACTGCATACAATACATTGCATAATCTTCTGTGAACTTTGTATACATACTTATTACATTAAGACAAGTATAACCATACATATTATATTATGTATGGTTATTTAAAAGTATATTCTAGTGCTAGTTTTATATAAAGTACAGAATTACTTCTGTTACTTTATTTTAAAGATTTATAGAGCATAAGTAAAACTTGTTTACTAAAATATTTAACCATTGAAGTATTTTCTAAGTAACTTATTTAAAAACTTGACTTAAACTTAGCAAATAATTACTCAGTACTTACATTTCAGTAGAAGTGGAGGGCTTGCTTCTTTCCAGAATCCTTCGAGAAGGACTTTCTGAAAAGACAAAAATGGTTGGAAATGATCCAGGTTTTAAGTGCCTGCAATTAGTAAAATTTAGGTATTCGAAACATTTTTTTTCGAAATTATCTGAACATAGTACAGAGGAAGAAGGTACGAATTCTTCCCGCCTAATCTTTGCTATCCATGTTTTTAATAAATTTGGATTTTGTAAAGGAAATTAGAGGAATGTTTTATTTCTACAATTGTCTTTCTGTTTGCAGTTATTGCATCCATATGCTGCACAGTATGTCATTTCTGAACGTAAAAAAAATAATTAACTATACGAGTTTAAGAGCAAGATAGTCGTAAACAAATGACGCCGTATGCACGGCACAAGAGCTCACTGGAATCATGTGATTGTGACGTCACATGAATTTAGTCCATTGCTCAGTATTGGCAATAATGAATCACAGAAAGGATAGTCTACCGTCGTGGAGGATCAGGGTATCCAAGGAACACAAATGCGCGATGATCGCGCAATCATAACAGCGGCCTAGCCTTCATCAAAAACGTCGCTAGTGATGGGAGGCCGAGAGTTCTGGTCCCTGAGATACAATTTAATTTTGCATCTGCCCTGTTTACAGAAACACGGATTAACTTAAAGAATGTGGGTGCGTTCCCAGTTCATTGCACTCTCTGGTGGACAATGTTGTATTCTTACGCGGACTGTGAGTAGCCGTTGGGCAAATCAGAGTGGTGGATTAGAACAGTAATAAATTCGCAGCGGATTGTTTCCGAAGTAATGCGGTCAGCTTTAAAAGCATTTGCACCCTATTTCTCGGGGCTTTTCCCCCCTTTTCCTTAGATTACTTGCCAGCACCACTCCGCCCTCTCAGGTCTCCTACTACGCCCACCCCTCACTCAGATAAGTACGTTTTTACTTTGTTTTAGAATGTAAGTTTCAATATGCCGTTATTCTAAATAAAATTGTGTTACCACTATACGATAAGACTTTAATTTTAGTTGAGTCATTACTCTGGTTGTAATCCCATGATCTGTAGGAACTGGATCACTAGGATCAGTTCGATACCTTTTACCACCTTCCAGACATCCAGTGTAGGGTTTCTTTCCCGGGTTCCAGGGAAATCATAAGATTTTCATACTTTTTGTATTCCCGGAATGATGCTTTGTTCCCGGGAAATTACATGGGGCTGAAATAATCTGAGGTAACGAGAATTCTGGATTGTGGATTTCGACTTCTGATATAAATTTTATCTGACAGCCCTGCTGCAATTTGCGATCGCTTACTCCAAATTCCTTGGAAGGAGAAATGCCCTCATCAGTGGGGTAAGAGTGAAAAGATATGTATGGCTGAAGAGAATTTTTGCAGCTTGTCGTAAGAAAGAGTCCTATTTCTCCTGATCAGTTCCAGTCTGTCTTTACGAACGTCGCTTTGCAAACAAAAGGTATGTAGTTTTTCAAGGAACATCATTTCGTTGGCTACCAACATGCTTATTTTGATAAAATTCTGATATCTTAATTTATGCGATAACGTAAGTACACTTAAAACTGCTAATTACTTAACTTGCTACTTTGAATTTTTTTCGAATATAAAGATATAAGGAATGTACCCCCAGACTGTTTGGTGAATATGTTTAAGAAATCCACAACTTTTCTTATTTTTTATTTTTTTAACCAAAGGTTTGTGTGAGATTCTTACATTGATCTTAAATTATTTTTATGTAACGAAAAATAGCAGTTTCATAAACAAGAAATCAGCTGCACAAATAATATCTCTTAAATACAAGAATTCCTGTTTTTAACGTATGTTAACTACTACAAATGTTCAGGAGTTACTACAAATGTTCAAGTATTTATTACTCTTAGTAGCTACATTAGAAAAATACTCGATTCAGAATAGATTAAAAAATAATTGAAAATCGATCCTTAAACATGAAACTGGGTGAAGCTTTGAAAAACAGTTCCTTGGACATCAGTTGAAGCTGGATAACAGGGATTTATTCATTATAAAGTTAAGAACTAGACCGAATGGTAAAAGCATAGATTATTTATGAGTTGTATTTTGTTGAAAGACAGCTATTTATAATGATAAATTGTCTTGGTGTCGAAAAGACACCAGCGGACGTTCTAGGTATATTTAGTTGTAAAATCGCACCTAATTAACTTTTACAGCCGGAAAACTTTTTTAGTGTAATCACCAGAGGAAATGATTACAATTCACAGAATTTTCAAATTCCCTGTAAAAATGAGGAAAGGAGAACAAAGTAAACAGATTCCGGTGTCCAATTGACACCGACGAACGTTCTTCTGTTAATGTAGAAAAACGGCATTACTTTCCCGTTCTCCTAGTACTTACCGAAATGTACAATATTTTGACACGTCTCTCCCTTATGTTTCTCTCATATTATGTATATTTTTAAAAGCACAAATAAAGCTTTTGCTTGGTACTTCTAAATTTTATAACGCTTTATTATCATTAAGTAAAATAAATTTTATTAGCGTTCATAAAATACTAGTAAGGGAATATGCACTAAAATTTTTCAAGGATGTATGGTTGGATAAAAGGCATTTTGATTATATTAATATATATAACTCTCTCTATATTTATTTATTTATTTATCTTTCATGGAATTTTCAATCGTTAATAAAATACATTTTAAAGCGCTCAATTGAGCTGAAATTTTATATACATGATTATTTTGGATGACAATACAGTAATTTTAAATTAATAAAAATTAATTGATTAAAACTAATTATTTAAAGATTTACAAACACATCCACATTGGCATAATTTTTGGCGAATGAGCGACTATTTTGTCTACTTGTGTCAAAACTTGAAAAGGTTTTTTTCTCACATTTTAAACCGCTCAATTGAGCTGAAATTTTTTATACACTATTGTTTTGGGTAAAAATACGATAATTTACTTATAGTTAATTAAAATTAATTGACTGAAACTAATTATTTAAAGAATTACAGATACAGCCACGTTGGTTTCATTTTTAGCGACTTGAGTCGAAACTTTTAAAAGATTGTTTTTCTCACGTTTTAAAGCGTTCAGTTGAATTGAAATTTGACATACATGATTGTTTTGGATGACAATACGATACTTTAATTATAATTAATATAAATTAATTACCACTTAATGTTGTTATTATGTCATGTGTATATAGATATTAATACTAAATGTAACTATTTAATAAAAAGTAGCTAAAATAAAAATTTTCTTTCTTGATCTAAGTAAGAATTGGCTTAAAAATTTTTTTTATAATACTTGCTTTCGAAAATATTGTCTTTCTTGAGGTGGTAAACATTTAAATGCATTGAATCTAAAGGATATTTTTTATTGTTTATATCCCGCGTCTAACTAAAGAGAGATGTTTATCTAAAATTGATATTAGAAATTGATAACAGTTTTTTAGGTAACAGCCGTATAGTTATAAGAACTATTTCAATTATAACAAGTGAGTATAAAATTGAAACTCAAAACTTAAATATTTGGTTTCGATATTTGAAAGGCATTTAAATTGTGAAAAATATACTTGAATCTTTACGACTTTTCATATAAACCGCTCTTGGTTGATCAATAACTTTCATATACGATTATTTGTTATGAATCCAGTGAAACATAAAAATTCAAACGAAAATAAATTAACACTGCCCAATTTTGTGTAATAAACCCCTTGCCATTTTTATATCTCTTATAGAAAAAAACAAATTGGACTGTTGGTTTTCATCATACAATGTTAGATGTGTAGTATCATTATTCATCAGTTTTAGCTAGATTTTAAATAACTGAATGCTAATACGCACGTTGTGAGTACGTCAACCAAAACAAAATTTATATTAGTTTTTTAACAAACAAATAAAAAGCACCTGTGTTTGCACCAAATGTACATTAATTTTTATCCTTTATAAAGGTTTCACAAGTGATTTTGAGAATCACTCTCAAAAGTTAAAAATACCAGATAAAATGCACAGAATAAACCATTTTACGGTAGAATGTATCTGCAATGCTTCTCGTATACTAATGAAGTAAGTGTACTTTATAAATTTTTTATGAAAACTTGAAATGTTAACAAATTTCTAATAGCTTCTTTATTTTTTTAGAGTAAGCATTTAAATAATTCCTAAACTAAAGTTATTAATTAAAATGATTTTGACGAATATATATATATATATATATTGAAATATCAAAATATTGCATAAATTTTTACACATCAGATACGAGTTTCAAAGAATAAAATTGTTAATTTCTTCCAATCCTTAATTTTTTTAAAGATTATCAGCTAAAATTCAAACTTTAATGTATAAATAAATGTTTCTAATATATATTACTATAAAATAAAATACATCATAATAATTTCACGTCCCATATTTCTTTTCTAGTGTCTTCATTTTTTGTAAAAATAAGATAGGAGTATTTAATATAAATAGCAGTTTTTACTTATGTTTTGCCAAATGGGCCATCATTAACAGAGGACATACACAGTTTTAAAAGACAATGTTTCATTTAAACTTGTTTATGCTATGGCGAATTATTTAAAACTTCCAACATTTCTTTTTTTAATTCCAACGTCCCTATTTATGTGTAATGGTTACGAAGTGGACATTTTAAACATTGTTCATTTGTCCTTTTTTTAAAAAAATTAAAAAGCAAAAAAATAAATAAATAAATAATAAAATTTGCCAAAATTAAAAAGAAAATTTACAAAGCATGCTGATTGTAAAAGAGCTATTTTGCATTTTACTGAGAAATTTGAATGAAATGATCAGATATAAGAAAGAGATTTAAAATTATGAAACCGAATATCATAAATAAGCTCTATAATGTCTTCCAAGATGTTTTAAAATGGCATTCATTTAGAGTTGTTTATATGAAAACATATAATCATGATATATTTAATAAAAGAGTACAGGTAGAAAATATATTTATCCAATAAAATCTATTGTACATTGTTTATCACTATAGTTGAGCATCTTTTAGAAATAAAATATTTGCTGCAACTATTTACTGCAATTCTTCCGAAAGTCAAAATCACTATCATAAAATTTCTTACTTCTCACCTTTGTTTGGTCTCATATTGCCCTGTTGAAACTTTACGGCTTGCAAACTTCGAAGAAAAGGAACAACTGAGCCTAAAATTTCAGAGGCACAGGGATAGCTTTGAGTGAATCGGCAATGGATATAAAGAATGTGTGTTAGCTAACTTCAATGGTACCTCAAACCAGAACATCAGGTAAGTTTGCAATTTTTGGTTTGGTGAAGCAGGATGTAGGAAGTATGCAGTTTTTTTACTGTGAAAGAAAGAGACACTGCAAAACATTCAGATACCACCAGAGCAGTGAAGCTTTTAGGTTCGATGTTAATTAACTAATCTGTTAGTTAACTAAGCTCACGGTAATTTGACGCCCTTATATAAAATAATATTAACAATATATATATAAAGGTATATATCCTTCCCTCCTCAGTGGCTCTACAGCCCAGGGTGGGACTTGGCCTTCTCAAGAAGCCTTTCCAGGCCAGCCTTCTTCTCTTGTTAGTGTTCTTCAATTCTTAGTTCTCAAAACAAGGAGATATTTTTCTAGGCTATCAATCCGTCTAAGATTTGGCCTGCCTTTTCTTCGTGTGCTAATTGGTGGAGCATTGAAGTCTTTTTTATTAGTGCGGTTTTCGTCCATTCTGACATCGTGACCTGCCCGATTAATTCGTTGTATTTCGATGAAGTTAACAGTGTTCAATTCTTTATATGATCGATAGAGCTCTAAATTTGATCTTCCCCACGTTCCATTTTCCTGAACTCCTCTAAAAATAAATCTTAAAATCTTCCTTTCGTAGATACTTATCATGATCTCATCTGTTCGAGACATGGACCAAGTTTCACATGCATAAGTTAATACTGATTTTAAAAGACTTTTATACAATAGAACCTTTGTTTTTCTTTTAATTATTAAATTCGATTTTATATATATTTTCGTATTCCATTAAAACATCTATTAGCCTTAGTAATTCTCTTTTGGATTTCAGTGGTACAATCGTTTCTATTGTTAATTTCCGAACTTAAATAAGTGAAACTGTGAACTACTTCACACACACACACACACAAAATTTTACTCTTCAATTTTATAGTAGGAATTGTTAAAACATGATTTAGTGCGGAGCATGTATTTGGTCTTATTCTCACTGATTTTCAGTCCGATCCTGAGGGCCTCTTTCTCTAAAGATAAGAAGTCTTGTCTTAGTGCGGTGGGTGTTCGCAAAATTATATCAATATCATCAGCAAAAGCTAACAACTGTATTGATTTATTAAAGGTACTTCTTCTGTGATTGATATTGTAATCTCTTACCACTTTTTCTAATGCTAGATTAAGTAGAAGACATGCTAGTGCATCTCCCTGCCGAACGCCATTTCTTGAACGCATATATATATTGGTATAAAAACTAACCATTTAGTACCTATTTGGCGGATATTTTAAATTTTACTACTTGCATGCTTAATAATTTTAAAAAATAAGTCTACCATTTTAATATTGGCATCTTGAAGTTGGAAGCAAGGAAAGAAGCATTAAAATTTGGCCTTGTAGTTGATAAAAACAAAATCGATTTCAAATATTTGCCACCTCGAAAATTTTTGCCACCTCGAAAATTTTGCCCCCTCCCCTTTCCTAGAAATTAGCCTCGTTAGGCCCTGGTCTCGCAGACCTAAACATAAATCCGTCACTACACCAGAGTGTTGCCTACAAAAAATTAATCTGAATCGACAATGGCATACAATTCGTTTGTTCATATCTATCACCAATGCGTTATTGATGTTTTGAAAAAACACGTGTAATTCCAGTAATGCACGCTTTTCCCACGTTCCTCTCTACTGAGACGACATAGAACGGTATGGGCTAATAAGGTTTCTACCACATATCTTAATTATTTCACTGTGGTTCCTATATGTTTGTATAGATGGATTTATTTTCTGCTAAACCACTGAAGATTCTGTTGAATAGATGGATCTTCATGTTGGTGAGGTGGAAGTGTGAGAATTATGAATCAACTAATATTTTGTCCCCATCACATGACCTTGGTTGAAAATTATGAGGACCGTTATCAGTAACCCTTTTAATTATTTCGCAAGCCTTTGTTTTGAAAAAAAGTGTTTCTGAAGACGAGGTCTTTGCTGTTCAGCTCCTAGCTTGTTTTTTCATACTTATTGCAAAACTTTTATCCACGACTTTTGGACTTCCCGCTGGAATGATTGCCAAATGGTCAAACAGTTATTTAGAAACCCCAATATTAATTCCCCCTATTTGTAGACAACTTATTTTTTCATCTTACCATTAATTACCCTTTCCTTGTTCATCTTCATAAGTTCAAGGGGCTTTCCATTATTAATTGCTTATATTGCTTTCCTGGGGACTTTAATCACAATACTTATCACTGATCCAGTTCTGCCAAGTTTCATCTTATAAAACCTACACAAGGAAGCAGTTCCTTCCTGATTATATTTTACTTTTCTAAGGTAATTAATATTAAGATTACTTTAAAAACCTTATCGTGAATTAGCTTAAATAGTAGGCAGAAGCTACACATGTTCCAAGAGAATCCTTATAAAGTTTTAAAATGTTGGATTGATAGAAAATACATGTGGAAGGAGGAAAGAAAGTATAACATGGTTCGTTTAATGATGTCGCAAAAAGGAAAGTTTTAAAAGAAATCAAGCTTGATCCTAATGTAAGTGCAGCCAAACATGCTGCAAAAACTTCTCAAATTATATGCAGAAATGCAAATGCTAAAACTGTGTGAATGTAATTAGACAAGTTGGATATAAAAGCCGAGTTGTGTGTGTTAGGAAGAAATCGTTCATCAGTTTGCAAAATCAGAAAAAGCGTTTGGAGTTCGCAAAAACTCATCAACTGTAGACCAATAACTTTTGGAATGAAGTTATATTTAGTACTGAAAGTAAATTCCACATTTTTGGTAATGACAGCCGCCGCACAGTATGGATAAAGCCCAGTACCACTTTGGATCCAAAAGATTTACGTCCTACATTTAATTTACAGTAGTAGGTTTGCCATGGTTTGGAGTTGGATGGCTTTATCCGGGTAGGAAATTTAGTTTTTATAGATGGCGTTATATATATATGAAAAACATATGGTTTACTTGGATATACTTCGGAACAATCTACAGAAAAGAGGGGAAATTTGGGTTTAGATGGAAGTTTTATTTTCCTGCAGGGCAAAAAGCACTGCACGTAACATCAAGTTGTGGTATCTTTTTCATTGTAAACAGCAATTACACGTGCCACCATAGTCCCCGACATCAATGCCATTGAAAATCTGTTGGCCACACTTGAAATAGTGGTTCAAAAACATAAAATTAGAATCAAAACTCATTCAAAATAAATTTTGCAAGAAAACTGGGGAAAAATATCTTCAGGTACCACCAAATGTTTTTTCGAATCAGTACCATGACGTTTAGAGGCCATTATAAAAATCAAAGGACATGCCACTTTTTTTATATATGCGAGATATTACAACAATTTCATTCACACATATGTTTATTTAAAATTTTTCTGAAATTTTTCATTTTGGAAGTTCTTTTTTGATTGTTCTTTATTTTTAGTTTAAATTAAACAGCTTGTTATATTCAAAAATATAAATATGTTTTGATTTATTGCTTATGTTATTTACATTGAAAGTTTAATTTATCAAGTAAAATTAAGGTGTACTCTCAATTGTTTGAGCCATTGTATATGTGTGTTAATGTTAAAGGTCGAAAGCCGCTAATATGTGCAGATTAATTAGCTATAATCTGCTGATTAACTGATTTTCACCCTTAAAGAGCGGAATCAAGAGGTTACCGCATTTTAGCAAGGTGACATTTGCGGTTTCCCTATCGTTGTTCAAAAGTTTGTTTCTCTTAAGAAGTTTCAATATTACAAGGTATAGCTGCACATACCGATACAGCAATCGCAACATGAAAAAACAAATTACAGTTCACTCAACAGCACGACCGGCTAAGACCCTATGTCATTGATCGCCAAATCCTAATAGGCGAAGTGCAAAATGACAGTTAATTTCATTACTGTCCCGGTGTATCTATCAATACTTCGGTTAAAACATCGAAGTATTTATATTTATTTTAGTTACAGTTACCATATCGGATTACAGTTAAGGAACTGTAAAAGCATGAAGTAAAATCTCTAACCACTGGGTCTAGTTCTTAGCTTTATAATGAATAAACCCCTGCAAAAAATGCTCTCATCAGCTTCAGCTGATGTCTAAGGAATTGTTTTTCAAAGTCTCACCCAGTTTCATGTTTGAGGATCGATTTTAAATTATTTTTTAGTCAATCAAACTTGTCATTCATCAGCCCACAGCTATCATGGAAGAAATTCAAGAGGGAGTCCAGAAAGTCCATCTTTAAAATCATATTGCGGCCCAAAGTCGGAAATAAAGTCAGGATATCCTCAACCAGATCCTTAGATTTTTCGGTTTTGTCATTTCCTAGTAAGTTTGTTCGTACTGGACACAAATCATCCTAAATATTTCTTCACCTCTAAAAAATTTCTCACAAACTTACGTTCTCTGAAATTTTGTTTAATCTAAGGTCCTATAAAGATGCTTTCTTAAGCGTTTGCTACTCTAAATCTAGAGAAATTTTCATGCAAGCTCATGGATGCTGGTCCATTCTTATTCATGGTTTTTATCAATTTTTGACAAGGCCAAGCTTGACGCGCGAAGGAGGAATGATTATTTTATGTAGTTCTACCAAAGGCTCTACATTCACATTTCTCCAGGATTAAGGTATCCGACTATGTTTGTTTAAAAAGGATGGATAAATGGATAATTTTCATGATATTTAGTGTAACTTAGATTAGAATACATGTATAAAATTGCCTTAAGGACATTTTGACAAAACAAATTATTTAAATACAATATTTCGGCTAAAAATTAACTTAGAATAACCTTTTTTCAAAATGTTCTCGTTTTGTGAAAAATGCTTCTATTATAATAATATTTTGCCTGTATATAGCTCAGACCTCTGTACAGAGGCTCAACTATGATTTTTGAAAAAATCATATTATTTTCAGAGTTACAACCATTTGAAATAATTATCGGCGTTTTTCTCTTTAAAATTTCTCCCCTGTGCTGTCGTAAAACATGGATAAACCCACTTCAAAGTTATATATTTCAAAAATTCTAGTTGAGCCTCTGTACAGAAGTCTGAACTATATACAGGCAAAATATTATTATAATGGAAGCATTTTTCACAAAAGGAGAATAATTTGAAAATGGTTCTATGTTCATTTTTTGTCAAAATATTGTACTTAAATAATTTTTTGTTGGAATAATATTCTTAAAACAATTTTATGTACATTTTCTAATCTAAGTGACACTAAATATCATAAATATTATCCAAGTATACGCTTTTGCAAAATCACGGTTCCGAACGTAGTCGGATACCTTAAAGGATGTTCTTCTGTGTAGTGCAAAACGATGACTCTATTGTCCTACAAAGAAAACAGCAGTACTTTGTATGTCTTAACTGCAAACCGTCAATAGAGAGATATTACCTTTAGATCTGCTAAGATGTGAGAAACCATAATTACTGAAGTTAATCATCTTCAAAGCCTACTTTGGATTATAGTGATTATAGTCTCCTTCAAGTAAACAGGCGACGTGAAAGGCTTGGATGGTTCCCATTATTCAACAGTCAGTTTTGAAGTATTTATAAACAGCCACTGCATTTCTTCTTCTCGGTGAAGCCTCCAGAAGTCGATGGTACCATGCAGAATAACAGTTACTACTGAGATTGGTTGGCTCCCCCCCCGAATCATCGGCATAGCAAGTGTTATTGTCTTTCTTTTGCTATGAAGCCACTTGAAAAGAGTTGTCTTTGACATGACATGTTCGCCTATTTTGCAACTAAAATACAAATGATATGTTTTCTTAACAACTGCACTTATAAATTTTTCAATGAGGCAAATGTCAGTTCCGATATAAAATAACAGTTATCTACACTATTAACGAATATAGGAGATATTATTACACAGTTTAAATTACACTAAAACGACATAATCAATTGTGAAGTTAACGCCTAGAAAAAGATGCTCGAAATTAGAGGAAATGTCTCTCCTTTGCACTATTGCTTGTTTATTGCCCAAACTATTTCATCACGCCCTTTCTAGAAACGTATCGAAAATAAAAGTTTAAAAGGTGATATGCTGTGATGCACAAATATTTTGTATAAGCATGTATTGATCGAATTCCATTATATTGATTGAATATATTACTGTATTCTAGTGTGTGAGAGAGTTTATGTGTGTGTGTGTTAAATAATTATTTAACACACACACACATGCGCAAACTCTCTGATTATAATCAGGTGACATAGTACAAAATATATAATGTAATGTAATGCATATTGTTCGTAAGTGGAACACGAGCTATTAAATAACGATATGACCAGGTCTTTCGACTAATTTTTTAATACAAACCTAACGAAAAACAATTAAAGAGTTAAAATTAAAGGTCATTTCGGATTTTGGTGTAGGGGTAATTATTACCCACGTCAGCTCTTTCCGACAATCATTCAGCTTTTGCTGTATGTAACACATGTAAGGTATAGGGTTCCTGTAGACGTCAGCACATGTATCGCATTATATTAGGGCACCTTCATAAAAATTTTTTAAAAAAAAGAGAGAGTAAATATTTTTGCAACAAGAGCCAACCAGCGTTTTTCAATGTGATATTCGAGTTCAGAATTGATTTAGGACTGGGTACTTTCACCAAAGAAACACCTTTTGTTTTTGCCAGCTGACATTAGCAAGAGGGTATATTTTAGCAGTCAAATATTTCATCTGTTTTAACTATTATTTCACCCTGAATAGTTTCTATTGAGTGTGAAAGTTGTAGTAAATATCCCCGCCCCCTAAAAAAAAGTTTTATTTTGTATATATTTCCTAACCTTCTCTCAATGAGAGAGAAAACCCATTGTTACTATTAAGTACTATTAAGTACGTGAAATTAGCAAGCTCGTAGATACTTTACTTTGTTTCTAGAAAGAATGCGTAAAATCTGATTTTAACTATTTACGATAAAATATAAATTTACAGTAAAATGTTACATAGAATTTTTATATTAATGTTAAAAGCATTCTTAATTTGAAAATTTTACTTTCCACAGAAGAATTGATAAGTAACCCATGAAGTAGTTTTATACTACTAAACTTCGAATAACAGATGTTTAATAGTTTTCTCAATAAATATATTATGAAAAGGAAAGTAAACTACTAAAATTACAAGGCGTGCATCTTCATACGAACATTCTATCTTTTATTATTTTTAGTTAGGTAGTAAAACTATGCAGGTTTACGAGTAGTTACTGATAGCTGAACAAATAGACATAAATTTGTGCAAACACATTATGTTCCATATTTTCAAATATAAAATACAGATTTTTTTTCTTATTTTAGCCCCATATAATATACAAATAATTAATATAAGTAGTTAGTTTGATTGATAAATAAATATTTTTTCCTTAGATCTTAATTGTATTAGACAACTGCTTTGGTATATAGTCCCTTATTGCCCACAAAAAGCACAGGTAACTTATTTGTTGTTGATTTCCTAAGTAATTAGTGTAATTTAAGAATTTATTCTGTAAAAACATATTTAAGAACATATATTAATTGTGTTCAATGGAACTGATACATAAATATGGCAAAAATCATACTGGCTGAAGTTTTAGTAAATAATAAGAATGTTAGGAAAGGAAATAAATTAAATAATTAAGAACGTTTTTGAAAGTAATCAATTTTGTGTTGATTTAAGGCAGATGTTCCCGAACTTTTTTCTCATAACCCCTTGCTATGGTTTTCAATTTCGAGTAGACCCCTTAATATTGAATTTTTGCAAATTTATCAACTTAAATGTCTTTTTGACAGCTGGTACTACTACTTACTTTAAAAGAATTAAATTTCTAACTGTAGTAAAGAATAGCGTTTAAAATTTAAGAAGCACATGTTAATGAATTAAATTAATACATAAGATAACTGAACAAAAAAATGTTTTTAATGAAAGGGATGCATCTGGTACTTCAATAACCAATTTGCAACATTTAACATCAATCTAGTCTACTGAATCTACTTTGTTAGTGTCTAGGTTTCTTTCTTTTTGTTCTTGAGATTGACAAACTTACTGAAACTCCCTCTCACTAGGAAAAACAATTAAAAACTTTCTCAGGATTCCATAATTTGTGACAAATAGCAGGTATGTCTTTTTAAAGCCAAAATTGCTGATATTAGTTTCTAAACTTTATTTTAAGATTTTCGTTAGGGTTTATTCTGATCGGTTCCTATTGTAATATGACATTTTTTTTTATTGTGACTATATAAATTCATTGTTTACTGTGGTATTACTTAAAAAAAAGCAATCTCAAACCTAGCTTCAAAATCTGAGCAAAGGGCATTTGAATGTTGAACGTAGGTTAAAATTTTCA
>BMAV01022013.1:0-15726 GCA_019973955.1 Trichonephila inaurata madagascariensis
TTCATTAGTGTTATTAACAGTTGTGCATTAATATGAAAAAAGTGATAAAGAAAAGTTTTGAGATTGAAAAATTCATAAGAACATCACCTTTAAGCATATTCTACTGCAGTTTTATGTATTTATTTATTTTTATAAGAAAAAGAAAAACACATCTCATGTCATCTGGGAGAATTACCTTAACCCTTTCGTGTACCTTAGAAAGATTACTTCCTACCTACATGATCTTACAAAATACACCTGTGGGAAGCGCAAAAACCATCATAATATATTGGTCTTGCTATTTTAACGATGGGAAGACTAATTCCGCTTTCAATTTTGTGCTTCTGCAAATAATCCAGTGATTATGAAATCTTTAAATCAGACAAAAAAGATGGTACTAAAGAAGAAGTACTTTGTACAAAAGTTGTCCTGTACATCACCATATCATGAGAGGGGTTGATCTCTTCTATAAAAAAAAGAAAAATAACAAACAGGATGAAGATCTGTAAATGGGGCATCGTATCTTTTATTTTCTCATTCACCTTGTCCATCTAAATAGTATCATACTGTGGTAAGTAAACAAAAGAAACAGAAGTTTAGACCATCTAACATTCTGTATAGCATTAGCTCGTCACCTAATATACGAATGTTCCTCAAGTAAAAGCAAAGGACGTCCTGCTAGTTTCAGGAAAGAAGTGTGTACTTCCGGATGATGTGCGCTTAGTCAGTGTGGGAAATCATATGCCAAAGACGGAATCCAACAATAGACGATGTAGGGAATGTAGCAGAAAGGGACACAAAAAGAGGACCCGCTACATGTGAGCAGAATGTGATGTCCCCTTGTGTATTACAACATGCTTCACATCTTTTCATGGGAAATAATCACCATTAATGTTCTTTATCATAGCGAATGGTTCCTTGGGAAGCATCCTTCCCACCACTAAAATTCAAATGTAAACATAAAATTATGCAAAATTTAATATATTTTCTTAAATGCTGTTGTTTAATTATTTATAAAACATTAAAAAAAAAAACTGCTCGAAATTCAAAAGAGAAATAAATGGCCCACGAAAGGGTTAAAACATGACAATGTGTGAAAGCTATAACAATTCAAATGTTTTTCAGCTAAATTTTTAGGAATGAAAGCTTTTCACTGAAAGATATTTTAAATGTGAGTCCCACGATTATAAGTATTCTAACAAACTCTCCAACTTATAGCGACAATGGAACGGTAAAAAAAGGTACCGGTAGTCAAAAATCTTTGATTGTGTACATTAAAGCTATCGCAGGCAATATCACAACTCAATACTAAAATTTCAACGAATTGTATAATTTAACACAGTCCAAACTGAAAACGTTCTTTGAAGACAACGTTTTGAAAGCCAATGACCCACTCGAGAGGTTATATGGATGGAAATTTCAATTTTGTTTACATGAAAATAATATATTTAATAATAATAATATAAAAATGACGTAAAAAGCAATACAGGGTGCAAATATCGCTTACTACGGGCGACCGTTGTAGTCGAATAATCCTGATCATGAGTATATGACTGAATTTGCTGTTGATTTGTTGGCTGAACTACTAAAGTAGGGGTCTTCAATTCATGGTTCGCTGAAGACATTTTAGTGACCCTTCTTTTGAATCTGGGACAATTCCGGGAAAAAATTGCCTTGTCTGCTTTTTGTCGTAAAAAACGCCACATTTTCTGTTGTTTTAATATTTAAAACATTTTATTGATATGGTTGGTATCTATTTGATATAAAAGTTTCTTAAAACGACGAATTTTTCAAAAATTTCATTACGTCTTAAATAATTTTAAAGGTAAAAAATCCAATTACACATAAAATCTCGGAAATTTTCAGAAGAAAAGGTGGACTTTTATTTTTAACACACAAAGTATTTCTGATTCGAATTCCATTTAATGCTTTTGAAACTGATATATACAAATCAGTAACACAGTATATCTCAAACTTTCACTACTTGCGACCCAATATTCAATCATAATTTTCCTCGCGCCTCCCTTTATACAATAACAATGCATTAAATTCGATAATACGACACTCTGACGCTAAAACTACAATACGACTTTTACTTCGTAAGTGCCGCCGGCGTATATAAACGATCCGCTCAGCCAGTGCTTGAATTGCTCCGAACGTATATTTATGTTTTACGAAATATCAATATTTTCTGTTCACTGCTAACCATAAAATTATTCCGAAGGCTTTGGAATACAATAAAATGACCTTGACATTGTTTGCGAAAAGATTTACTTATTTCGGAGAATTTTCTTATTTATTCCCTGCTTCTCCCCGTCAATGCACCAAATACGCTTGCGTACGTGCAAAATGGTGGCATTGTGGAGCGAATCACGCAAATTTTAATCGGCAGTTAAGTAATTAATTACAAACCGTAAAATTTTCAGATAAGTGTTAATTTTTGTATATATTTTTACGTATATACAAGACAAGCCATTAGGGTCACTGATAATTATTAAACTTGTTCTTAACATAGCATTGTTAAACAATTATAAAATACATCGTGCATTTATAAATGAAATGCTTATAAATGTACTATATCAGCGTAAATATTTTTTTTCATGTCAGAATGTATTTTGTTTGTTTCCTTTCAATAGATTAATAATTTTTAAAAATCTTTTATTTTAGACTTTTCAATATGCTCGCGCACCCCTCCTAGGGTTATCACGTCCCTAGGGGGCGCGTCCCACAGTTTGAGAAGCGCTGCAGTAACACCATCTCTTCTCTTAGAATCAGTTATAACACTGTGTGTGTGTGAAAATACACCTCCCTTTCTTACTTAAATTTTCTTACTACATTATTTTTTGACAGTCGTGGGACCTGAGGATCATTGTGGAGTTTTTGATATGGCCCTCGAGCGTTAAAGGTTAAAGAACTTTATACAAAGAATGACTGATATATTACGTCTGTCAAGACCCAAAGAATTTAAGTTGGATAAGTATGAAACTTTATAGAAGGGGCTGCAAAATCGTCACTTGACTTCAGTAGTCCACTTATTACTTCTAAGTGAGACGTTAATAAATACTCTTCCACTTATTACAACTCAATGTATTACCTTCAATTCGACATTTTAATAATAAATGACTTTTTAATAAAAAAACAAAAAAAAAACCCTTTTGAAATGAGTCGTGAAGTTACTATATTAATTGTTAAATTTGAGACAATTAAAAAAAAATGCCTTGTCCGTCTTTTGTCGAAAAAAATGCCATTTTTTCTATTACTCTTGATATCTAAAACATTTCACTGATGTGTTAAATATCCATTTGAGAGAAAATTTTCTGAAAAAGACGAATTTTCCAAAAAATTCACTGTATCTTAAATAATTTTAAATATAAAAAGTCTGACTACACATAAAATCTCAGAAATTTTTTGAAAAAGGTTGACTGTTATCTTTAAAAGGTTTACTAAGTATTTTAAATTGACTTCCCTGTAACTTTTCTGAAACCTATATACATACAGTGGGCCACAAAAGTGTTTGTACATTTGCAATTTCTTATAAAATTTAATGTTTTAGACTAATAAAAATTAATGTATTGTAATTGTAATTTTTTATGATATCTGCAACTTGTTTTTAATTGAATGGCATAATTAATTTTTTGAAAATAGGATAACTATTTTTAAAAAAAATTAATAATGAAAATGCTACTAAAAAATTACGCCACAAAAGTCTTCGTACACCTAACAAAAATCACAACTTTGCTTTAAATATTGTATTTCTTTCTTAATTTAGTACTTAGTAGGATATTTTTTAGTGTTTACTACAACTTTTAAACATCTTGGTATAGATTTAATCAGTTTTTTGTAATTTCCTCCATTCTTCTGTGATTATTGCTTTTACTTCACATTTTGTGTTTTATTTGCCATATTTTCTTTTTTTTTCACATTAAAATCTCACTAAATATGTTCTACTGTGCTAAATAAAGGGATTGAGGAGGTGTTTTCATAATTTGGGGACAGTTATAGAGACACCAGTGGCGTGCATTGAGAGCAGTTTGCTCGGCGACATTACCCTGTTAAAAAATTAAGTCGTCTCCAATATCCAAATTTCGGGCGGATAATTTAAAATTTCTCTTTAAAATATTTAAATGGAGCTCATGATTCACAATATCATCAAAAAATACCAAATTACCTAATTCTGAGGCCAATTTACACCCCCAAGCGAAAACACCTTCACTTCTATGCTGAAGCATGGAGGTGGAGGAGTTTTTGTTTCATATAAATTCATGGGATTAACTCCTTATTTTTTCCTTTACAAGCTATTATAGGCCCATCGGAACCAAAAATGTTGAATTATCTGCCATCCCAATCAATTTGCTGTTAATTTTGAATTTTCTGAAATTTAATCCCAAGAATATAGTTGGATCAATAAAACATGGAGGTGGAAGTGTTTTTGCGTGGGGGTGCAAATCGGCCACAGAATTAAGTAATTTGGTATTTTTTGTTGATATTGTGAATCATGAGCTCTATTTAAATGTTTTAAAGAGAAATTTTAAGTTATCCGCCCAAAATTTGGATATTGGAAACGATTTCATTTTTTCACAGGATGACGCCAAGCGAACTGCTCTCAATGTACGCCACTGGTGTCTCTATAACTGACCCTAAATTATGAAAACACCTCCTCAATTCCTTTAATTA
The DNA here is from genome assembly GCA_019973955.1 of Trichonephila inaurata madagascariensis. NCBI lineage: Eukaryota > Metazoa > Arthropoda > Arachnida > Araneae > Nephilidae > Trichonephila > Trichonephila inaurata. The sequence continues at coordinate 4,654 of BMAV01022013.1, forward strand.
GCCCAGTAGAACATATTTGTTGAGATTTTGATGTAAAAAAAAGAAAATATGACAAATAAAACACAAAATCTGAAGTAAAAACAATAATCACAGAAGAAAGGAGGAAAATCGATGCATAAATTACAAAAAACTGATTAAATATATACCAAGACTCTTAAAAGTTGTTGTGGACACTAATAGATATTCTACTAAGTACTAAATTAAGAAATAAATACAAAATTTAAAGCTAAGTTGAGATTTTTGTGAAGTGTACGAAGACTTTTGTGGCGTAATTTTTTTAATAGATTTTTGATTATTAATTTTTCAAAAAAATAGTTACACTATTTTTTAAAAATTAGTTATGTCATTCCATTAAGAACAAGTTGCAGATATCATAAAAAAATTACAATTACAATATATTAATTTTTATTAGTGGAAAACATTAAATTTTATAAGAAATTGCAAGTGTACGAACACTTTTGTGGTCCACTGTATATATCTGTGAACGTCATCATACATATATATCTTAAATCTCTCTTAGTTATAGTCTTGTCTCTCTTTTTTTAATACATAAATTTCTTGATTACAATAGTTTTTGATAATTGTGTGGCCCGGGGATCACTATGAATGTATTTATGTGAACCGCAGATCATTGTAAATTTATTTATTTGGCTCTCGAACATTAAAGGTTCAAGACCCCTACTCTAAGAGACAGTATTCGCATATTTGAAACAAAAACATTGGAGTTTCTGAGGTACAACTTACTTCAGGTTCTGTTGATCATTATTTACAATAATTTTGTTTGCTTAGCTTAACTTCCGTGGTAACCAAAAAGAAAAAAAAAAGAGTAGGATAAAAAAACTTAAAAATTTTTACAGAAAAGAAGTACAGTAAGACCCCGCTTAACGTTCGTTATACGTTCCATCAAAGTAGAGCGTAATATGAAACAGAGTTAAACGAGGTTATCTCATCATGTAAATAATGGGGTTAGGGGAAGGTAGGTAGAAAATCGGTCAGGTATTTTACCATTAAATCTTTAAATTATGTTTTTTTATAACAATAAAACAAAAATTTATTTCTTACAAATATAGAAACATAATAAACGAATATGCATATAAAAATAAATAAAATTCTGAGTCAGTATGTTTACATTTCAGATCATTCAGTCTCCTGTATTTCCAATTTTCTGCCATTTTATCAAGAAGGTAGATTGGCTTAATGGCAATCTGCATTCAATTTCGTCGTCAATCCATATAGAAAGTCATTTTTCCATTTCCTATATTTTATTATTTCTAGAACGGGTAATTATAGTTGCAGAGCTTGTCGTAGTTGCAGTTACAGTATTTCTTCTTTATTCTTAAGAATGGTCCTTATTGTTGAAGTTGCCAAATTCAATGCAGCACCAATTCGAGATTGACGTTCACCAGTATCAAATCTTCTAATCGCTTGCATTTTAGTTTCTAGTGAAATGCTTTTTTCTTGCTTTATTTTCGTGTTTTTTATTATCACCCATGATAAAAACTAAAAATCCTAATATTTGTCATATAGCAACCGTTATATTATATAAATTTATACTTACAATAACGTCAACAAATGTTTGAAACGATAAAAATACTTTCGTATAATACTGCCGGAAAGAAGAAACACAGATAAACTGCTTCGGATATCGGGAAGCCTAACGCTGCGTGCTATTTCGGGGAATCCCACAATTCAAATAAAAGAGCGTTATACCGAAACAGTGTTAAGCGGGGTCTTACTGTATACTCGATTTCATAGAGGAAAATTCTCAATTATTTTCTTAAACTCTGGTAGAAAATGTCCGCAAAAATTTGCAACAATAAAACACGAACTTTTTAGAACTAATCTTTGGTGTTCAAATGTTGATTTTTGCAACTATTTTTTTTTTAAAAAAATTAAAGGAGAGTTGTGATGGAACTAATACAATATTGATCAATAAAACCCCAAATAATGTTTACGAAATAGTTTCGTATTTTCCCGGAACTTAAGTCGGAGTACTAAACTAATCAAAAGAGACAGTATTAGGATAATTATTTTAAGAGAAAAAAAAACTCACAAATAGCAAATTAAATAGGAAAAAAATTCCTTTAATATCTATCCACCTAGGTATGCAATAACTTGAAGCACAACACTATTCAGTCATTCAGCACTAGCGATTAGTACTCAATAAGTATACCAATTACTTAATCTCATTAAGCATTTTTTGAAAGGCTAAGTAACGAAATTGAAGTCGTCACTAACTAAAGCCTTAATGGAAATGAAAAAAGCATTTCCCTTCATTCTGAAACACATTAACAGTTCTTATTAACTGCGTCATCTAAAAAGTATCAGCAATTTCAGCTGTTAATTTTTACAAAGATAATGAGGTAAATATTCCAGTTTTTTCCCCCCTATATTTTCCGATGAAGTAAACGGGGAAGGAAGATGGGGAAAAAAAAGTCAGACCCTATATTTCAACTTTGTAATTAAGAGGGGTGTAATTAGCATACTTAAGAATTATTCGTGAATTCGTTGCAGCTCGAAATTTTTTTTCCCGTTTAAATTATTTATTTATCTGATCCCTTCGTTCTTTTAGATTAAAAATATATTTTAATGTCAAAATATTTTTCCGTATTTTGTTAAAAAAAGAAGAAATAATAATTTGCATATTTTTCTGTCAACCAGGCAGAATCTGAAAAAAAAATAATAATAACAAAATAAGAGAACATATTTTTGACTCGGAATAAATTTTCTCTCGAATTGCATTTCTACTTTTTAAAAAAGAATATTCTTTGATGCGTTTATACATTTTTGTTTTTTTGTTTTCCTACGCGATATGTTTTCTTTATTTTCCAGTTTCGAAGAAAAGTCGTAATTTTTTTTCTTTCTGTAACATGTTATTCTTATGTTATGATTCTCCGCGTTAAGAATAAAAGTGGAAATTTACTGAAGTAAACAGCAAATAGAAGTAATTTTCTTTTGACGTACGAAGTGCTTCAGCTGATGAAACTTTTATAATATATATATATATATTGCAAAAATGTAGTCTACATCATAATTTCTTTAGAAAAAAAATATTATTATTTAATTACATTTATTGAATCATTTACAGTCTACTTTAATGCAAAGTGATGCATCAATGATTCCTATATTTATAAAAAATTATGGTATAATTTTGTTCATATACAGTCTTTTTTAGGAAAAAAATTATTTCTTTTAGCAGATTATTGTTTGTAATATCACAATAAATATGATTTTCCCAAGATTTTAGAAATGTTTTAATAGAAACATTAACTCCTTAACTGGTTTGACCGTACAATGTACGGGCACTTACATTTTCTTCTTTCTATCTTTGTTTTGCACATATTTTTGATTCTTATAGTGAAATTATTCGTGCTAGTGTTTTTAAGAGATGCAGTTTGTCCATGAAACTGAAATACTTCTCATTCGGGATTTTCTTTGTGGTGAAGCTGGAAATTTTTCATTGAAGGCAGGATTTTAGATTCTGGAAAATATTCGGTGAAGAGCAGGGATTGTCAAGCATTGTATAACTTGTTGCTTGACAAGAAATAAAAATGAAAAGATAATTTAAAAACACCGATATTATCGTTGCCCCACTGCAGTGTAAGACGTAGTATTACACCATGCTTCCAACTGTTAGCGCATATGTATATGCACACACACAAAAAAAATCCTCAACTTTTTCAATTCCTATTTGCTCACACTCTCTATATATTTATTTATCTTGTTGGAATTTTCAATCGTTAAAAAATACTTTTTATTCATCCAATCAAATTCGAATAATTTTTTTAAACTTGTAGTGAATGACACTTGATGTTAATACAGTTTTTTCAAATATAAATTCATTAACTAAATTTTACTTTTAGATTTTTAATTTATTCTGCGTTATTACCCTTGTAGTTACAATTGGCTGCAACAGATGGCCCCAGTACGTTTTTTCTAACAAATTAGGAATTGACACGCACACGTTAACTTTTTTTTATAATACCTGTTTCAAAAGAGGTACTAACATGGATTTTTTTTTGTAAGTATGAGAGAAATTTCCTTAAGATATAGGAAACATTCTTCATAACATGCAGAGTGTACTTATAAAAAGCAATCATTTTGCGGGGTTTTTTCCCCACGTATATAAAATAAAGAAATAGTGTGAAAACTTTAATATTTAACATTAAAATAAAATTCTTCTATTTTTATATTATGTTAAGTATTATGCTTAGTTATATGCACTAAAAAACGTGCCACTTTTTTATATCGTCAAGCGTAAAAAAAAAATAACCTCACAGCTACTTTCGGAACCGCGATTTTGCAAAAGCGTGCAAGTGAGTATTTTTTTAAATATTTAGTGCCATTTAGATTAGAATACACGTATAAAATGATTTTAAAACTATTTTTACAGTAAAAAAAAAATATTTAAATTCAATATTTTGATAACAAAGGAAAGTATAATGACCTATTTTCAAAGCATTCTCCTTTTATGGAAAATGTTTCTATAATAATAATATTTTGCCTATATATATATATAGCGTAGACCTTTGTACAGGGCTCGAACTAGGATATATTTGAACTATATAACTTAGAAGTAGATTTATCCATATTTAGTACATCAGAGTGGAGAAATTTTAACAAACAAAAAAAACAAAAACACTGGTAATTATTTCAATTAGTAATAACTCTAAAAATAGTTTGAATTTTTCAAGCATCCTAGTTCAGGCTCTCTGGAGAAGTCTTGGCTATATATAAGCACACAATGTTATTATTATTTTTCATAAAAGGAGAATGTTTGGAAAATAGGTAATTTTAAGTAAATTTTTTACCAAAATATTGCATTTAAATAATTTTTTTGCAGTAGTAATATTCTTAAAACAATTTTATACGTGTATTCTAATTTAAGTGACATTAAATATTAAAATAAGTATTCGTTTGTACACTCCATAGTTTCGAACTTAGTTGGATATCTTAAGGGGTTAATTTTATCTATATTTAAGTAAACATAAACTTTCAATTTCGTTTTGGATTAAAATAATTTTCTATGATTCATATTCATCTTGTTTAAGAGAGATAGGGGGAGATTTTCGCCACAGATAATTGCAATGAAAAATGAGAAACTAAGGGTCTTTATACATCAATTTCACACTAGAAGTTAACAAGACTTTGTGAAAGGCCTCGTCATTCTGAGAAAAGTCAAGTGATGAAAATGACACTTGAGATGATGCCTCAATTACTTAATTATCGCACCACATAGTACGGGAATTCTAAAAATGCTTTTTAGTTTCATATTTTTATATGTATTGTTCTTATTATTTCTGAGTGTGTGATACGTTGCTGATTAATTTACAGGCTTTTAGATTGTAGTTAACTGAATTTATTAACTATTCAACTTAAATCTTTAAAATTATGCTGCTTCAGATTTAATGTAAATTAATATTTATACCTTGGAGTTTATTAAAACTGTCTGAATAATTCTTAACTAGTTTTTAGTCCATATTTGTATATAGTGATACAGGCAAATAAATGATAATGGGACTCTTTGAAACATTGCTTAACCTTGCTGCCTAAGTCATTAGCCCAAAAATGCATTTATGTTTTGATATGATTATTTTATTTTATCGCGCGCACGCGCGTTTACTATTTTCCTATGATATAAATTACTTTTTCTTACCTGATGTTCTAATTTAAGACAGAAAACTGTAGTGAAGTAGTATTCTATATATATGTGTGTGTGCGTAAGGGTAATTAAATTAGATCCGAAATTAAATCCCCTATATACCAATTAACTTTTATTTTAAAATACACCTTCAAATCTTAAATTAAACATCCAATTATATCTCCGAACAGAGAGTTCAAACTGAACACTTTTATTCTCTGATCATTATTTTTTATATAGCCCCATATGTCCTCCTTAACACATTCAAGTTTAACACATAAATTAGAAAGGGTACTTAACAGTTCTGAACATAAGTGGTAAGTTCACTTAGACTTCACTTGGCTTCCTCATTCTTTCAGTGTAACGTGTCTCAATTGCTAGCTAAATAAAACCGTTTTTAAAAACGCTTGATGTTAACTTGAAACATGTCATATATATATATATATATATATGCGTGTGTGTGTGTAATAATTCCTTCTAGTATCCTTTTACATAATTTTTAATTCTGTAGTTCATGATTAACGCGTTAATTTTAATCGTAATCGAATAGTACCTTTGCATCAGAAATTCGCTAAATCCCGTTTCCTACCAATCGTGGCTACTGTTAGAAAGAAGTCAGGCGCCCTTCACAACCAGTATAAAAGAAAAGAGTTCTTTGTTTCTCTCCTCTTTGTACAAGCAGATTTTGCGCAGTGCCCAGTTATCATCTATGCTGCTCCCATCTGGGGGCAGCAGCCACCACTCACATGAAAAGAATTCAAATTATACAAAATAAACTTCTTCACATCATAACGAATGCACCTTGTTACGTTCGAAAAGATGTGATACACAACGACCTACACATGGAGCCGATTTCTAATCACATCACTAAAATATCTAGCAATATATTTAAATCTATTGAATCTTATGACAATCCAGTTATTAGAGCACAGACACTATTCACTTATCCACACCCTAAAATTCACTATGCTTATTCTTCGACGAAGTGAGAAACCCTCTCCGCCACTCATAACACAACAAAAACGCCCTTTATACTCATAAACAATAAACTCACCTTCTGCGTCGTATCTAAGACTGGGTCAAAAGAAGTGAACTACCACCCTTTCTGATTGATTGCCTCGGTAATCCCTTTTCCTTTCTGCCTCTTTCTCTCTTCGAACACGCAGACGTTCTGCTTCTATAGACCTCTCGCCTTGGGGTTACGTCATACCTCCCCAATTGTACGGGAGCCTCTTGATTTGTTTAATTTTCTTTCATGGTTTATCTTTTTCGTACAATCTACTGGGTAAAAGCGCCAGCTGCGCTGCCACCTGCGAATATCTAATTTTAGTTTTAATTTCCTCTCCTCTTTGTTTGCATTCACCATGTAATTGTCGTTGGAACAGAAAACTTTTGGAAATCCTTCACGAATAATTAGTGAAAAAGGAGGAGCATTTACATCTAAATAATTCGAAAACGACTGTGCTGATTAGAAAATTAGCCATATGCATATAACTATGGGAACACCAAGAGGGCATGGACAGGTTGAAAGAATCTGTAGAGTACTGATCCGAGTGTTGACGAAGATGTCCATCAAAGACTACGATCCTAATACTATCCTCTCTTTATACATATCTCATTTACGTAAAAAAAATACAATCGAATAATTACCATGAATTGTGAGCGTGGCCGTGTAGTTAACCGTCGCAACATCATTCTTCACAACGCATGTGTAATGTCCGCTATGGCGAGTGGTAGCACTGTCTATAGACAGTGAGCTAAAATCTTGGTCAATCATTTGTATAGTGATGTCACTGTCTGCAGCTGATAGAGGACGACCATCTTTAAGCCAGGAGATGTGAAATGGTGGATCGCCAGCAGATACGGCGCACATACCGTAAATTTTCATACCTTCTTTTAGATTTTCTGATGGAAATGACAGCGGCATTATAACAGGTTTTTCTGTAAAAAGAAAGGTACTAATTTAATACTCATAAAAGTAAATAAAAAATAGAGATCACACAATATTAGAAGAATATTAACTATTTGTTTTATAGTGGTTTAATAATCTTTTCATCATCTCGCTGTTTTCACATATTTTTCTGATACTTTAAGGCTACGCAGTACTTTAAAAATGATAGAAATATTAAAATATTTTTGCATTTTGGGGAGTGTATTGAGTTAAAATCTTGACATCGAATTTTAAACGTAACATCAATGAGTTTTAAAGATATTCGAAATTTTCTGAGTGTCATTAATTTCAAAATTTACACCTTTACAAACAGTGAATGATTTTTTTCTCATATGTTTTACTTTTTTCAATACAAATGCTTTCTAATCCCAAAGGCTTTTTTTTGTCGGAATGTTAAATTTTTTGATACTTTGATATGTATGTGTAATATAAAAGCCAAGATCTTGGTCTGAATCTAGGAAATTGTTTTTGAAGAAAATGACAAATTTAATTTTTTTTTAATTTTCATGTTTTTTTAAGGTAAATAACAAAAATAATTATTGTATAAAAAAAAAAAACCTGGAATAATATTTTTAATTGTGTCTTAAATCCCCCCCCCCACTGCAATTTAAGATGATTGCCTACCTTGAAAATGTCGTTTTTCGTCTCCATAAGGCATTTTTTTATTTCAAAATCTTATAGTGTGAACATTTGTCTTTCCAAAACAGTTTTTCTTTTTTCTTTACGTGAAATAGAAATCAAGTTATAGTGATTTTAAGAAACATCACTCTCAACAAAAGGGCAGTAAGGTAAAACTTTAAATGAGTTTTTCTCAAAATTATGTTTTCGAAAGAAATCCTTTATTGGATACATGATATCTTAAGAACACAACCAGATAATGTTTTAAACTTTTGTGAGAATGTTTATTATACTAATTTTCATAAAGTGAACCATGAATTTTGTTGTAGGTTATGTTTCCATTTAGTGTAGTTTTTATAAAGAAAAAACTTAAAAGAAATATCAAAATTTTCATATTATGTATAATTGCCTGTAATTTTTGAGTATTTTAATATTTCTCTTAGATTTTGGTTCATTTTGAAAAGCACCATGATATGTATGTTGCGTATAAAGAAAATTATGATAATTTTTTATTAGAAATTTTTATACAGTGTTACCCGTTTTAGTAAAAGTTTGGTAAAATTTCCTTGAAAACAACCACTTTTTCTAAAAGTACAATATTCATTTAAAATTTCTTATGTATTTACATATTTTTTTTTTCTTCCTTAAAACACTCAATTTGTTTTAAAAATTGGTATTTATAAAAAAATTGGGTCCGAAGTTAGGCAGTCATCTTAAGATGCATAACTCATTTGAAAACACTAACAGATATCAAACGTTGAATAATTTATAGAAGTTTAAAAACATTACAAGCATTTTAATTTGTAACATTTTAAAAAATAATGGCTTATTAAACAGACTTGTGTGGAAAAAATTCAATAATTGGATTCTACATTACTGTCTCCATAACTTTTTTTTAAAAAAAATGCCATTATTACTAATCAATGCTTTAAAAAATAAAAATATATATTTACATTTTATTATAATTGCCTATTTAATGTTTATTTATATAAACTTATGCGTAATATTCATTGATAAATTAAAAATACTCTTTTGAATAGGCGAAATGCATCTTTTTGCGTGAACATATGTACATAAATATTAACTCACAAATTCATGTATGCTCGCATATAAATATACACACTGTGATAAAACAAATTCTTTTGGGTATTTGATAAATTTTCTAAATGAATTATCAATGCCTCTAAAAAAGCTTAATGAAGGGAAAAAACAGCCCACTTTACAAAAAGTTACTGAATATTTGTAAGGAATTTAAATTTACCTTGCTACTTGCATACATGTATTGATTTCTAGTTGTACGTTCACAGTTTTAGTTATAATATATAAGAAATATTCCACATGGTTAAGCTACAAAATCCATCTAAAGTTTTGGTAACAGAATGCCTCCTCGTTCATATATTATGATACATTTATTATTTACAAAGTATTGACAGCTGCTCTGTATTGATTACTTGGATAGATAAAAAATAATGTATGTTTTAACTTAAAGGAAATATATTAAAGAAATATGCTTTATTCTTACATTAGCATGGATAGCTTTCAGAAGATTGTTACTTATTGGAAAAATAAGTAAAAAAATGTATTTGAAATCGTAAAAAACTATCTTGCCGCCAGATATTCTTTCTTTTGTTGTTAAGAAGAATATTTGATGGATGAGGTTAATAAATTAGAGACTTCTGGTTTGAGCTTACCAAATATATTCTTAGTTTAAAAGGCTGCTGTTAAAAGAATATTATGTAAATATTTGAGGAGTAATGTATATATATATATATATATGAAACATGTTGTAAAGGATATTTCTTTTTATTTAAACTGTTTTTCAATATCAGAAAATCTGATACAGAGACACTCCCAATGTATTGATATTTTTAGCACTTTGATGTAAGTACTTATCGCTTCAAACTTTCTTTTTCTTAAAATCCATTATTTGTGCAGTTAGTTTTCGTTTGTGTTTGTAACTGCTTCTTAAAATTCATTTTAAATTTATTTTTGATTTGCTATTGAGAATTTCAATTAATATGGAAAATTGAATTAAACATTTAAAACTATACATGAAAAAAAAAAAGGAAATTTAACTAATAAATGAACTTCTATACACAAATAACTTTAACTTCCAAAATTTTAAAATAACTGTTCTAAAATAATTCTCTGAAAATCATGAAGGATTTCAATACATTTTTGTTACTGTAGTAAAAGGGATAAGATGGTCATAGGACCATTTTTTGTCACGCTTTTATAAGAGAGAGCTTCACTTGTATATAACGGAATCTTTCAACTCAATTATTACCCACTTTAAAAGGTCACATTAATTCGAAATTCTGCACTCTTGTCATGGACCGATGAAAATACAAACATTTTATAATTGTGTTACATTGACCTGATTAGAATCATCAGGAAAAACGATTTCCAGATTTGGCGACTAATTTCCTATACCATTTCTAGATATAGCGAATAATTCCATATACCATTTCCAGATTTCGTGATTAATTCCAGAGCCCATTTCCACAGATTTGGCGACTAAACTTACAACTCTAACTGCGAAAACGTGCGTCCGCAATTTCTTACCATAATATAAACAATTGTCTAGTTTTTCTGAAATGAAAATAATAATAAAAAAAAAGACTCGTGCATGTGAAAAAAAAATTGTTCTATATAATTCAGGGATGAATAAACTTTTTCGGTTGCATTCCAAAAAATTTTTAAAAAATGTTTGGTGAGTCGAGATAAATTTTTCTTAAAGTTTAAAAACAATATACTAGTAATACAATTTGAATATGTTAATGAGATTAATAAAATTGCGATTTCATTTTTAAAAGTTCCTTTTATTGAGGTTCGAAGTGAGATGAACTGATAGGATGTCAAT
>BMAV01022013.1:20005-46536 GCA_019973955.1 Trichonephila inaurata madagascariensis
CTTTACTGTGCACTGACGAAGCCATTTTGTACAGTCATTCCCGTCAGTTGAGCAACAGAAACTTCCTTTACTACATTTACTTAAATATACCCATACCTCATTGCGCGTTACTCCAAACTTCCATTTTTCATAATTTTCCAGTTTCTTACATAATTTTTGATAATTTGCTTTTCTCTCAGCAATGTTTTAAAAAAGAAGGCGAACTTTAAGTTTAAACATCTATTTTAACTTTAAATCCTTATGAGTGATTTTAATTAGAGTCCCAGAGAGAAGACATTCCTGGTTTCGATAGAATGAATCTCTCATTTAGGGGATTTTCTTTTAGGATCAGAGACTTCACTTTCTTGATAGTTTCCTGTGTTTGAACAAGTTTCGTGTCATGTGGTTTCACTTTTACTTTCAGCAAGACACTTTTTTCACTTTTAAATTGAATATGTTATAAATACCTTTGATTGAGATGAAATAACCGAGATTTTTTACACCGCCTTTTATTTTGCTGATATAAATATGCCTCCTTGGAAAGAGGAATTACGTAACCTTCGAGCCATATATCATTTTAGGAGCCATTTTTAAAATAAACATATTATTTTACATTCCAGTCAAAAGAAAAAAAATAGCAGATGACTATTCTGAAGTTGCGAAAGTTTATCTCAAAATGCAAACGAGAAAATTAATAACAAAATTGTTTCCATAAAGTGCAAACGACCTTCTGTGGAAGTCGAAATGCTAGTATACAAAATCACAGGTTAGAAAATAGCTTCCAACAAATTTTAAAAATTAATGAAGTTGGTGAGGAGTATACTTCTCCCACACACACAGCCTTATAAATGGTAAAAAAATTGCAAAATACATTGGGAAAATTAAGCAGAATTTGTAATATTATCACTAGAAAATGCCCTAATTCATTTGCAAATAATTCAATGACAAGATTAAAAATAAACCTATGGATACAATATGATGTAATGTCAAAATAATATTTTTCTGATATCTAGATCACAAATAAGCTTGCCTTTTACAGTGATTTTGAGACTCCCATCAACTGCTGGAGAATCAGATGCTCTTGCAGAGCATACATACACCCCTTCGTCTTCATGTCTTTGCACCTGCTCAATTAGAAGAGTTCCATTTGGAAATACTTGCTGCCGTCTGTTGGTTGGTAGACGTCGTCCATCTAAAAAACATATAAAAAAAGTTTTATAACCAAACAACCGAAAATCTCTGTGTTGAAAGATATACAAATTCTCAGTTTTGGTGTTTCTAAGTTTTTTTTATGGAGATGTAAAAATTACAAACATAGACATTGACATAAAATTTCTGTGGTAAAAATAAGGGGGACCGGAAGGTAATGTCGCTTCTAAGTATGTCGATATCAGTTAGTCATTTATCAGCTTATTGAGTATTTCAAAGTCGTGCCGAAGATATTTAATGCTTAGAGTGATTTATATTTACTCGTAAATTTTTAAATCTTATTTTTTTTTGTGCGATTTATGGATAAATGGCCAGCGAAATACCAAAACACGCGTGAATATTATGAATTGTATGCTTTTTGAGTTTCACCAGTGTAGTAACTCAATGGGTGATTCTACAAGTAATATAAAAAAACAATTTTTAAGTCAATTCCGACTTAGATCAACAAAGAAAAATTTTATTTTTTAGCTTCTTTTTGTTAAATAGTTAGAATTAATACAAATACGTATATACATATGACAGAATCACAACATTACGTGGTGATTAATTTTATTAATTATCATTAAAGTATCGTATTGTGTCATCCAAAACCATCGTGTCTATAAAATTTCAGTTCAATTGAATGCTTTAAAACGTGAGAAAAAAAAATATTTTTAAGTTTTGACACAAGTCACCAAAAGGGTCACGAAGTCGCGAAAACTGATGCCAACGTGGCTGTATTTGTAATTACTTAAATAATTAGTTTTAATCAATTATTTTTTATTAGTTTTAATTAAGTTATCGTATTGTCATCCAAAATAATCATGTACATAAAATTTTCGCTCGATTGAGCACTTTAAAATGTATTTTATTAACGACTGAAAATTCCACCAAGATAAATAAATAAAGAGTGTGAGCTAATAGTAGGAACTGGAAGAATAAGTGTAATAATGCAATAGATTTTGGCGGCGTTAATCCAATCTCATTAGGAGTTCGAAGGGCATTAGGTGGGTTTTTAAGTACAAATTGAATAATTTCGAGCTTTCCGATTCTCACTCTTCAGGAAGACGGACAGCTTTAAACATTTGCATAATAAGGGTTGGAGGCAAACCCAAATCAGACAATTTAAGAACTGTCAAACACTGTTAACCGATTTGGTCGACCATACAGGAACGTTTGTAGCAGATTGGCAAACGGAGCAGATCAGGTGTCTGGGTCTTGCATAATCTGTCGGGAGAAAACAAAGCTGACGGATCCATCATATGCAACTTATTGCTTCAGTGGCACACTACAGAAATGTTTTCTGATTGCTTGATCGCTGGAGATGAAAAATTAGTCCTCTATGATAATCCGAAACGCATATCGCAATGAATTTCTCCCAAAATGTGCTTTTGTGTATTCGGTGGAGAATTGTGAGGTAGTTCATTTTAAAGTGCTGAAACCTAGATAAACTATGAATACAGACCCTTACTAACAAGAGGATCGAGTAAATCAATCTTTAATTGAAAAGTGCCCAGATATTGTCAACAGAAAAAGTGTTATTCTGAAACTTGATAATGCAATACCACATTTCTCAAGAGAGTCTTTGTCTCACCATCCATACTCGTCCGGTACTGTTCCAACGGATTTCCATTTATTCCGATCCTTTAAAAAATTTTTAAGTGGTACAAAATTTGAAAATGCGGAGGATGTTCAAAATGCCACATTTCCAGATATTTTGCTCAAAAGTCATTTGATTTTTATCGATCCGGCATTGAAAATTTCCACAGTAGACGGCAAAAGGTTGCTTATAACGAGAATGTTTACATAATTGATTAAAACTCAAAATTTAGTAAAACTACATCTATTTGAATTTAACGCAGGAAAACGACATTACTTTCCGGTTCCACTAATAATTGATGGGTTTATGTTCTAGAGATAAAGAAATTTCAAATTTAAGATTGTGTTCCGCCAATACTAGTCTTGGAACAATATAAACAAAATGAGCATGAAAAATTTCAATTACTTTCACCAGTGGCAATTAAGGGTTTAAATTAATGTTCAGAAGAAATTTTCGATACACGACTGTTGGGAAGTTAACATATTATTCTTTTGTCTAATCTGTTATGGTCATTGAAAATTTTTCAAGGCATTTTCAAATCTTAAATATAGAACAACCATTACGAGAAAAGATATGATTTACCCCCCTTTTTTTAAAAAAAAACGTTATTTCCATCGTAGGAAGACACATGACACTATTACAATTGTCAGAAACAGAAAATTGTATCTTCTTATACAGCGTTCATCCTTTACGCATATTTAAGAAGCTAAGAATTTGCTATTGTATTAATATGGCTACTTGTTTGTTACTTACACAGTCTGGTTGTACTACTATTTATGCTTTGCTCATTTAGAATTATAGCTATTTGTTATATACGAGTAGGGAGTAGTACTAGGGAGAAGAAATTTTGAAAACTATAATCAAGTACATGAGACTTGTTATAATAAGAAAAAGTCAATTGACCAAAATTCAAAACTATTATATTTTCTAAAGCTGTCAATGACTTAGGATAGCGATGTAGAGATACATATGAAATTATATATTGTAAAGTAAATACCAAATATTACATTTACAACTCATACAATTTATTAAGGATTTTTGACTACAAATACGCAGGATAGTTGATATTATTATGGTTTAAATTATGTGATAAAAAATCTTTATGAAAGATATTGGAAAAATTTACATTTAGGAGTATTGTAGAACGAAAATATTATTTTCCTGAGAAACAAAATATTTTTTCCCTGCTGACTGTCATAATTTCGTAATCTTTAAAATTTAATTAGATTATCCCCGCTACTAATAATTGCATAGAATTGGAATGTAACGAAAACATGATATTACAGAAACTTAGAATGATATACATTACAGTTGACTATTTCTATTCCTAACAGTCAAATAGTTATTTTCTTACTTAAAGTGTTGAAATTACGTATACTTAAATGATATAGTACATTTTTTTTCGGAATTAATAATGTAGTAATTAAACTAATTAGAAACTGATGTACTTTTAAGTCTCAATAAAATAGTTCGGCAGCTGGAAATTTCACAAAATGTTTTTATTAACCTTAAGTATTGGCAAACATGTTAATAGTGAACACCAATAAATACCAGTTTATAAACGATAAATTCAATTCTCTTAAACAGCAGGAATTATGTTCTTAAATTTATACTGATAGCTTAAATACGTAGTACGATCCAAAAGTTCGGGGACTGCGGCATTGCTAAAGACAAAAGAAAGTACCTAAAGTTAAACCACTTACAATGGAATCTCCCAACCCTTCCCTAACTGGCCAAGTTGACTTAGTCCATGTCATATGACCAAACCACACGTTATCTTCCGTAGCTAGTTAGTTTTGTTCTGCGATATAAGAATGCTGGCTTTTCTTGAACAGCGCTGAACATTAAATTCTGTCAATTCTTAGGAAAAACCCCAATGCAGATTTTAGAAAAGATAAGTAAGGAATGTCAATGCAATTCGTAAATCTTGGCGAGTTCCAAGACTTACAAATGGCTTCGGCGTTTTAAGGCTGTATTCGCCATATGTACGAGAGCTTGAACTTGACGCGGAGCACATTTTCCGACAGAAAAAATGCCTCAGTTTTTATAACAATTTTTGATATTGTAACTGATGCATTTATTTATAATATAGTGTTTTAAAATTTCAAAATATTTCATAAATAATTAGTTTTATCTTTTAACATGTAAAGGGATAGATCATTTAGCATTACGGTATAGGAGAAAAAATGCGAAACACAATTTATAAAACGAAAATTGTGTCAAAACTCGGATAAAAATGAGTAGTACGATAAAATAAGTGATTATCTACAGGGTAGGGAAGCCAGAATATAATATTAACGTTGTACTTAAAATCTGAAAATATATCCCGAATTTGGTCCCTATTCTTTAACATTAACCGAAGGTAGCCTTAAAGAGGGCCGAGAATCCATCAAATACAATGAACGCATTGAATGACGTTCGACTTCACTGCAAGCGGAAAATGTTGCTTTGGTGTCTGAATGTGTTCAAAAAAATCGTCGCCAAGCATTTGAACAAATCGCTGAGGCCACATACTTCTCGAAGACGTCGTTTGAGGAAATCCATTCGACGTAAACGGTCTCAGAGTGACGACTGGTATCTTCTGTATGACAACGCACCGGCACATCAATTCCAACTTCAAAAAGAGTTTGTTGACAAAACTCGTGCTAATGTGCTTCCACACCCATTATTCACCAAGTTTATCCCCATGTGACATTTGTCTGTTCCCATCAGTGAAAACACATTTACATGGACGTCGTTTTGTGTCATCAGATGAAATGAAAGCAGCATCTCAGGAGGCCTTACGGGATGTTTTTTCGAAAAATGGCTTCCAACTGTGCTTCCAGATGTTATACGAACGTTGGCAGAAGTGTATCACTACCCAAGGGGACAATTTTGAAGGTGGAGGCGCTTTGGTTCTGTGAAATGCTCAGAGTAAGTTTTTCTACGCCTTGTCTCCGAACTTTTACATCATACTATACGTAAACATGGCTATATTTGGAGGCGTTTGAAAGATAGTCCAATTAAGATCTTGACATTTAAAAAAACCCGAGGGAACCCGAGTTAAAAGAAGACCACCAACTAGATGGTTGGATAATATTCAGAATGACTTAAATACTCTGAAAAATAAGAATTGGAGAGGAGTTGCTGCAAATAAAGGACGCTGAAAAAGCGCTTGGTTGAGGTAACCAAGGCATGCAAGGCAGGTTTTCTCAAACTGTGGGCCCTTAGATGGGGGCAGGATATTTCTATGTAGGGTGCGCTAGCATATTGAAAAGTCGAAAATATAAAAAAGTTAAAATAATTTTTAATTTACTGAAAGGAAGCAAAACAAAATACATTATAACATAATAAAAATTAAATAACATTTACACTAATAAAATATAATTATAAATGTATCAGTAATGCATACTGTTTTTGATAATTAATTTATCAGTCCTAAATTAAAACAAGTTTAATAATTACTAGTGCCTCCCGTGGGCTTGACATATACAAAATTTTATATTTATCTTGAAAATTTGTATGGCTTATAATCATAGTCTGTTGTAGATTTAGCGTCCAAGTACTTTTTTATTAAATTCAATACATTGTTATTGTATGGGGAAGGCGCGATAAAAATTATGATTGAAAATTGGGTTGCTATTATTGAAAGTTTGAGAAGCACTGCTGTGAAAGGCTGTCATGCTTCTGAAGAAGAAAAAGTATTGACAAAGTGATAAATACTTGATTATAATATTTCAACTAACACTTTTTGGAGGAATATATCCATTATGAACCAGTTTACGTACAAAATTAAAGGTAATAATTCAGTTCAGGTGCAAGTATTGTTTGTAACTTGACTTAGTTGAATACTTATTTTTTTATTTAAACAAAAATGGAATGTGTAAGAAAAGAAAAATCTTATATCATTTCATAATGCACCTCAATGACTTTAAAAGTATAAAGGAAGAAGATGCGTTTAAAAGCATTTCAACCTAAAATGGAAACTGATACGATCCTTAAATTTAAGATTTACGAGCTATTTGAAGAAAAACTAAAACCACATTGTATTAGTTTCTTTCGAAATTCAGGATTTTAGGACATTTACGTCGATCGGTGTTCGATGATTTTCTGAAGATCTATCGCAAAGAACAAGACACATCTTCAAGAACGATGGAAATTTATTATCGAAACGCAATCCTTGAAATACAGGATTCAACAGGAATATTCACAGAAAAAATCTCAGAAGGTCTTTACATTTTCAACAGCGCTCAGACACAACTATCAGTTTCTAAAATACAAATATGTAAAATATTATTCACAAGCATCGCTAATCCTGCTCAACAGCCGAGCTAATTGCTAGTTGACTCTTCTTCTGTCACGGCAAGATTAACTCAGTTTCGGCGAGTATCTCTCTATTTATAGGCCTCGCGGATCATTCGAGAAAGATCCGCTTGCATCATAGGTTTTGAAATTAGTGAAGAAATCCTGTAATTTTTAGAAGAATCCATAGTCCCGAACTCGCCAACATGGTCGCCAAGTCGTCAACATTGTTCACCAATAAGGTTCCTAAAGTTACCAATATGGTCGCCAAAAAGGATGCCAACTTGGCTTTATCACTAAGTTTCCATTGAATCGCCGTTATAATATAAGTAATATGGCGTTGTTTGAGAATATAACAATTTTAACATAAAATAAATATAACATAGAGGAATATAAATGCATTACACATCAAATACAAATTATTTACACACTATTTTACACAAATTTCGTAATAATAACCATAAGAATGATATTTTTGCAAAGGTAAACATTTTAATCGGGATAAGACTTCCTGAAACAATTATTCCTGAATCTTTCTTCAAAGTTAGAGATATGAAATAAAGTTATAGGCTTCAATTCAGACGTTTTCTTTTGATAGAGAAGCATTCTATTTATTAATCCTTTGGAATAAAATTATAACAGAATCACTAAATGCAGTTCAAAAGATGAAGCAACCAAATATCTTGGGAAACCAGAAACATTTTCTTCAAACAAAATTCCTTTGTGGAAAAGTCATAAAATAAGCAATGAAGAGATCAGGTGTTCTGGGTCGAGAATTAATGAGTTTCGGATGCGCAAGAAATAATTCATGAGCTCCTTCTATTATGCAAATTTATACTCTCAAATGCTTTTCTATAGATTAAATCTACCGAGACTTCAAATTCCTATTAATATCAAAAGGTAGAACTCGTTCTCTCTTTGCAACGTACTAAATAAAATATTGAAAATAACATTACCGAGTCATCAACGCGAGGAACTTCTTGATTAAATATTTATATTCAAAAAAATGAAATAATTTTTCTAAAAAAGGGAAAGAGCACAAATTTGAATGAGAAGTAATTAATTTATATCCAAAATGTATTAAGCTAAGAGAAAAATGTTAAATAAAAGCTCATTTGAATTCATTTCTTTATATGCATCTTTTTTATTAAATTTAGATTAATTCACATGCATTAAAAAAGTTTCAAAATTTTAATAACAATCAAAGTTTATGTCATTCTTTTCATACACAGGTATCTTTTATGTTGTAAAATGAAAGAATAGCTCATATTTGTATCGTTTATAATACAATATTACAGCAAGTGTCTTTAATAAAGGAGCCATAAAAGGCTAATTTTCCATTTTTCATTTTTAATAACCCTCTGAAAAGTTGAGCAATTAAAATGTAAAAAATAGTTACCCTAAAAATATAGCAAACGAGAGAAAGTTTCAAAATGTATTTCCTTTTATTTTCAAACCGTTTTAACATTAAAAATGTAAAAGTGTATACTTATTGACTTTTCGATATAAGAGAGAAGTTTTTGAATATAGCCAAATTTTAAATGCAATGTGCAAACTTTGAAAAAATGTAGTTTTTTTTAAAAAAATTAATAACAACCAGTTTAATGCAAGTGAAATTTGACGATTAATTTGTACTTCGGCCTTTACCGTCGACCAATTCCCCAAATATAATAACGTTACCACAAATGTCACGATGGCATGCAATCTATAGTGGGAAACTTCCCACGCATATAAATACAATAACCGCGAGCATTTGCCGATGATTTTTAAATTGGCGAAGTTGTATGATTGTTTAATACAAAAATACCATTAATTGTTTCCTCCGAAGAAAATTAAAAACAAAAAAAAATATGTGATCTATTTAACTATATATATATATATATATATATATATGTCAGGTTTGAAAAGTTTAGGTTCAAAATTAAGTAAGTAATAAATAAAAATAGAGCGAACTCTTTACCATCGCGTAAGGATTTGTGGGTAAATAAGCCTATTTAAAAGTGGAGCGAGCGCTGACGAAGAACGCATACTCGAAAAGGCTTAATTGGTGACTTAAGTATTGTTAATGTTCTACTCGGTTGCGCGCCAAAGGGCCGCCATGTTGGATTTTATGCGATTGAAGCGAAATAAAGAAGTTATTATAGAGATGATACCTTCCTCATTTTACCAGTAGGTCTATGGCCTGTCATATATATATATATATATATATATATATATATATATATATATGGATCTAGCTGGTCACAGTTTCTCTATTAGAAACGTGCCGGGGCTTACTTTCATCAATCACTATTCTTTTCCATATCATCACATCCCCTTACACTACCAAAATAATTGCTTTCCATAATATTTGAAGGATGAATTCGCATTCCTGTGACTCTCTTCACATAAACAAAAACCTTTAGTTTCATATCTTAAACTAAAACTCGACCTATTACTAAAATAAACCCGGTTCCCTTAACTTTCACCCAAGTTCTAAAGTTCTTTGCTCCAATTTATGATTTCTTTTAGGCTGTGATTTTACCTTAAAATATTTAACGAATACTTCAATAACTGCCTGAAAATTTTCCTAAAGATTAAATTTTTAATATTTTAATAAGAAATTAAAACACATTATATAATGATTATGTCTTAATTATTTGTTCTTAATTATAACTTAATTATATATGATGAACTGTTTTCAAGCCGTAACTCTTAATTATTTTTGATAAGTATGAAAAAGTATTATTTTTTTTTTTAATGAAATGAATGTTAAACAATAAAATAATTTGAGCTTTTTTTTCAATGTTTCATGAATTACTTAAACTTTGTGAATTAAAACTAAGCGAGTGAGTGTTTATTGAGGAGTCGCACTCTTAAGCTCCATATTGGTGATAGATTTAGTAATTCTGAGCTACGGTCAAGTGATGTGGATGATATCTCTCTCTCTCTAGCTTGCACTTCACTCTCCTAACTTCCACACTATACCAGCACACGGACTTTAAACCACTACAGATGTAATATGCATCGACTCCTCTACACGGGGGATCTTCTGTGGCATTGGGATTCGAGTCCGCAATTCACAATATCTGCAACATGTCCATGATCATGACTACTGGCTAGATAAACACTAATTGTACAGTGAAATTGGTTTAACATGAAAACGCTTAAGACGAAATATCAGTAAATACGACAGCTGTCCCGATATATTATTATGTGTTTACATGCATTTTTTTCTCTTAACACGAAACAAAAATCGCTTAACATGAAAAGATTTCTTTTCTGAGAATGAACAAGATACGGAAAACATCGGTCGGATTGGACTGTCCTATTGTATCATCGGAAGAATCCATTGCAGTAAATGATGATAATGTGTGTACAGCGCCTATTGTGGCAGAAAAAGACATTTTTGGAGTTTGTTCAAAGCTCAAAAATATCATTGATACAGATTCCGACGACGAAAATGAATTGAACAATGCAGCTTCTGTTTTCCCCTCATCCGAGATGAGATACATCATAAAAAGTATGTGCAGTTATTTAAAAGCACAAATGAATACCAAAAATGACGGCATGGGATTTGATGCTAAAAAAGGCAATGCAAAGAAAAATATCAGATTATTTTTCAAAACTCAATAAATATTTTGTTTTTCCAAGAAACTTTAAAATTCCTTTAATTTATTGTGAATATTTTTGTTTTTTTCATTTTTATTAAATGTAAATAAATTGAACTCCAATAAACTTATCTTAGTTATTATGTTTTTTTTTTTTTTTTTTTTTTTTTTTTTTTGAGATATCCTTTAACACGAAATACTTTTAATCCGAAAGCATATTTCAGTTTCGTGTTTAACAATTTTTAATTATATAGAATTCATTTATTGAGAGTTTAAAATAACGTAAAAAACAAAGATATCCCTTAACACGAAATACTTTTAACACGAAAATATATTTCAGTTTCGTATTCGTGTTAAGCGATTTTTTCTGTATACAGAATTCATACGTTGAGAATTTAAAACAGGGGAAAAAATAAAATTAAAAAAAAAAGGGCAAAAACCCATCAAATACAAAATTAGATAAATAACTTTATATCCGTCAAAAACCTTCCTATTCTCCATTTTTTTCCTGTCCAACATATAACAAAAATAAGTTGAAAGAAAGTCGATACAAACGAATACTTATCCATACATTTATACAAATATATTTATCAGCGGTTTTCGAAATCAATACCAACCGAATCTCACCCTTTTGAACCGAAGGGCACAAAAAACAGAAGAAACAAACAAAAGGAGCTGATCGAACAATAAGAAAATTGAAGCATGAAAAGTTGCTGACAATCGTATTTCTTTGGCCGAGGGATAATAGCAATTTCTCTTCCTTCACTTTTACTGTCATATTTTTGGGCGCGGCATTTTTATCCTTGTTTATTTATTTTTTTGATACTTCTTCATCTAATAGCATTGCTGGATGTCGAGAAGGGTTATCGTGTTGCTTTTTCTTCGACTCTTTTCGGATGGGTATAGGAATTTCGCTTTTTCCCTTTTGTGTAAAGTATTCGGATAATGAAGTCGGGAAAAAAAGTTCACTCTCTACTTCTATTGTTCTCTGCAGAAAATAAGCCTAATATAAGGTTTTAGAATAAAGTCCCCGGAATGGAAAACGTTCGGGCAATTCAGGAGGAAATTTCTTTTCCATTCTGAAGGATAGGATTCTCATCAAGCTTTGTTCTTTTTCAGGAATCTTGGAATGTTTCGAAGGGAGTGTTATATATTCTCGCATGCCTAGGTTACAAAAGATTCCAATAGAAAGTAACTTGTAATGGATTGTTGGAGGAGTATTCTTCTAAAAGGAGATTGGAATTCTTAATTAGATAACTTCTTTTGTATGGCGTAATAATAAGTCATTTTTAAAATTTAGGATAAATGTGTGCAACGATTTAAAATACAGAACAATTAATCCGAAACACTGATTTATTAATGAGTTTTTGGTGTGTAGGTACTTTGGATGTCATTTTAGTTTAATGTGAATGAATGATTTCATATTTCGAAATACAATTTTTAATAACAAATATGCTCCCGTATTAGTAGTAATATGCTCCAGTACAACCCAATTGTTACGTTGTGATTTTAAGATCAGACAAATATTTAATTTGTAAAATGTTCGTTCTGATAATAAGATTTTAAATCAGTTAGGCATTAATATATCAATTTTTATATATAATCTGTTTAACCAAAACATTGTAAACACCTCCCCATTTTCCAATGAACTCGCCTGAATGACCTAGCAAAACAAGTGATTAACAGAGAATAGCATTCAACTACTGCTGGAGAAGGTAAGCTACATTGAAACTCTTACTTATGCCAGAGAGGGGAAAGGCGGCTGGTCAAAGCGAATTTTAAAGGGTACATATTGTAATGACCAGAAGACTCAAAACGAGTATCTCCAAAACGGCATGGAGAGCAGCACAGTTCTGTTGTTTTTAGAATTTATTCAAAATGTATAAATGACGAGAAAACCAGAAGTGTAGACAGCTAACTGTTGGACGTCCGAGCGTCCTCAAAAAAAAAAAGACGTCGGAAATTGTCCTGTTTGGTAAAGCAATATTAGTGCCAGGCAGGGCTCAACTGACAGCTTAATACAATGCAAGTTCAAGTACAATTGTTCAGGAGATATGGGGTGCATAGCAAACGCCTCCTCGTGGGACTCTGTTGACCAAGCGTCATTGCAAAATACGCCTAGAGTGGGCCCAGAAACATTGAGACTTGACCACAAATAAGTGAAAGAGAGTTTCTGGTTGGGTGAATCACGGTTTCTCTCATTCATCACGTCGATGGATGTGTCGGGGTGCGCAGTCTTCTTCAGTCAAACAGCTACCCTCTCCATGTACACAGACTGGTGATGACGCTATTATGCCTTGGAGAACGTTTTCATGATGATTCTGGGACCCTTTTTTCTTGTAAAAGGGGCCGTGAATGTTGCAAACTATCAGAGCCTAATTTTGGGTACATTGAATCGTCTTATAGTGTCTGCATTCGTAAATGGAAATGGAATTTTCCAGCAAGACAACGTTCTACGTCAAAATGCTAGATTTGTGTTGGAAAGGTCCGGGAAACACAAAGGTGAATTCCAGTTAATATCCTGGCAACCTAATTCGGAGGGTCTTAATCTGATTGGGCACATTTGGGTTTTCATATAAAGACAGCTCAAAAAAGAAAAACTTCTTTTCCGAATATCTCGATTTCATGTGACAACTGCTTAGACAATTAGTACAACCTGTTTCCCGTTATCTATTAGGAACTTGTGGTATTTATGCCAATGCGAGTTGCAGTTGTTTTAAAGGCAGAAAGTGGTGCAAAGTGTTATTGAGTAGGTGTTAATAATGTTTTGGATTTTCGGTATAGACACTAGTCTTATTTGTACACAAGAAAAATAGAAGAACTCAAACAGAAATTAGTGGTATACTAATTTTGCTGTATTCTGTACATTAAAAATGATATTAATGGTTGTAAATTAACAAACACTTAATAATTCAAAAAAAAAATATATCTAATTTGTGTCACACCACACCCTTAGCTAATGGCACACTTTTTGTGTAAAAAAGTACCAATTTTTTGTAAATACAGTTGCATTAATTTTGTTTCATGTTTAATTAAATCGACTCCTTTACATAAAAATATTTGTACTGTTATATAAAAAGTTCATACGAAACAATGTTTTATTATTTTAGATACATATTTATACAACAGACAACATAAAAAATGTGTTTTTGTTATGGAAGTATTAAAATTTCATGAATTTTGCCCCATAGTATAATATTTTTATTTATTTTATTTATATAAGTGAACTTAAAACGAAAGTATATGTATCATTTTTTATCCCATAATATTTGGAATTTTGAGACGAATTTATCTCTCTTGACAGAATACATGTCTGACAGAATACACACACACATTATGCTTAAGAACAAATATACATATGTTGTAAAAGTATGCACTTATGAATATTTTCGAACATATGAAATATGTTTCTATAAAACTAAAAATTTATGAACATAATAATTTATAAATCCCTTTAAGATATTTGGGAATGAACACCTTCACTATGGATTTATTTTTGAGATTTTCACCCCACCTAAAAAGAAATTTATCTATTATAAATTAATATATGTCGCCTCCTGAATTTGAAAATGTAAAATATTTTTGTCAGTAAGTTGTTTCTTTCTTGCTTTTCTGGGGGACATATACCCTTCACCGATTTCTAGTTCCCCCTGCAATGCATCTGAAATTTAAATAAAGAATTTTTTTTAAAAAAATCTATTGTTACTATACATATTGAATGAATTATTTTCGGGCATTTATGGGAAAAATCTGCACAAAAATAATTATTCAAAATACAGGATGGGGCGCGGAAACTTCCTTTTTTGAACATGTTGCACTGATGTTCGTAGGGAGAGGTGGGGCATGGTAGGGGTTCCGTGGAATATCTGTGTTTCTGCCCGCTTCAGTCACAAACGTTTTGTGATCGATGCAGCAGGGCGCTCTTGCCGTGGAGGCGTATTTCTTAAACGATCGGTCGCTGGTTGTACTGCAACGTGCCTTTCATCGTCACTTCAATATTCCTCCGTGAAGTCTTCCTCGTAATCGGAAATGTGTTTTAATGTGAATGGATGCTTTCCGAGCAACGGGGAATGTTTCCAAAGAATGGAAAGGACCTTTAGAACACCCGTAAATGTGGAACGAGTTTGCGTCAATTCAGACCGATATGTGGCAATGATCAAACGATTCTTCTTACCCGCTCTCCAAGAAAGGGATCATGACAAGGTGTAGTCGCAACAAGATGGGTCCACTTCCCACACTTCCAAGGTTTCCATGGGTGTTTTAAGAGCAGCCTTCCTCCAATGACTGATCGTTCTGCGAGGCGACGTAAACTGGCTTGCATGTTCACGTGAATTTATCCTTTCCTGATTATTTCCTGTGAGCTTATTTCAAGTCTCTGGTTTGCATAGATCACTCCAAGACCTTGGAAGACCTACTGAACAACATCCGAGCCAAATTTGATAATATCTCCGGTCGATATGCTTGAAAAGTTGACTCAAAGTTTTCAAAATCAACTACATCAATGTATTGATAATGGAGTACGGCATTTAACTTGCATATCATATTTAAAACTGGGTAAATTCAAAAATCCACTGTTGTGTGGTAGGCGGAAAATAACAATAAAGTCGAATGAAACATGTTGTTGTTGTTACCAATGCCACCTGATAGGGAAAGGCCAGATCAAGGCCCATGAAATTCATCATGGTAAAGGGCTAAGTGACGCCTGTCGTTAGCCGTAGCTTTGCGCACCATACAGATGAAACATGTAGTGTGTTTTATTGCATTTTCAAAAA
Source organism: Trichonephila inaurata madagascariensis (assembly GCA_019973955.1). Classification (NCBI taxonomy): domain Eukaryota; kingdom Metazoa; phylum Arthropoda; class Arachnida; order Araneae; family Nephilidae; genus Trichonephila; species Trichonephila inaurata. The sequence continues at coordinate 35,416 of BMAV01022013.1, forward strand.
AGAAAGTTCCCACGCTTCACCCTGTATGTAAAAACAAAAAAAAAAAAGCTTTGAATAGTGAATTTACTACTTGTTTCTTGCAATGTTTCTTGGTCATCAGAGCGTAAGGTCAACATTTAAGTAATTAATTGCAATTTATTCTTTTCTTTGTTAAAAAACCGTAAATATGATCGAAATATTCTTGATCCGTTTAGAGCTTTTTCTTTCTAGTGGTACGTGTAAAAAATTTTTAATCACTGTTTTGACATGCAATTCTAATTAAACAAAGCACAATTAGGGAAAATATAAAATGATTAATTTATCCAGGAATGCAATTTTATTTTTCATCGCATGACAATGTGTACGGACGTAAAAAAGCTGAACATTTGACACGCGAAGGTGACTAAAAAGGAGATGAAAGACAGAAAAAGCATGAAATATTATTGATTTATATATTCTCGGGAAAAACCTCTGCTTCTAAACCTAACGATAAGTAGATACGTAAAGAATTTTGAAATATATACTTATTCTGAAAAATAATTTAGTTTAACAAACACACCATTTTGATCAAAATTTTATGTTTTGTATTTCTCTACCAATAGGTTCGCAGATGGTTGTTTTTGAGTATGATGAGAGACATTACTGGAATGAAAGTGTCAGCACGCATGTTCCCAATGTTTATATGTCTGTTACTTTAGAGTATTGCAAAAGCGAATGAGGTGCAAAAAATATTTCCATATCATCATTTTTGGGAGAAAGAATAACACAACTGATAAAAGAATCCCATTTCATTGGTATGATGCTGCTCTTTATGATGTTCTTATTTCAGCATCGAAAAATTTTTTATATCAAGGAACTCCTTAATTCAGTGGTCAGTGGACTTTTCCAGAGTACGGGCTATTTCTAATGTTTTTAGGGAGTTGCGGGCTACCCAGTGGCGTAGGTGTGACCATTCTGTGTTAAAATTGTATATTTTTTCTCTTAACTTTTGTTTTCTGCATAAAATATGTCTGGTTGCTATGTTTACTGCAAAAACACACGAGTAACAGAAAATTGTGAAGTTGTATGCTTGAACACCTATGAGATTGACTGCTAGGCCGTGGACGTATTCACTACAAGCAGAGAACATGCGTGAACAGGTGAATCTGAAATCGACGTATATAATAAGTTTATTCGCTGTCGAGTCCCACGCCATCACGGTATGTGACATCAACACAAGACCCCAATACCGTGAAAGCGCGGGCTGTGGTATGATGTTTGGATTGCAAATCTAGTACTATCACGGAAAGAACTATCATCAACATTTATTCTCCAATTCAGTCGGCGTGTGCGGAAAAATTCATTTAGACCGCTGGCATCGCAGTGTTTTTTTTTTTTTTCCTCTAGGGGGCTGTGAGTGTGTTAAGAGTCATCGCTCATTTTTGATGATGGTACATGTGTCGTCTATACATTCATCAAATAATTTGCTAAAGTAAACACAGTCACATCGATTGTGAAAAGCTGACTCTCCAGTGTAGCTGGCGTCGATGTTCCATACATATGTTTCCTTTAGTAAGCGTATCTTAGGTCTTAGTGAAGGAGGTCACCCCAAAATGGCTTGGTGGTCCACCGATAGATCGCGATCGATTTAATGCCCATCCCTGCTTAATGTTACGATGTACTCATTTGTTGTTTTTTGCTGATATTGAAAGTGTTTTACAGTTAGATAGTTTTAATCAATGCATTATAAATAGGTTCGAGACTTGTATTAATTTTCTTCTATGTATAAATATAAATTCCTAAGATATCCTACACATATCCTTTGGAATAATGAACTCGGACCGTAACTCTTACAAGTGGGAGAGGGAGGGGGAAGGTGTAGAAATCCCACTTCCCATCGTCCTTGATTTTTTCGATTGATTTTAATCCTACGAATATAAAATGCAATTTAATGAAATATTTGTTATTAATAATTTATTTTATTAATTAATGCTAATTATTTATTCAATAATAACCTACTTTTATAATATTTTTTATTCCCGACAATCGATAAAATCAAAAGATTATATTTTGCAGTATTGGGGTATGATATCAGAATGGTGAACTTTCGACCCTCGACCCCACTTCCCCCTTGAAATATATCTGTGCCCTCCATTGACTTCGAATGATTTGAAGGAAAAAATAAACGAATCAAAATCATCATACTTATATATATTATGGTGACATAATCGAACTTGTCACTGGTACTAAAAATCCTCAGCTGAAATAGACAATTTAACAGTTTAGTAATTAACAGTTTTCTCCGATTTAATTTAAAGATCAAGATAATGAACCAAAAGAGAATCACTCTAAATAGAATATTATGAATATCCATTCGTTGAACAGATTAAAGAAATAGGAAATAAATAACTGCCTTAAGTGTGTGAAATATTCCATAAAAGAATATCACGTTTTGATTATTATAAATTATCACATATAAATTAAAAATAAATATCTTAATAACTGCAATACATCTAATGAAAATTCAGAGGATAATATCTGTTTTTGTTTTATTTTGTCAGTAAATAAGAGAATCGAAAAATGTAATCATTTTAAAAATTGGATGGTTGCCAATGACACAACTGTGGAATTTTTTTTAACCATTAAATGACATTATCACTATTTTTTTTCCAATGTAATATACAGTGCTTCAGACGAAATCGGAATGAAAAATATCCTAAATAGATATAGTGTGAAAATACAAAGTAAAACATAACATGATAAGAAGTATAAGTTGTATTTTCTTTTTGAATACAACGATACTTAAATACCAATTACAGAACAGCAGCCAATTATTCGAATAATTTATCATTTGGGATTAAAAAAATCTTTTTTGTATGAAGTTAGTGTCTATGTAATTTGTCAAATTATATAAAGACTTTAATTTTTAATATTTTTCTTATTGAACAAGTACCTAAAATTATAAATGTAACGGCGCAAGGAATAAAGGATATGAAAAGCTATGTTAAATACAAATCTTAAGCAGGCAAATTTGAATTCTAAGATTTTTATTCCGAAATATTAAACATTAGAGCCAATATTTATATTTATGAAAAAGACCTATACCAAACAATATTCAAAATTCATTAAAAATGAACCATCCTAATAAATACTAAAATTTAAATTATGTTGTAGGTAAATAAAATAAGAAAAAGTTATTTAAAATGATGAAAATTTCGTATACGCTTAAGTAATGATATTGCTTCCTACTTATGATATATAAAAAATATGAGAGAAGTTTCTGTTTTTTATTCAAACTCGTTTCTTTATACAAAATTCACTTTTCATTATTTTGTTTCAAAAAAAATTTATTATTTTTCTAAGATAATTATATATACCTCATCGACACTTATTTATTCATTCAATATATTTAACACGTAAGGAGATGCGATATGATATTCACAAGAATTCATGAGATGTTTTTCAGAAACTTCTGAGATGAGAAAGAACTTCAGATTCTAGAGATGAGAAGTTTACCATCCATTAAAAATGTTCTAAAGACATTGGGTTTCGTGGAAAATTTTTAATTTATGAGCTTCTTATACATCGCATGAAATAAAACTATTTAAAAAACATAAGCATCATTCTATGAACGTTCCGAGCTCTATTAATATTAGCTACTGGTACTAAAAAACATTTCAAAATAAAAAATATAACAAGCATTTTTTTTTTTTTTGAAAAAATTATTAAAATGAAATTGTATTTCTCTTATAGATAATTTTTGTATTATTTTTCTTGAATCAGACACTGAGCGGAAAAACTTTATCTTTAATTCCAAATACTTTACTTCATTAAAAAGACAAAGATAAGTTGTAATTGAATAACCTCTCTTTATTTGTACACGCATGCACACTCATTATTAATATACTAAATTACTATATTTCTAAAAACAAAAAGCAAGAAAACAACAAGGCAATATAGGACATAATAATGTTGCTACAGTAAAGTATCTGTAGAAAGACACACACACATATATATATACATTACTGCATGTGTAAATTTAATATTTTCGATAACTGGTGTTTCATAATATTCTCAATACAGATGTTATTATTAAGTTTTCAGAAGAAGAATTTCTTTTAATGTAGAGATAGGATTCAAAAGTTCCTGAACAGAGTTTATAACGTGGAAAATTTTTACTGTAGAGCAACTACGATAACATTTATGTAATATTGCATTCTTCCTCTTTCTAAAAAAAGCTTGTTCCAAATCACGCGGTCGGTGGTTCGCCATGGCTTCTTATTTTGTAGGCGGTGGCATTTAGCCGGTCGGCGATTAAAAGAAATTGCGTTTGTTGGGATGTTAAATTTTGTGTTCGTTTCAGAGAAAAAGCTACTGAGACTTACGAAATTTTGATGTAGGTGTAAAGCTGTAACACTTCATCGCGAACGCAAGCTTTTGTGTCGCCTCGACGTTTCTGAGAAGGCAGGGAAAATGTCGAAGATGACAAATGATTTGGGAGTCCACAGACTCCCCGCACTGTTGAAAACAATGAAAATGTTTCTGTGGAGGTACCTAAGAACAGGTTTTTAAGGTATCCGATTACGTTCGGAACCATGATTTTGCAAAAGCGTATAAATGGAAAACATTTATGATATTTACTGTCACATAGATTAGAAAATGTATCTAAAATTGTTTTAAGAATATTATTACAATAAAAAATTGTTTTAAGAATAATATTACAATAAAAAATTGTTTACGTACAATATTTTGACAAAAAATAAACCTAGAATGACCAATTTTCAAAATATTCTCCTTTTGTGTCCTTTTGTTTTTTCCTCTATTTTTTTTGTCAAAATGTCCTTAAAACAATTTTATACGTGTATTCTAATCTAAGTGACACTAAATATCATGAAAATTATCCATTTATGCGCTTTTTTAAAAGCACGGTTCCGAAGTAGTCGGATACTTTGACGATAGCAGAATCAGTTGGGATACTCTCGGCCACATGCCAGGGGATACTGACTAAGGATCTTAACATGCATAGGGTGTGTTAACACATCGTTCCCTCCATGTTAAGTGAATACGAATCTTCAGATGAAGTTAAAAGTACATCGCAGGCTGAATCAAAGGACATGTCTAAAAATGTTTTTCAGAAATGTTTCGATCACCTTTACAAGTCATGCAAAAGTATGTTGTTACTCAAGAGTCTTACTTTGAAGGAGGATGTATTTCAGCAGTTTAATTGGTAATATTTTTTTAAATTAATAGACTCAGTCGGGAAATTTTTGAGTCCTACTACATATGTAAAAAATATCTTCGAAAACCGTTTATGTAACATCAAGGACATGTATATACTCGAATAGCAAGTTATATTAAGTTTCAAATAAAATAATCCAAATAATTAAAATAGATTAAAGTTTCAAGTGCATTTAATAGAAATAAATCACACATGGTAAGACAAATCAGCTCTTCTTAAGCACTGAAAATGTTTTAATACAAAAAAAAAAATCAATATTGTCATTTTAACAAAAATTCACAAGTAAAAAATGTCATCAATAATGATTTGCAGTCGAAAACTAGTTCTCTTAATTGTTTTATTAGGTAACTCACACATAAAACAATAACTAGTTATTCAAAATGTAACAAAGTAGGCATCTTTAAAAGAATAATCTTATTTGTTAACGAAATTTGAAAAAAAAAAGTCTGCAAAATCCAAGAAACAATAGTAAAAACAGGTTGTTTTCTGTTTTATGTATCTGTAAAGGCAGGTACCCTTTACCATTGAAATTACAATAAACTACATTTTAAATATCATTATGTTTAGACACAATAAGCTACTTTATCGATATAAATGCTTTCTATAACTAAACTAAAATTAGAAAGAGTGTAAAAAACGTGTACAATTACCCATAAAAACTTACAAATTCAGTCCCGTAAATTTTAGTCAATAAAATTTAAAGAGAAATAAAATACTATAAGACAGTTAAATACATTAGTAAACTAAGTCTGAAAAAATAAATAAATGTAATCTATATTTTATACGAGTAAATGAACATCGTATAAAACAAAACTGAACTAAATAACCAGTTTTCAAAAAGGTTTGTTTTACATGGCCTTAATGGAAATAAATGTGTAAATATTACGTCTTTTCTGGTCTGTGTTGTATCTAGAAAAATGACTGATGAAGGGATACAACATAAGTTGGAGCTTCCGGCCCAAAATTCAAAATGTGATAAATGTTATTAAATTTCAAGGGAAATGAATTGTTACAAAGCGAAAAGTTGACGCAACTGTTTCTAGTAAAGTCTGGTAAAATTACACATTTTAACGTCAAAAGCGATTAACGGATACAGAAATGAACTAAAATTACATTAATTCTATTATACGGGAGTTAAACTCATTACTGTTTTATTTAAATAGAATTTTTCTTCTAATTAACATATGTTTTTTAAATGCAATATTCATAAATGTTTCTGTTAGAAAAAGACAGTGTGAAAAAAAAACCCGGATAAATGGATATATATTTTTTACACCTTTAGAGATAGTAGAATTAAAATATACATATGAAATTGTCTGAAGAATATTATTACAAAATCGTATTATTTAAACGCAATTTTTTTGGTGAAAATGAAGAAAGAAAAACACATTTTCAAGAAATCATCCTTTCATGAAAAATGCTTCAATAATAATATTTTCCCTATATATATCTAGAACTTCTATACCAGAGCTGAACAAGGAGTTTCGAGAAACTCACATTATTTTCAGTGTTACTACCATTTGAAATAATAACATGAGTTTTTTTGTTAAAATTTATCTGCTGAGATATAATAAAATAAGAATAAATACTGTTCTAAGTTATGTATTTCAAAAATCTTAGATCAACCTCGGTATTGAAACCCTAGCTATATACAGGATGGTCCCGAATTCATGGTACAAGCTTTGAAGTTAGATACAGGACATTGTAACAATCATTTATACTTTGGAATGTATGGGCGCAAGTGACCCGGTGAGGATCAAACAGGGGAACTAAAAAAAAGAGAAATTTAGTTACCGGTTGATTGCGTTGCCGGAAGGGGGTAATAGATCTAGACGCCGTTTAACATGATGCATCTCAATAGGAGAAAGTACCATTCACGATTGGTCTAATGTCTACTATTGGAGACTTTAAGTATGCCCGAAAAAGCAGACAAACTTTACATATTCGGCCGTGCAAATGGTAATGGCTGAGCTGCGCTGTGAATGTATCACGCGCAGTTTCTTGATCGATGAATGCCGGATCACAGAATGTTTGGGTAGTTACATCGTCAACTCCGAGAAACAGGCGTGGCGGATGAGTCCTTCGGCCACTCCGATCCCACAATTTATCGAGCCTCGATTACATTTTATGGGGACATCTGAAGAATTTTCTTTTTGCGACTACACTAAACTCAGATGAGGAATTTGTTGCTCGAATATCCGAAGCTGCTGCCCGTGTGCGGGAAATACCTGGCATCTTTGAACGTGTGGGCCAATCGCTCCATCGACGCTGTAAAGTATGCATCGCTACTGCTGGATGCAATTTTGAACAGCTATTGTAAATATTACACTTATCAACGATGCTTTCAATAAACACTTTATCTTTCCTTTCGTCTTTTATTTTGTGTTTGTGCCCTACCACGACACTTGCGCCCATACATTCCTCAACAATAAATGTTTGTTAGAATGTCCTGTACCTAACATTAAAATTTGTGCCATGAAATCAGGACCACCCTGTATAGGCAAAATATTATTGTATAAGCAATTTTCATAAAAGGAGAATGTTTTGAAAATATTTCATTCTTTTTTTGCCAAAAATTTGCATTTAAATAATTTTTTTTATTATAATATTATTATTTAAATAATTCTATAAGTATATTTTAATTCCACCGATAGTAAATATCCAAATTATTTCTGATTTATACGATTTTCGCAATCACGGTTTCGAATATAACCAGTGAGGCCGCGGTAGCCCAGTGGTCAAGGAGACCGAAACACGTTGTTGTTGTAGGTAAAGAAAGACTTTACCCCCTATACAAAGATCATCCCACGCAGGTGACCGCTTCTAAAGTGCGCCAAGGCCGTCTGAAGAACCCTGGATCTCATGCACTGTAGAGATAGGCCAGGACTGTTAGCTGCGTACCAGTGGCGAGCAGGAGGGTTTCGCCAAGTCGGATTCATTTTTAACTTTGTGGAAGAAATGAATTTCAGAATAGGTCAAGACAGAGGTACACCCACATGCGACGGTATCCACTGGAGTCACACTTGTTTCCTCTGACCAAGCCTGGCTAATTTGGAAATAATGTCCAGACCAGTGCTGTCCATAATCTTTGACCAATTCTTCAAATATTGGATGAAGCTCCTGTTGTCTCTCAGGATCCAGATACTGTCCTTATTCCGATGCACGTTAAATATGTCGAGGCTTAATCATCCTCCTGTTGATGTGGAAAGTAAGAGATGTGGGGATCCAGCTCAGAAGTCACCCTTGTCACTTGATCATGGTTCAAAATAACGAGGGCCGCCACCAACAGCCCTCGTGCAGTATTATAGTTCGACGTATATATAACCCTCACTCACTGTCTCTCATGCGAACGTTGTCAGTGACAAGTGTAATATACTTAAAAACAAGTAATATATATATATATATATAAAATAAAGTTAATTCCTACTTTGGTGGCGCCATCTGTCGCAGTTGTTGTATTTTCGTAAGAAAAAATGCAGAATAAATTTAAAATTTAAAAATAAAAATTAATGAATTAATATTCGAACAAACTGTATTACACCAAGTGTCTTCCACTACATGTTTAAAAAATGTATTTGAACTTTAGTCGATGATTAAAAAGTATTTTATTAACGATTGAAAATTTGAAAAAAAAAATATATATATATATATATAGGGAGAGTGTGAACTATAGTAGGAATTGAAAAAAAACTTTTACAAAAATTGACAAAGGTGTAGTTTTTAAGTTATTTCTTTTAATGTACTGATTACTGTTAGCCATTTTAAAAATATCTCACCTGTTTGTATAAATAATGCTACAAAAAATATTATATCAATGTTTACACTGATAATTTTATTTCTAAACTTCTAAACTTTTTCAAACATCACACACACTTCCCATTGTGCCTAAACTTAAGTTTGCTGGTTTCATTTTTGTACCACTTATATCAAATTAATATAGGGAATACAAAAACGTCATAAAAATAATGAAATATTTTCGTTTCAAAACAGCACTTATAAAGTTTCGGTGTAAAATATAACATTATAGGTACCGAGATTTTGCTAAATATTTTAGAAACTTTCAATAATTAGATACTTTATTGATAAAATAACCAAGAGAGATAGAGAGTGTCTAGACGGCTCCAGAAGTTTTGTGTTCATTCAGTATGTTTTATATGAGGTTTCATCCTTTTGTTGTCACTATTAATACTTCAGGAACATTTTTAAATTTAGGATTTGTTATTCAAAACACTTGATGTTTGTCTAGTATCATAGTTTATTATGGGATTATATATAGAGTGGATAAAAAATGTCCTTCCTATTACTAAATAGTTTTATAAAGATATTTCTATAATGGATTAAGTTAATTTTTAATAATAATGATTGACACTAATTGTGGCAACTAACAAGGGGGAACTATTTTGTTTTTACAACAGATCATTACTTTTTTCACTAAAAATTAATTTAGCTGTTATGGTCGTCTTACCATAATCAATGCGAAATTCATCGTAGTGCTGATTTAGTACACTGACTTGATTAGTAAATATGCGGAGGCCACAGCAAAAGATGCAGTACATACTTATGCTAGCGCAGTGCTTCTCAAACTTTCTATACTTGCGACCCAAGTTTCAAGCATAATTCTCATTGCGTCTTCATTCCAGAAGATATAATGTATTGAATTCAATAATAATATTTTTTGATGCAAAGCTGCAATACGACTTTAATTATAAACCGTTCAAATTATCAAGATAAGCATTAAATTTTGTATATAATTTTAGGACATGCACATAGGGTCATTGATAATTATTAAACTTGTTTTTAACTTAATACTGCTAAATTAATCATGAAACATATTGCACAGTACTGTTACATTTATAAGAGCATTATATCAGTCTAAACGTATATTTTACTTTTTATTATGTCAGAATGTATTTTGTTTCACTTTCTTTCATCAAATTAATAATTTTTTAAAATAATCTTTTGTTTTCGATTTTTCGATATGCTCGCGCCCCCCTTATAGGGTTATCATACCCACTAGGGGTGCACTCCACAGTTTGAGAAACACTGTGTTAGCGGAATTTAAACCAGTAACGCCGCGTGTACAGTGACGTGTTCGAACAGAATGGAATGTTGTTACTGGCTTGCCTAATAGACTTATCAGGACTCCTACAAAATGAATCACACACACGATCAACAGTGTCTTCTATCACGAAAACTTAAGGGTACTTGCCAGTTTGAGATACCAAAGCTCCCGTCTCCCTTAAAGTTCTTTCCCATTGGTGGATAGATTTGGATGTCGGACGCGTGACTGATTTAACGGTCTCAGGACCTTAAACTTCTAAAATTTCGATTTTTTTTAAAAAAAATATATGTTATAGCCCTATCTTTTCTAAATGTTTTGCAACCAAAATTTTAATGATACGATCAAAACTTCTTGAGTTATTAATAAAAAACTGAAGCATCCCAGGAGTAAACAAAACTGCCACGCCCATTTTTTTAACAGCTGTTTGACGGTATCCAAACTTAGCTTTTAGAAGAGCCACATTTAATATTTTTACTTTTAAAATAGGTAATTTAATTCTTACTTTTGAAACAGGTAGCATAGCTGTAACTCAACTCTCTATTTTGCAGTACCGTTTACTTCCAAAGCTGTTTGATTTTTCTGCCGATTTCAACTTTTGTGTGATCTTTCGCAAAATGGAAAATTGTGAGAAAAAGCGATTGTCTGGTCAAAGACCAAAAAAAGAAGGTTTCAAGTTAATAAGTTCCTTAAGAAAACAATATCTGGTGAAAGTAAGAAGAAAAAAACAAATTTTGTAAGGAAATCACCAAACGATAGTGCCTCCTATAGGAAGTTGCCGAGTGAAAAATATCTTTTGGATTCGTGTGAACTTAATTTTTCACAGCATTTTAAAGGTTATCGGCTGATAGATATCAGTCTTTTT
>BMAV01022016.1:0-67186 GCA_019973955.1 Trichonephila inaurata madagascariensis
GGGGTTTATATTTTATTAAAATATAACATACGAGGAGAAAATTTAATTTTATCTATCCCTTTTTCTTTTATCTTTTTAAAAATTGATATACTTTTAATTGATTAAAAGACATGTATTTTTTTTAAAAAAATTTTAAAACCTTTTCAATATTTTAATTTCATTCCTGTTTTCTTAAAAATCTATTTTATATAATATAATATCAATATAATGATTTGATTTTGTACACTTTTAACATCAAATATTCTGTTGTTTATAATTTGAATACTTATCAGATAAATAGCATTTGAATTATGATTTGTAAGTTTTTATCGTGGAATTATATGGATCTAGTTATAAGAAAAAATGCTTAAATTCACAACCCGAATTTATATGAATATTCCCGTCAAGCATCAAAAAAATTATAGAGATCAAAAGAAGAATTAGAAAGTAATATTTATGATATTGAATAATTTATACGAAATTATATAAACCAGAAATGCATTTTAGGTAGGGTGACAAATACGTAATTCCCCAATATAACTATTCAAACAGTAATATTTTAATACTGTTACTCAATAAATAAAATAATTATTATGTTGAAGAAAACTTTAGGGAGCAATTCTTAGTGTAACACTTATATAGCAATCAAAAATCTAACCTATATATATATAATGTGTGAGCCAAGTGAAAATACTTATGTGTCTTAAGTCCAGGCTCATATGTTTTTGAATTACTTTTTTTTTAATTACGCCCGCCAACGTCCTCTCGGACCTAAGGCTTCTTACAGTATAATATAAAGCAGATGTTGCACTATAGAAGGAGGGAGAACTCCACAGTTGTCTTGCGAGAGAACATGAAGTAGTTTGATTGCCCGTTCTACTTCAAATTATTTATTTTTAAAACTGAACTAATTATATGTGCACACGCAACTGATTAAAGATTATGTATAAATAAGAATTTACAAAAATATTTTTGCTTTATAAAAATCTTTATATCTTGCTTTAATATAATTTAAATTCTGAAAAAGTATATGTATTTTAAAGTGCTTTGATTTTTTCGTAATTTCTGACCATTGCGTGGCCTAAAGATAATGACAGACAAGTAGAGATATTTTTTACTCTAGACCTTTTCAAGTGCTAAATTTAGATTTCGTCGAAATGTTTTTTTAAATGCTATCAAAAAATATTCCAATGATACACACAAGTTAAATGATAAAGTCAATCACACATTTTCCTACGATTATTACTTACAAAGGAGATTATTGTTTCAAATACTAATACAGTTGTCTACTAATAACTTCTCAGCGTTGTAACAATTTAATCCTTTTTTCATCAATAAGGATCTTAAATTTTAAAACTATATTATGATAATGAAAACTTTCTTTTTTCACATTTAATTCTATCTCTCTCTCTTCTCTTTTTTTTTTCTTTTTTTTTAAACAGCCGATTGTTGTTTTTTGCTATAATTTGCACAGAACTTTACATTTGGATTCATTGGGGTTTAACAGTATGAAGTCAACAGTTTATATTCAGATATTTTTTAACAACCTCACATTTAGCCCATGCTTTCTTTTAATGTTTTATTTTAACAGTAAATTTTTTAAGTAAACCCCTTACTTTTTAGGTCCATCAGTTACAAAAAAAGGAAAGATGAAATTGAAAAAAAGTGATTTTTCCTTTGTAATCTTAAGATATTTGGTAAGAAGGAAGAAAATAAATGTTCTAATTATTTTATATTTTTTAGTTATATTACATTCTTAGGTATAAAAAGAAAATTTATAAACATTTTGATTGCTTAATGTTCAATATGGAAGATTTTAGTTAATTTAGTTAATTTTACTATATCTCATACAGTACATATTCATTAAAACTTCTTTTTCATGCTTGCGTATACTCTAAAATGTTAGTATCATGTTTCACTCCATTCTTACCCCAACAAAGATAATCTTGAACGCAGAGATTTAGCCTTTCTGACAAATACCTTCAAAGAAGCGAATAAACGCGTTGACTTCCGGAAATGTTTCTTCTCCAGCACGATCTAGCGCCATGATTGAAAACCTGACAAGAAAAGGAAAATTTACTGCGAGTCAGACACCGAAAATTTTAAAAGTGAACCTATCACAAGAAATACTGAACTAAAGAGAATGGCAAGAGAGAAATGGCTGTCCTGAAAGGTTTAGTAAATTTGTCTTGATGGAAAAGCAGACTTCATCAAAATGCCGTATTCTATTGATTCAAAGCAAAGAATACAGGTATACGTGTAGACGGCTTATTTCTTTTTTTTTCCATGTGACTATATGAAGCAGTGTGTTCCTTTTCCGCATAGCCATATAGCAGCATGTCTTCAACAATAGAGATTTCCATCAAAAGTTGATTTGTAAAAGGATTCCTCTCAAAATGCTTTTTCGATTCCTACTATTATTTCACTCTCCCTATATTTATTTATATATACATATTATTCAAATTTTCAATCGTTATTAAAATACTTTATATTCATCCATTCAAGTTAAAATACATTTTTTAAACTTGCAGTGGATGACACTTGATGTTACGTAATACAGTTTCTTCAAATATTAATTTATTAATTAAATTTTGTTTTTTAATCTTAAAATTATTCGGTGTTATTTCTCTGACGAAGTTACAACTGACTACAATAGATGGCACCAGTACGTTTTTCTAACGAAGTAGGAGAATTGACTTATTTTTATATATATATATATATATATTATACTTGTTTTTTACATATGTTAATTATACGAATGAGCACTTTAACATTATTTATTTTGCTGAATATTAATTTAGTGCTATTTATGTTGAATTAAATATATATTTAATAATTTATGCACGTTGGTGAGGTGTGGAAGTTTAGAGAGTAGGGTGCCTACTTAGGTATTGACTTTATCACTTGACTACGTCTCGAAATTAGGAGGTACATCGCCAATAGTCCTAGGTAGAGAAGTGGTTTGCTTAATAGGTAAAATGCTTAGACTAATTCCAGAGTGAATGAATATTGGGTTTATTAGAGCAAGAACTAAATTTGGCCAAACGTTGAACTTATTGACATACTTGTCTACGAAACAAAACAAAAAATACTTTCTTACTCTGTTTAAAATTAATCTTCAGCCTAGGTACACTACTGAAATTTTAACTCATCATGGTTCATTCCTGTACTAGTTACATAGATTTAACTTAAAAACTAATTCCCTTTGGCTTTCCGAATCTGTCGAGGATGCAGATTGCTACCAACAATTCGCAAAAATGTTTTCTTCTCACCGATCTTTCCGATACTTCTGCTAAATAAAGATTTAGTTCTTCAGTTAACAATTTAATTTTTCCTGCTCCCTTAATATCTTGTTTTAAATAAGCTAAAAATGTATCCAACAAAATACAATCTTTTATTTTTATATTTATTTCCTTTATCTTTTATTTTAAACAGTGAGTATAATTTTCTCAACAAAATCGTTATTGTATTTGCTTTTCGAATCAGATTTGTACACAGAATACTGTTTATATTTAAAATCTATTTTATTTCCAAGCACAATGAAACTTCTAGCTGATTGAAAGTATATTTATTATTTTCCTTCAATTTCTTTTTTCGGCAATCACTTTATTTTTAACTATATTTCTACCTTTCTTGTGAATTCTTTATATTACTCCTGTTCCCATGTGTTGGTTTGAATCTATATATAGCTAATATACCATATGTATTATTTTTATATTTTCTTTGCAAGTGATTTATGTATTTTTGTTCCTTGCTTTTTCAAAGGCCACTGTGCCTTGTATGTATATAGTTTAAATAATGTATGCAGTATATTGTATATAATGCAAATAAAATGTATACGAAATGTATTGTGTATAGTATAAATAACGCATTTGCGTGTGTGATTTATGGTATATGATATAAACGATGTTTATTTGCATTAACATGCTTTGTTTCCTTGATTCACTCTGACTAAATGATTCAAAACTTTCTTTCTCTATACGTATCAGTGTTACAGCGTTCTGGATCAGTATTTGAAATTTATTTTTACAAGGATATAGAAAAAATGTTTACTTCTTATTACTAAATTATATTTTATTGTTGAATAGTTTATAATATCCTGTAATATAGCACGTAACATAACTAAACAATGTAATTTTAATCGGATTTGTAAAATAGTATTTTGAGATTCTCTTCTTGTTGATACAGTGGTGGGGTTCATTTCTGGAAAGCTTGTTTAACTGTTTTAAGGTATACGACTACGTTCGGAACCATGATTTTAAAAAAGCGCATAAATGGATAATTTTCAAGATATTTAGTGTCACTTAGATTAGAACACATGTATAAAATTATATTAAGGAGATTATGACAAAAAAAAATATTATTTAATTACAATATTTAGGCAAAAAATTAACTTAGAATAATCTTTTTTTCAAAACATTCTCTTTTTATAAAAAAGGCTTCTATAATAATAATATTTTGTGTGTGTGTGTGTGCTTATATAAAGTAAAGACTTCTCCAGAGAGTTTGAACTAGGAGTTCTGAAAAATTCACATTATTTTCAGAGTTACTACAAATTGAAATAATTATCGGCGTTTTTTCCTTAAAATTTCTACCCTCTGTTGTCGTAAAATATGGATAAATCCACTTCTAAGTTATATATTTCAAAAATTCTAGTTCAGCCTCTATACAGAGGATGGAGCTATATTGGATGGAGCTATATATATGGAATGAACCAATATATATATATATATATATATATATAATTTATTATGCACATTTGGTTGTAAGGAATTGATCTTTTTTCAAAACAAATACGTTTATCGCTTCTGGTACTTAAATAAATAAATTTTCTCTTTCCCACTACATCATTTGGACAAATTTTCAAAATTTGTTTATGGTTAGTAGTTAATATAACGCTATAATTTTAATTGAATAGGCAGATATTGCATTTTTAAGTATAAATATAAATATAACCCACTTACTGTATTTTTGGAGGGGTGGTGAGTGGATATTAACGTCGCACTATTAAACCCACGGGGGCTTTAGGCAACAAACCACGTAATTTTGAACCATGGTCAAATGACGTGGACGACACCGGGCTCCTTTTCTCCTAACTATCACCCCCCCTTGAAGGAATATTCTACCAATACTTGGGAATATTCTTTGAAATCCCTTTTCAAAGGTATATGGCAGCACGGGTTCTATGATGAGTTTTTTGGGGAAAGGAAAAATAGTTTTGTAGCGAATTTGCGTTTTCCTGACGTCCCCTCTGACTTTTTGGGCCTGAAAAATAGTTTATGTAAAATTTAAGTGTATTATGTGTTTTTTATTTTGAGAACTTAGAAAACGTTTTACTATTTAATTTATGTGAATGGTTTCTATAATTAATTTTACAGTGGAATATCTTTAATTAATTTGGGCTCTAATGGATTAAATTTCCCAAAGTGGAGTATTTGTTTATGTATATTCCTTGTTTTTTTAATGTAGTGGTCCCAAAAAAAATTGTATGAAAAAAAATGCAGTAAATCATAATGCGGTAGATAAAGATTTAAAGTGCATCGCGCCCTTACACGGCAGTTCTTACAAATTAATAAAACCGAGCTCTCTGAAAGTAGCTAGACATTTGCCAACTTGACTCTATTTTTTAAAATTTCGCTATTTTTTCATTGAATCGCCATTATAATTTAAGAAACCGCGTTGCTTGAAAATATAACAATTTTAACATAAAATAAATACAACAGAAAATAGTATTAATGTATTACACTTTCAGATATAAAATATTGACACTGTTTTAAGCGTTCATTACACAAAACTTTTAACAACGTGTTACTTTTGATGAGCGGGAAAATCAGCTTGGGGAAGGTATGTTAAAAAATCGACCCTAAAAGGGTGTTACAGAAAGTTATAAAAAAAAAAACCCCTTTTATCACCCTATTAAATCTACATGCTTACAATTTGACAAGGGGGGGTTTTTTTTGTTCAGCAGACATAATCAGCACGTAAAATTAACTCATTAAAATTTTAAACCCCCTTTAATCTGTTTTTTAAATTTTTCCAGTTCACCCGTGCAAAAGGGAATGGGAAATATCCCAAACTGGTCTTTCATATATTAACTTCGAAAAATAACTTGCTTAAAGTCTATCATTGAACACGACATCACGACATGGTAACACAAGATTCTTTTTACTTGATTTTTGAAAAAAATATGGCAATTCTCCTTCTGATTCCATATGAAAAAAGAAAACAGCACAAATTTTGGAAAAGCAAAAAATTCATGTAAAATTCACAAGTCAAATAGATAATAATAAAGGTGGCATTAAGTGACATCAAGCAATAAAAATTTCAAAAAGAAAATAATTTATTTTGTATATCAGGATGATATCGCACTAAAACACATTCTTAAGGGGGAATAATAAAAAAAACCCAAAAATTTTTCAGCTTTTTTGCCCCACGATAATACCGGTTTTTTTTTCGTCCAGTGATCTACTTCCTTAAACGTCATCGATATATTTTTCCCCCCCCCATCGGGGAGGGGGGGGTCCTTTAAAAGCAAACTATACACAGTTTTCGCTTGTGTCTTCTGATACAAAATCCCAACCCCTAGATTCCAGTAGACCCAAAAGCGGTTACATTCAACCCGGGGGTTAAAAAAAGGAAAAGAAAAAATACCAAGTGCTCTGTTTTTTTATCAACAGAAAAACTCACTTTAATTTCAGGAAATTTTTTACAACAAAAAGGAACTTTTCAATGACTTTTTTTTTTACTTCGGTTTCGGATTTTCTTTCATTTTTATTTTTTTTTGCTTTTTTAATTTTTTTTTTCTCTTGGCAAAAAAAAGGACCCCTAAAATTTTAAAGGGATTCTCGGAAAAAAAAAAAAAATTTTTGTAAATTTTTACGGATAAGATTATATCGTCGTTTCCCCCAAAAATGTAACAGGAGATGGGTAGCCAATTCGTTTAAGCGCTAAAGTTTGTTTTTCTGAATGTTTTGCTGGTTTTACACGTTCGTCACATCTGTAATTGTATATTTTCAAATGTTTCTATGTGTACTTATTGCTTACATTGTTAAATATTGTTATTTATTAAATTTAAATCAAACCATATAATATCCATAGAAAGGCCCTAAAAGAAAAAATATATATATAATAAATTAAGGTGCTTAATCAAGAGAAATATTTAATTTTAATTCATTTTGAATCGTTGTTTTCATAAAACTTCTAACAAAGTCAAATTCCACAATTTAGAAACATATAGTAATTCAATTTTATTTTGAAATAGAAGGAATGCGTATATTATTAATGAATAGCTTATTTTACCATAAAATCGATTAAAATTAAAGATTATCTCCAAATTTTAAAAAATTTAAACGGCTAAAAACGACTAGAACATTTATTTTCTTTTTCCATCCAAAATGCGTTTTAAGACATATAATCCGACGCACGATAAAAGGAATCACCCATCTCTCTTTTATTTTATGCAAATTTAAAAAAATGATAGAAGACGGTTACTTCAAACACTTCTCTCAGTGATTTTGGTCCAGCTCGTATTTCTGAGGGCTTCGCATTACACTTGAAACTTTTGCAAGTAATGACAGAGATTAAATCTGAAAAAATGGATTAATACTGAGAGACACTGGACGACTGGAAGCTAGACAATCCCAAACATAAGTACCAAGATGCCCCAATGCGACCTAAAATATGGTTTGCAGTTATTGGAAAAAATTTCAGAGGTCTTGAACAATATCCAGAAGATTAGTTATAGGATGTCAAGAGCCACGGCAAGCTAGGGTGACCGCTACATGGCATTAACTGCAAGACGTGATGGAAAGGTTACGGCTACCAAATCCCAAATCAGTTTTCTTTTGTTTCTGTCACCTCAGTTTAGAACTACGTTTGACCAAATTCTTAATTTATGCCTTGAGATTTATTTTTACTCATAGTTGCAGAGAAGCTGTGCTCTCTTCGCTATTGATTCGAGATTCAGTCTGAGCACTTATTTTAACGAATTCATGTATGAAGGGTACCCAAAACCCGATATTTTTCCTACAAACTTGAGGATCCTGGCCGCCGCCAGGTCCCCAACCACTTAATTCGCCTCTGACAGACAAGTAGTCCGTCATTAGGGATTACAATACCGGGATACCGAATACCGGTATTTTGAGCCATTTGAACAAATTTGTAATACCGGTATTCACAAGTTTAATACCGTTTTTTCGGTATTTACAAGAAATTTCTTGAATTGTCTCCACTCTATGTTCAGGGATCTCCAACATAGCGAAATAGTAAACGTTTTTGTTTTTATGTCTCCCTAACGGGCGAAATTAATTAGACTGTAAATACAAAGTTGCATCGTACAGCAATAGAAGTTATAACATATGTGAATCATCCAAGGAGGCGGACCAAAACTGTCCTATTGCAGCTCAGAGTGATACTTCACACGCCCAGGATTCGTAGTCCGATATTCGTATATGTGAAAAAACAAAGTTGTAGTTGTGAAGAAAGTACGTAATATTTTAATATTTTTTTAATTTGCACGCTTGCTATTCATATTGTATTTGTATTCATACTTTAGGGATCAAATTGTTTTTGAGATTTATTATATATATATATATATATATATATAATATAATATAATATATATATACTCTCAAAAGAAATAATCCATAATAATGAATAAGAATAGCTTTAAAGAACATAAAAAATCATTTAATAATACTTCGGTTTGGTTTCATTATTGATATGATGAAGACCACGGACTGAATAGTGATATTTACACTTTTTTTGTGATTTGAATAAATAAGATGTTCCTTTACTTTTTTGTGATTCCTTATATACTGTTACAATTTATAAGTTACATATTATTTTTTTGATATTTACACTCTAATAAAAAGGGCAAATAAAACAAAAAACACCTGTGTTTTTCTTTTTTAAAAAAATTTCTACTACCGGTATTAAAACCGGTATCCGGTATTAAGACATAAGAAATACCGGTATTGAACTTTTGGTCCGAAATTGCAATCCCTATCCGTCATTAAATATAACATAATCGTTGAAAACGTAAAATAACCCCTGCGTTAAGGAGTGGGATGAGATATAAGAAAGGAGTTTCCAGTTCTATTCAAAACTCACACGATAGGCTACATCCAGGACTCAAGTGCACTTGTAAAGTGTAACGATATCTGCACTTGGAAAGAGTGCATTGAAAAATTGAATTTTCTACAAACAAGAAAAGTCTTTTACTGTTCTAGACATAAAGGATATCAATTTGAAAAAGGTCCAACTTTTTCTAATACAAATTAGTAAAAGCATTTTTTTCAATAGTTGAAATAATTCATTACTTGGGGTTTATTATTAGTTACACTTGGAGTTTTCCCCTTCATTTTAATCGGGAATGAAAAAATTTATTAAATCGCGAAATCCGTTAAAACAGGGTTCGGTAAAACGGAATCCGGCTGCATTTTGATAGGTTCCCAATGAATATTTGTAAAAGATATAATCAGTAATTGATTCTAACAGTTTTAAACGTTTTATCTCAGATATTTAAAAGAATTTTTTTTAAAAAAATAACACTATCAAAAGTGGTATTTTAAAGTGAATTTTTTCGAAAAGAATCAGTATTATCAAAACAGAAATTATAGTTTATTTTTTGCATTATATTATCCCTTTAATTGCTTTAAAACATTTATTTATTATGATGAAAAGGTAAAATGCGATAAATAAAGTTCAAGCATATTTCTTAAGCATTTAGCGATAAAGTTGGGAAGATAGGAACTCAAGACGTTCTTTTCTAGCATTTAGTTTTATTTTCCGTGACAGAATTTGTCACTGTAAAACTTAATATGATATTAAAATTGTATTCATAATAATCCATTCACTAGATATGGCACGGAAATGGCCAGTTTAGAGTAATGCTTAAAATGACATTCTGAATGGTCAGCTTTAACTATCTCAAATATTTTAACTAGTACGTCGATGACTGCCCCATTATAAGTTATGCAAATAGAAGTTTGCGTCAGACGAGAATAATGTAGGAAAGATATAGAGAGGGAGGAAATTATTTTATGTAACCGCTGTATCATTATTGTAAATTAGTAAAATTTAAAATAACTAGATACGTTTATATTATTAATAAAATATTTTAAGTTTTCCTTGAATTCACTTAAAAAAAATATTCATTTAATAATAATTATAAAATTGTTTAGAAAAAAACGAAATAATAAAGATTTGTTCATGAAACTACATAATTATTATTGATGGAATATCGAGATATACAAAAGAGAAAAGCGACTGACTCACTCACTCAGAACGATGACTCCGGAATTATTAGACCTACATAAATGACATTCGGCATGCACGTTTATTTGTATAGTAAAGATTCGCTAAGAATGGGTTTTGCGAAAATCGACATCCAAGGGGGATTACGAAGGTGTTATAGGAGACAATTCCCATTTTGAACTTTTAGATCTAGTGATGAAATTTGGCAAATGTCTTGACTTAGTTCAGTAGAGATCCATTTGAGCGGATCTTTCGAAGAACGGCATCCAAGGGGAGTGATGGGGACATCAGAATCTTAAAAAGTTCTCTTTTTAATCTGTTAGACTTACAAACTAAATTTGGTGAACATGATCTTTCTTTTGAGTTGAAATCGACTCTCAAAGGTAATTACAGGATCGTTATAGAGGAAAATTTCCGTTTTTGGACTATATACCTTTAGATTTGAAATTTGGGTAATGTGTTTTTTTTTCAGTAGAAATTTGTGCTAACAATGGGTTTCGAGGAAATCAACACCCTAGTAGGGGCACTGCAGGGGTGTTATGGACAAAAATTTCCTTTTTGAACTATTAGAGTTACCAACTTGAAATTTGGCGATGATCTTCCTTCCGCTGAGTAGAGATTCTCTAAGGACTGATTTTATGAAAATCTACTTCCAAGGGAAGTTGCAGGGGTGTTAAAGATTTAAAAATTCTGTTTTTAAACAATTAGACTTACCAATTTTGGAAACGTGTTTCTTCTCTTGAGAAGAGCGAAGAACATGAACAGGTTTTTCTAAAACCATGTCCCTAAGAGTTTCGTTTTGGTTTACAAGGGAACTGCAACAACAACAAAAATTCCCATTGTTGTGTTGTTAGATCTACATATTTGAAATTTGGTAGATATGTTCCTTTGTTGTAAAGAGATCCTCTAAAATAGGGTTTTGTGGAAATCGACTAAAAAATGGAGAGAAAGAGGTTATGGAAGCGTAAAAATATAAAATATACTTCCATTTTAAAAATTCAAGACCTTTTATTTTTAAATCAAGATGCAAAATCTATAGGCATATTTTTCCAATACACCAAAAGCTTAATGATAAGACTACTTAGTTTAAAATAACTTAAAAACAATGTATAATCATACAATACATTGCAAGCCTAGGAAAGCGAGTAGACAATGTTTGGTTTAATAAACATTAGAAGTATAATCTTAAAGTTACTCCCGTCCCCCAAAATTAAACATTTAATGAAAGAAAGACGGAAATGGCGTCGTTAGAAATTATTCAAATCTAATTTATCAATGTTTCTCTCTGAAGTAACACAAAGGTCACTGGCAACAGATCATGTAACTTGAAAGAATTTTAATTCTATTGAAGAATAAAAGAAGTATGTAAAAATTTTTTTCTCATTAAAAATTTTTAAAAGGAGGATGCTAGAAATATAATTTTTTTAGGAAAATAAAAATTAAATACGTAAAGGGAAAACAACCAGCATCATATCCAAATTATCTTTTGATTACATTAGAATTCGAATACAATGGGGTTTTTCTAAAGCAGTGATCCTCTCAAATTGTGTCCCACTGAGCCCTCGGTTTTACAAGGCATACCCACAGGTTCCACGAGTCCCAATAAAAAAAATCGAAATGAAGTAAATCTGTATGCAAAATGGATTCTCATTCTCTATGAAGTTTGTATAGTTACAAGTATCTAAAGCTCGTCTCTTATTCATTAAAACTGAAAACTCTCTATATTTATATATAACAATTTTACTATGCAATGCTTTTTCAGCTCTTATTATAATATAATAAAAAATATAAATAAGCTTTATATTGACATATATACTTCCTATTAGATTGTGAATATTCTATTGTTTACTATCTCGGGTCCCACGAGACAATTTTATATCTGTTAGTTAGCACAATGTCTTGCAAAACTAAATAGTTTTCTAATGCCCCATTTTTTGCATTTGTGGAAAAAACTGCTAAAATGAAGGACAGGAAACTACTTATCAACATATTAAAAGATTCCATGTTAAAATCTTAATTTAATAAGAACAGCTTCTAAATTTTAGGTTGCAAATTCATACAAAATACACGGTTTTTCTCACACAGCCATAAACATGTTAATGCTTCAGAACACTGTGTTGAAGGGAAATATACTTATATTTCTGAACGTATGTGGCTACAAAAACATAGTATAAAAATAGATTAAACTCAGAATAAATAAAGCGATCGCATTTAATCTCAACTGACCTAGATTTCGACAGTTTGCGTGAAAAAAAAAAGCAAGCACATATCCCAGTTACTAAATATAATGCAAGGATAGGTGACACTTAGATCCAAAAATTTAAAATTATTAATGAATAAATTATATTAAAAAAATTTGATTATTTTTTTTGTTACATGCAATGCGTTTTTTTAAATTTCCTTTACATAAAGTGCTTATAACATGGTGATCTACTTTAAATATTGTTTTGAGATGTATTGTTCGAAGTAAGTGCAGAAAATGGGGTTCCACAAAAGCATCTTAAAGTTCTAGGTATTACGTGAGTTGAAACGGTTTGAAGACCATTGTTCTAAAGTTTACGGTTAAAATACACAGCCATTAATAATACAGCATACGTTTTTTTATGCTTATTTAGAAATCAGAAATTGGTATAAATTAATAACTAGCTTCCAGTAATTGTGCTATTTATTATTGTTCTGTTAAACTTATGAATTCAATGGAGACATTAATGAAACATAGTTACCAATAAGTGAAATGTACCAAAAGTGAGAAATATGCAATCTTTTCGACTAATTTCACTAATTTTCCTTTCCGAGAAACATGATCCAAAGGGACTAATTAGTGGAACAATTTCAAAAATTTTCTCATTTACTTATACTGATTAAAGGAGATATACTTAACTATTATTCAATTATTTCAGAGTTGGGTGATTGATTTGTGATATAATATTTATTTGAAATCTTAGCTGCATGAGGACTGATAATGTTGAAAGTATCTTGATGGTTAGAATTCTTATAATTTATGTTCATAAGTAATCAAAAAGTGTACAAGATTTTATTTTGTGTGTGATTGTGAGGAGAATCATTATCCTACGAATAATAGAAAACTACAATCAATAAATGTATTTTGCGAATATATAATACAGATTGTTACCAAATTCGACCGATAAATTCAGACGGGTGATAGAAGGCAGCATGGAAATGACAATTCATCGCATCAGAATATGGGGTCGCAAATCACTTTTATATAGTCGAAATAATTCTCAAAAACAGTTGTGGAGAGTGTAATGTCAAGTGGAATGGAAAAAGGGACAATAAGAGGTAATGAATACATTAATTACACGTAAAGCATGCTTACAATACGAACAATGCATTACAACTCGACATAAAAAATGTGACGACAAGTGATTTTCACAGGAATTTGTCATATGGACATTGGTCATTGGCTCTGGCAGCGTAGGTCATAGCGCAGCCGACATCGACGGACGAAGGATTGTCGGAAGCATTCAAACAAATTCGGTGTGCTGACGATATCAACTGAAGCGATGAAGATCCACGCCTTGAAATCCTCCAATGTAGCTACCGCATTTTCCTACACAAGCGATTTCTGGTGACTATAGAAGAAGTCCAAAAGATAAAGGAGCATAAAGGTCAAGCAATGGGTCAGTTGCGTTCAATCCTTCTCCCGGGATATGTATCAAGGAGGAGAAAATGCACCACATAGTTAAATATACAGGGA
Organism: Trichonephila inaurata madagascariensis; assembly: GCA_019973955.1. NCBI lineage: Eukaryota > Metazoa > Arthropoda > Arachnida > Araneae > Nephilidae > Trichonephila > Trichonephila inaurata. The sequence goes on from BMAV01022016.1 coordinate 13,955, forward strand.
ACCATCATGCATGAACCATACGTTCTGGTGCTCGGTGTGGTTGGTCCTTCCTGCAGTAACTCCGGTAAAAGAGGGAAATTTGTATATGTACAGGTTTCTTCAACCCTTCCACAGCGCTCCGAATCCCTGCAATTATTTGGCAACTCGTCTCGTCTGACTAATCGTTCTTTCGACGGCTACTATTATCGCGATTTTCATCGATTGAATTTGTCGGATGAATTTTGCAACACCCTGTATATAAATATTTAAATACCAATTTTTTCTAATACTTTGACATAGGCAGACCAAAACAATTTGAATATGTTTTTTTTTGTTATTATTTTTTAATATCTCCCTGCTTTTTAATAGCTCTATCAAAATACCAGCTTAATAAATAATTAATAACTTTATCATCTGAAAAATATTTTTATGAATAAATATGGATATATGAGTGTACCATTATTGCAAATTGTGTGAACTATATTAATATGATAATTATTGCGATCATTCCTCGTTACTGTTATTAAATTTCTATTTTGTAAGGACTAAGTTAAAATAACTCGGGAGAAACTTTGAGGCTATACACTTTTTTAAAATAGCAAAACTTCCAATACATAAATTACAAATACTTAAAAAAATTCATTTTCAAAAAACTGTTTGACGCGGAGTATATACTTGATCACGTTCTATAGAGCATTTTCTTTTTTCTTCTGTGTTTATGACTTACATATATATGTTACCGTTTTAGTGTGAAATCCGTTATTTCATAGAATAACTAGATATTTCATAAAATGACTGGAGAAGTCAGTTAAAGTATATAAAATTATTGAATTCTACGATTTAACCAGTTATTCTATAGAATAACTATTATTTGATCGATAAAGTATGAAATACGGTACCCGAAAGCTCTTTAACCCTTTATCTACTGACGGTACTTATAAATATCACTCAATTTAAAATTACATAGAATAATGCTTTTTACGAATATTCTGACGATACTCCTTGAAATCCACTCTTCCACGATATATGTCAGCACGGGTTCCATGATGAGTATTGCAGAGGGGAAGGCGAATAGTTTATAGCAGAAATTGTGTTTTCAGCTGACGGCGTTTCCATCGGATTGGGAAGATTATCATTTTTGCCTCGAAAAAATAGTTAATGTCAAAAAGCTAAGTGTCTTTTTTTTGGTATTTGGTATATTAATGAAGTCCTTAGAAAACGATTTGACTACTTAATTTAAGTGAACATTGTATATAATTAAATTTACAGTTGAACATCTTTAATTAATTAATTAGCTCTAACGGATTAAATTTCCCAAAGTTATATAACGTTTAGTGTGTTTTTCCCTTAAATTTTCAATATAGCGATAAAAAAAAATAAATAAATAAATAAAAATATTGCATGAAAAAATACTGCAGTAAATCATAATGCGGTAGAAAAAGAGTTAAACACACACGCACACACAGGTTCTAGTTTCTTTTAGTCAGTTTTGAACCGCTTATAGCTGCTTTGCAATGATATGTGCTTCATTTCTTTACTTTTAAATATATAATTCAGGCGGTGTATTTATGTTATCACTTTACATTTTGGATTATTAACAAATATTTTGGCAACCTGTTTTCAAGCAATGACTTCTTCTGGAATGGGAGACTAACCTGTAAATAATAAAAAAGATCAATGCGAGAGATTTGAATTTTTACTAAATAAGTGGGGAACAAAGGAAAAAAAGTATTGCACTTACTTTGATAGAAGAAGTAAAAAGTGCTAAAACAGAATAGAAAAAAATACTATGTCACCATTGGTTGTTTCAACATTATGATATCCTTGAAGATCAAGGAGTACAAAATTAATTCTGCCATTAACAGATGTGTAACATATTCTTTTTTTTACCTACTTTCTGTTGTAACTAATGTTAGCAATATAAGCAATAATAAGCTATATAATCTGCTTTTTCTTATTATTTATCAATTAATCATCCGCAATAGGAATAAAAAATATTTTTCAAGAGGTTTTAGCTATTTATGATCAATTAATTTATAAAATAACTTTGAAATTGTTTATTTATCACTTTAATGACTTATCATTAGTTATTTTATAGAATAACTAGTTATTTCATGAAATAATTAAGTACAGTATGAAATTTTTCATCTACTATAACCTTTAAGTGTCTTGTCTAGTTATTTCATGAAATACCTAGTTGCTCAACGAAATAACTGAATTATACACATTAACGGTACATACATATTGATTCGAGCACTATAAAATACAGTATTAAGAACTAATTATATCTTAAAACTCATTTAAATTCATTATTCTAATCGATCGTTGATATGAAAAAAAGCAGTATCGTGTTTATAAAGTGTACACTACCGTTAGCAAAAGAATGGTCAGAGTGTAGAATAATCATCTGAAAATTATCTTATAAAAATTTTTAGACATAAATAATTCTGAAATTGTAGGAAAACTTTGGATTAAAAACGTCTGCATTTTTAAGTCGGAAAGGATTACGGATATTGCTTTAAATCCCTAAAAAAGACAAAAGAGATGAAGGCGCCTTTTAATTTCAAGGGGAATTAATTTCGTTAATTACCGATCAAGAATATGCAGCAAGTTTATGTATTTATTAAACTTTTGAGGAGAAATTGAAGTGATAATTATCTTTAAAAAATATTTCATACTTTTCTAAAAGAAAGTTCTTTCCTTTTTCGTTTTCCCTTTTTTTTTCTTTTGAAGTTTCATTTTGCTTTTATTGAGAAACTAATGTAATTAAAGAGTTTATTTTTGAATGGTTTAATCGAGATTTCAAAGAAAACGTTACGTTTTATTAGAAGATGCTGATCATTTATTTTGAATGTATTTGTATTCAAAATTTATTGAGATATTCAAGGTACATAAGTGGAATTCAAAGCACTTTTTAAAAAAATACATTGAGTAATGTTTTTTTCTTTTATAAAGTACTAATGAGAGAAATTTTTTTATATTTAAATGCGCCTTAAATATCCAATCTACATAAATTCCCTCAACTCCGAAAAATGTCAATTGATTTCAAAGTATATAAAATGAAAAATTCTGGAGCATTTTTTAAATTCTTGAGAAAATATTTTTCAAAGGTCTTTATGCAAGTAAAACTACAAACTGTTATATTACTTACTAAATTTTAGTATCTAAAGATAATTTTAATAAGCGAAATTTGAGCATGAATAATGGTTACAATTGATACAATTGGTACAGATGATTTAGAAACTGGAAGAAGTGCAACTCGCTTCAATGCTAAAGAGTGCTGGAATGGAACTCCACAAGTGGTCAGCTAGCAATCCATTGCTATTACCAGACTCAATGTGTCAAGTCATTATTCTTCAACCGAGACCAAGACCCTTGGACTCTTGTGGAAGCCACATCCGGATTCATTTGCTTTCAAGATTTTTCTCATAACCTCAAACTGTGATAATCTCATAGTCACAAAGAAAGCAGTAATTTTTAGAATCGCAAGAATATTCGTAATTCTGTAATAACAGAGCCAAATTCTTACTCCAATCTTTGTGGCAGTTGAAACTTGACTGAAACGATACGTTGCCTTCGAACATAGTTTCCTATTGGAAATCCCTCATAGTTGCTTTGGAATCTATAAACAGTCTCGACATCTCACGTTATTGTCTACAAGATAAGTCTATCAGAACAGAGTTTTTCATAGCTTCTCTGACTTGTCTGAAATGGCTTACAGTGCTGCACATTACCTACGATACATTAATACAAGTGTACAAATTTCTGTTAGGCTCCTGTGCTCCAAATCAAAGGTAGCCCCACTGAAAAGTATTACTATACCATGATTGGAACTTTGTGGCACAGTACTTTTACCAAATCTTCTTAAAAGAACCATTGATGTCTTTAAAATCAATATCAGTCAAATTTACCTTTGGACTGATTCCAGCATTGTACTGGCTTGGGCCAAAAAGCCACTTGCTGAACTAAAAAAATTCGTGAGAAACTGGGTCAACATAACTCAGGAACTCACAGAAAATAATTTTTGGAAACGCATGAATTCTGAAAATAACCCTGCTGACATCCTTTCAAGAGGTATTAGTCCAAATAAAATTCAACATTGTGAACTTTGGTGGTTTGGCACACCTTTCTTACATCAGTACAAAGAACTGGAACCTTACGACATTACTGACCTAGAAGGAGATGATCTTTTCCTACAAAAATTGAAAGAAAAAAATTATTAAAAAAAATTATTTAAGTACAATATTTTGACAAAAAATGAACATAGAATGACACATTTTCAAAATATTCTCCTTTTGTGAAAAGTGCTTCTATTATAATAATATTTTGCCTGTATATAGCGCAGACCTCTCTACAGAGGCTCAACAACAATTTTTGAAAAAATCACATTATTTTCAGAGTTACAATCAAATGAAATAATTATCGGCGTTTTTTTCTTAAAATTTCTCCCTTCTGTTGTCGTAAAACATGGATAAACCTACTTCTAAGTTATATATTTCAAAATATCTAGTTGATACTCTGTACAGAGGTCTGAGCTATATACAGGCAAAATATTATTATAATAGAAGCAATTTTTCATAAAAGGAGAATATTTTGAAAATGGGTCATTCTATGTTCATTTTTTGTCAAAATATTGTACTTAAATAATTTTTTATTGTAATAGTACTCTTAAAAAAATTTTATATACATTTTCTAATCTAAGTGACACTAAATATCATAAATATTATCCATTTAAACGCTTTTGCAAAATCACGGTTCCGAACGTAGTCGGATACCTTAAGTCGACTTAAGGTTCCACTCTTTCAGTTGATATATTCCCACGTAACTTACAGACCATTGGAAAAAAGAAAGCGATCAAAACACAAAGCTTTTATTCTTTTAAATCTTTAATCTCAAGACAAACTTTCCTCACTTTTGAAAGGTATCAAAGGAAAAAAAGTTAGAAGCAATAGTAAGAAAGAATGCCAGAAACTAAATAAAATCTGTTGAAACCTTTCTTAAACTTTGAAAATGTCTCTCAGCCACCTTAACCCTTTAACGGGTTATTTTTTTCTAGGGTGTTTCACTTAAATATCTTTGGGGACGAGATTCATTTAAGAAAAAGAATTAAGTTAGCTTCTCAGGTAAAATTATTTTAATTTTTAAGATCCCTTTTTTTATTGGAATACGTTCATCACAGTCTATCGTGTGCTATTAAAGGGAATTTATATGTCTTTCGTTTTCTTTGCTTTTAAAAATATGAAATTTCTAATATATATTTTTTGAATAATATAATCTTCAAAAGGAATAGTTAATTAGAGATGTTTTGTATTCTTAGATGATGGTGATGAAATACAGAATTACTACACATTATTTCCTACTTAATTTATGAAAAAAGATATCAGTACATGGTAATGACAACAAATTTATGAAAAATGTTTTAGAAATGCAGCAATAAAAAAATGAATTGTAAGACATGAAAATGACGGATAGAAGATAGATATTAGAAGGACGGATAGATATTAGAAGGATGAATGTAACGTTAAGTATATGTAACATGGTCTGGGAAAGGGTTAAGTAAACACATTTTATTTCAATTTCTGCTTAACAAAAACATCTAAAAAACTTTGAATCCTCATTTCTCAATTTCCTTTTGTCTTTCCCCGAAAAGGAAATTAAAATTATCAGATCCGCGCAAAAAGACATTCTTCTATTTATTATCCCGAATTTTTAAATGTAATTTTTCGATGAAAAACTTAATTAAAAAAATAACAAGCATTTCTCTAAAAATCATGGACATTCCCTGATATTATGTCCAGCACATAAATTTGTTTAAGACGTTCTCTTTTTGTTTACTTCAGTGTTTGTTTACTTCAGTTCAAAAATTCCCCGTTCAAACTTCTCATTTCCTTTGGTTGGCTTGAATTACTATCAGTTCAAAATAGCATGAGAATTATTAAAAATTAGACAGTGATTGAGATTTTTATTGATATTGATTTAGAGCATCAAGGGACGAAGGAGGCACTTGAACTGGCATCCTGCATACCTGACATCCACAACACGCTTGTAAAATAATCTGTGTGAACGCCAGTTTAATATTTTGAATAAATCAAGATTAGATTCGAAATACCTCTGATTAAGAACGTAACCTTGACCACCAGAGGACTCCCAAGTTTTTTCTCTCTTCTGCTTTTTGTTTTTGAGTTTGTGAATTAAACCATAAACTGAGTAAATGGTTTTACTGAGGATATATCCAGTAAACACGCAATACAGCAATTCTTGTGATTTTATTTTTTACATACATATTTTTCTACATGCAAAAGTCTAGAGTTTCAAAATGTGGAAATTGAATATCACACGCTATACTTCCTACAGTGTAATGTAGATGTCGCCACGTTATAAACATATTTTTATCCGTAGCGTGAACTTTTAAACAACTGCTTTTAACAGGCAGAGAGAGCTCGGACACCAATGGGTTAAAATCCGCCACCTCGCAGTTCAATCCTGCACTATATATTTAAAACTAAGTTTATTTTAATTTGTTTCTCTAAATGGTTTCCTTTATTTGTGTTGTGTAACCGTCAATTGTGATATTTTATGTTATTAAATGTATTATTTTTCCCCTGATAGACTTAATCCAATAATAACATAATGCGCTGTTGCACTATTTTAAAAAGAAGTACAGAGAGAAACTTTGAAAAATAATACATTTTTATTGTTAAAATTTTTGTAAATGTTTTAATTCTTCCATGTTATTAAATTGCACCATCAATTTTTTTTTCTTTTAACTAGATGCTATTTAAGAACTTTTTTTTCTGTCTGTGGTTTGAAAAGAGATAAATATTTAGAACCGTATGACAAGTCAAAGCTCAAGAAAGGGGAAAAAGACTTTAAAAAAGTCTGATATTAAAATAATTATATTTTATCACTGAAAAGAAGATTTGTTATTAACTGGATCTCTTTTTCTTTTCATCACAATTAACAAGTTAAATACATAACAATTGAAGAGCTTTTGAAGTCTTCTTTACCATTTTCCCCTTTCTTCTTCTTTTTTTTGAAGAGATTTAAGGGGGTCTCTTCAGAAGTTTTTGGTCTCTACTGAGGTCTGGGGAAAATTTTTTGGAAATATTTTTTCGCGCGAAGGTAATTTTAAAAAAAATTCCAAAAAAAATTTTTTTTTTTTAATGTGTTCCCTTTTTTTTTCTTAAGGGAATGGGGTCACTTAAAGCATTATTTCCTTAAAAGTTCTTGATTCTCATCAGATGTTACAGATTCATTAAACTTTTTTTAGTTAGCAAATTAAAACAGAAAGGCTTATAATATTTTCCGAATAAACTTCAGCGTACTCCATTTTTACATGTTATCTCACTATGATAGAGAACCATAAATTCAATTCTTTTCGAAAGCTTAATTGATTGTGTCTAATTTATTTATTGTTTGCAATGTAGGCTAAGGTGGAATTAAAAGGATTCCGTATATTCAAATCAAACTTATGTAAATTTTTTATACGAAGAATTGGTTCAACACATAGCATTCAATGGTTTAGAAGGAGGATTCACAATTGTGCTAATTTACATTTCAACTTAAGTTAGAGTCATACAATTTTCATGACTTGGATAAACAATAAAAAAATTTGTTTTTTAAATTCTAAAATTATTATTAACTTAAAATTTTGTATTTTCTATCAGAAAACTATAATGGTTTTTCAGTATAGAATAGTTTTCAGATTAAAAAAATATATATATTTGCACTAATTTTTTTTCATTCCGAAATTTGAATAACAGAACTTTTTGACATAGTACAAATACATACATAGTCGACGTCCTTTAGCAGAATTTTAATTTGTCATAGGCCAGTGCTTAAAAGCTTTGAATACAATTAATTAGTAAATAAACCGAAAATCTACAATGCCACACATACTGATGAATGTATTTTATTAAGTTGGAAATGTTAAAGTAATCATTAATTACTGAATCCATATTACTTGAATTATTTAATAAATATTAATTAAAACCTAGCAATTTTTTAAAAGGGTTTTTAGTATTTTATCGGAAGATGGCCCCCCAAAATTGGCTTTTTTAAAAAGAAAAAACTCTTCTGCGAAAAAAAAACCACCCCTCGGGCCAACCAAAGGGAAGTAAAATTTCCAAACCCCACAATGAACCAATAAAAAGCAGACTTTCAGCTCTTTTACCAACAGTCATTTTTTATAGCTACACCCATCCTTTAAAAAGTTGCCTAAAAAATAAAATCCTTCTAATGGTATGATGCCTCCACAATAGCACACTCTTTATCTCTACATCAGACAAGGGATTGAGGATTGCCCAATTGGCCCGAATGCCACAGATGTCATTGGATCTACTCCGTGCAAATCTAACATAACAGTGGCCCCAAACTTTGATTCATTTTAATATCTCTTTACTTTTTTGTTTTATGTTTCTTGCTGTTCCTGAGTTTTTTTTAAAAAATTGTAAAAAAATTTCACTTTGTTTTGAACCAAAAAAAAGACATCCTCTTCTGCAAATAAGACTAACCGGTTAAATGTTAAAAAAAAGGGCAAAAACTGTGCTACCCATTAAAACAATGGCAAACAATTCCATATGGTTTTTAAAAAAAACATAATTTAATAGAACCCAGTTTCAAAATATTGCTATTATTTTTACCCGTGATTCAAAAAACAAAAATCCGTTGACAATAGTTTTCCCTTTTTAAAATGCAAAAAAAATTGAAATTTTATCAATCAATATTTTAATATAAATCAAATATTTTTTTCACCCAAAAGTTAAATGAGCCCAAATGAAAATCTATGATTTTTTTTAATCAATTGACGGCATATTTATAAGTTTAAATTAAAAGTTTACATACGGGCTTTTAAATCCAAAAAGTTTAAGTTTAAATATAAACTAGTTGAATTAATCTCATTTCAGTATTTAGAGTTTGAATTTTGAAATATTTTGAATACAAATTAAAAGAATCCCCTTTAAATCCGTAAGATTTAATAAATATTATCCACCTATCATATTTTTTTTTGAGAAATATGAAAGATAATTCTATATTACTCGTACAAGTTTAAAATTTTTTAAGAAAAAATATGAAAAAAATTATTCGCCCATCCTTTTTTTTTTTTTTTTTTTTTGAGACTCAAAAGGAGCTCCTTGTGTCCAAAAAATTATAACACAAGGCTTACAAACGTAAGTCAATACTCAAACAATAGTGATGGGAAAATTACATTGAAGGAAATATTCAAAATGGGAACCAAATGGGGGAAAAAAGTGAATACAGATACAACAAATACGGGAAAAAAAAAAAAAATAAAAAATTGCTCACATTAAACAGAGATAATCAAAAATTAAAACTATACAATGGGGGAAGATAAAAAAATATGACCCAAAAAACCAAAATACAAATACAAAAACATACATACAAAATACAAAAGGCATATATATATAAAAACCCCTTTTAAAATATACACCACATAAATATTCATGTACAGAAAATGTTTACAAACACCAAAAATTTACAATCAAAATAATACAGTAAAAAAATGCAATTATTACAAAAACGATGTGAAAATGATTTGTTTTTGAAAAAGGCAGAAAAGGGGGAAAGGGGCCACCCCTATATTTTTTTTTTGTGGAATTTCCGGGGTGTACGTTTTTCCCAAAGCAATTTATTTAAAAAAGCGGAAAAAAAGATGCTTGGCATTCTGGACTGCGCCCACTGGGAAAGAACATGATCAGTAGGCGACAAATTGAAGCGTTTTTAAATAGGCTTTAAAGTTTTTTTTGGTTGAAACTGAGTAATTTTAAAAAAATTAGGTTGAAAGTGCTTAGCCTTTAAACGGTTCTGAATAGAAAATTAAATTCCTTGGTGGGGATGCGCATTATTTGAAAGTTGGTAAAAATTAATTCCCTCGGAAATAATTTTTTTTTAAAAAAATTTTCCCTTATGATTTTGATTTTGGAAAAACTCTTTAGGAATCAGATCGTTTAATTTTATTAAATTTCCGAAAACCATTTAAAGCACGTTCATTGCCATAGATTCCCGTATTTTCCCCAAAAAAAAAGAAAAGAAAACTTGTACTCCTCTGTTTCCCGAAGAAAAGGGGGGAGTTTAATTGCGTTTTAACAATTAGTTTTTTTGGGGTTTGTTATTTAAGGCACAAAAAGATGACAAAAGAATCCGCAAATTAAAAATTCGATAAAAGGATTTCGTTACTGCAGACCCAAAGGGACGCTTGAGCTATGCAAAGTAATTCAGCCTGAAACACACACACTCATCTCTTTATTAAAATTAAAGAAAGGTTTCAATTTCAATAAAATTTTGGGAAGATAAAAAATCCAAGCCCAAACCCTTATTTTTGATTTTGCTGCCATCTTAAAAAGGAGCAACTGGAAAAGTTTTTTTTCAATATTTTACGGTAATCAATCAATTTAAAGGGGAAATCGTTCAGAAGGAAAAGGGAAAGCTCAAAACCTCAGGGAACCATCTAACTCTTATTGGGGGGGGGTTCTTCTTTTGCAATCTTGCATTCATTATTCCTGATAAAAAAAGATGCCCAATGGGCGGAAACCCCGAAATAGAAAACACAGCTTCATAGGATATCGTTCGATCCCAGAAATAACTCGGGGGTATTTTTTGTTTTAAATTTTTCCAAAACCCCCGAAATTTTTTTTTCTTTTCTTAAAGGGGGAAAAACCCCAGATTCTTTGGACCGTAACAAATAAAGGGGAACAATGCCTTTTTATAAATGGGGGATAAACCATTGGACTTGATCCCAAAAGCTATTTCTGGCAACTCTAAAAGCCCTGAAAAATTTTTCCCACATTTATTCAAAAGATGCAAAACATTTTTTTTTCCAACAAATTTACTGTAAAGGACAATACCAAGATATTTTAGTTCTTTCACACAATCAAAGAAACCCATTAAGGGTGGGGGGTTGCCCGTGAGGCGTTGTTTTTCCCCTCCCCAAGACCCAAACTTTTGATTTGGGCAGCATTAAACTCTAATTTATAATTCTTTGTGGGTTGATGCAAAGTCAAGGAAATTTTCCCTTTCTGCTTATATCGGGAAAAAGATTTTCCCCTGGAAACAAAAAAATAAGTCATCGGGAAAAACAATCGTTTCACAGGGAAGAAAGCCAAGATTTTTTCCAAAAAACATTTTTAATGACTTCAAAAAAGGTCAATTTAAAAGATCCCTGAGGACATCCCTTGTTCAAAAATTTCTCTTTTGAGGAAGCCCAAAGTAAAGTCACAGATCTATCTTTCAAGAAGCTGGAAATGACGGCAAACAAGTTTTCCAGGGATGTTTGATCTTTTTAAAAACTCAGGGAAAACCGGCCACCAACATTTTTCAAACACCCCTTTAAAATCCAAGAAAAATAGGTTGGAAGGTTTTCTTTTTTTTCCTTTTTAAACTTTTTTAGGATTTCCCCCAAAAAAACGTCCTCGGTACATTTTTGGGGGCATAAAAAACCCAAAATTTGGTTTTTTTTGAAAAAAATCTTTGTATAAACGCCAGGCTACTCTGTTGATAATAGGGCTTTCAAAAAATTTACCCAAAGTTGACAGCAAAACTGATACACCTTAGGGTTTTCTAAAAATTTGGAACACGGACATAATTTTAACTTTGAGGAAATTTGGATAATCCCAAACTTTTTCCAGCGAGGGGAAAAATCTTGAGTCGGGAAGCAAGGTTAAAAAAAATATTAGGAAAAGATCAGGGTACATTTCATGCAATTTTTTGAACCCCAAATTCGTTAGGGGAAAAGGGGTCGGGGGCCAAAGGGTTTTCTTGAATTTTTTTTATAACAGCATCAATTTCCGGGGTGGTAAAAGGGGGGTCATCCGTTACGGCCCTTTTTTAAAAGCGTCATTCCCCATTTCCCATAGAAATCATCATCATCATTCTCACAATCATCAGGAAAAAAAATGGAAAGAACCTCATTAATTGTCTCTTCAAAAATTAATTTTTCTCCCCTTGGAAGAGCAATTCCCCTGGGTTTAACTTTTTTTCTGGGAAACCCCTTTTTTTGACTCCAAAAATATAAATTTTTTTTTCCCCACATTTTTTCATTAATTTCATAAAAAATTTTTTCCATGAGGGTTATTTTGGCATCCAAAAATTTAAGATTAAGTTTGGGTTTTTAACTCCTGATATTTTTCCCCTTATAAATTTCTTTTACAGTGACATTTTTACATCTCTGGAATCTCCGTCTTTTAGCATTAACGTGTTTTTTTCATGCAACCCAAATTTTTGTTTTTCCACCAAGGAACACTGTTTCATTCCTTGCTTTTTTAAATTTGGGGTGGACATTTTGCCCCAAAAATTTAACAAAAATTGGCCTTTCGGAAACAAAAGAGAGATTCTGGATTTTTTTTTTGGGAAAACAATGAGATCATAATACTTGACAGCAAATATTTTGGGGGAAAATCATAAAAAGTTTCCCGTTTGCTTTTTTTAGATTAAAAAATACAACTTCCCCTTTATTTTTATGGGGAAAGGAAAATTTAAAAGCAAATTTTTAATTGCCCCGGGGTCGGAGAAAAGAATCATAAGCAGGCAAATGCCAACAAAAAATCTTCCAGTAAATCCGTTCCCAAATGCAGTTACTAATAGGCTAGATCCTCCCCAAGCCGCAAATGTAGGAACCCCTCTTCATTTTTCGACAAAAAAGGGGTTTTGGGCCCTAATAAATTCAAAAGACTTGGTGCCTTAGAGGGCGGAAAGGGGGCTGAACCACGTTTAGATTTTTCTTTGGCATCCATAGACCAGACCAGTCTGTTTATGGGCACGTTGGAAAAAATCTGGTTTTTTGGGAAATCAAAATCAATATTCTTTGGGGGGGAAATAATAAATTACAAACAAATAGGATATTTTTAATGTTCAAACCACTGTCACCCCTAGTAATCAAAGGAATTTAGATCCAAAAAGTTGAAATATTTCTACTGACAATAATAAAACTTTTAATTATATCAAAAAAAAATGACTGAAGAAAAGTCTCTTTAAGACTTTAAATCCCGGAAGAGATCCATTGTATGAATGGGTTCTTGCACTAAAAACGATATCAATATTTTTTAGCTTCCATAAAAAAAAAAAAGCTGCTGTGTAGCACTTTTCGATTATCAAATTAAGCTGTAAAATACGTAAATGCGGTTGAGGGAAAAAATATTCATAATTTGTCTGAGAATTAACAAGTTTCTCCATAAATTGATGGCATTTGCGGGAGCTAGAATAAGGTTTTTGATTTACATTAACCTTTTTATTAAAAGGGTCCCCCTTTTTTCTTATTAAAAACTTATACAGTTTACCAAAAACCCAGTAGAGATTACTTTTCCCACTCTTGTGCCCAGCACATTTTTAAACAGCACAAGCCATTTTTACAATCCCGCAAGGGAAATTTATTTAAACCAAAGGACCAAAACAACGGGTTTAAAGGCTATGAAATTTTTGGGCTTTTAAAAAGTTCAAGTTTGCTCTCGGGAAATTCATATTAAAGGGGACAAATTTTTGGCAAAGGGTTTGGGTTCATTTCTAGAACCAAATGCCGGGGGTTTTTTGAATTTTTAAGGGTGAAACCCTTTTTTTTTTCCTCCCATAACTGAAATTTTTTCTTTAATTCCGGATTTTGATCTTTCAAAAGCTGGGGGGGGCTTAGTTCCCCTAATTTCATTTGGGAGATTTTTTAAAAGCACATTTGGGTTTTTCTTCCCCCGGAAGGGAAATTTTAAAGTAATTTTTCTTTTCCTTTATATATTAAAAAACTGTCTTTATCCCCCCTTATTTACACATTGTACTAACACACGGTTTTTTTTAATAGTTCTCATCTTTTTTTCCCCCACTTGTATTTTTTTCGGATTTAACTCCGTTCTGATTATTTTACTTTTTCCCCCAGATTTTAAAAAAAATTTTTATTGGGACAGAAATTAAAAGGTTTTTCAAAAAAGTGATTTGCATTCTAAAGATTTGGGGCCACGATACTGCCAAGGGGGGTTTTAAAAAAGACGCCGGGGGCAACATCACTTTTTTTTTTCCAACGGGGTCCCTAAAGGGGGTTTGAAAAAACGATTTCAACAACCAAAGCAGTTCTCGCATCTTCACGTAACTTTTTTCTTGGATTTCCCGGGACAATTCAACACGTTTTCCAACTTTTTAAATACTCAAACGATCGAAATGACGCGTCATCATCAATAAACCGCCATGTTGGCTTCCTTTTTTGAAGATATATTTATAAAGTTGGGGTGGATGTCCAAAAATTTGGGGGAAAGTCGACTTTTTATCGGGGGAATGTCGACGCACCCAAAAAACGTCAGTGAAAGATCAAATATTGTATTATAATCTTGTACATTTGGACTTTTTTACCGACGTATGTCGACAGTCCGGGGAAAGCTCTGGTGGGGGTCGGGAAAAGGGCCGACAAAGAGGTGACTGGCTGTTTTTCCTCCTTTTTTCTCTGAGAATCCGTCGCTTTTCTGATCCTTTTCAAAGGGGTTTTATGATGCCCAACAAAACGTTTTCTTAAACTTTTCCCCTCCCCAATTTTTCCCCTTTAAAGAATACAGTAATGAATCGTGATCTTTTTTTTGAAAAATTAAATACATTGATTGCGGGTAAATAGAAAAAACAAATTTTTTTTATTCTTCAAAGAAAAGTACTCTAAAAAAACTTTCTGGGAAAAGGGTTTTTTTTTAAAACTAAATGCCAAACACATCTTTCGATTATAGACAATTAAAACGTATTAATGTTTTAAAAATAAATGATGAAGAGAAGCTAATATACAGTATTATGTTACCAATGACGAATTGTTCAGTGTGCTATATGAAGCGCACATCAGAACAAGGGAAAGGAGAAACAGAATGTTAAAAGTTTCAAAATTTAAAAACAAAAAATATTGCATACGAAGTTGAAATGTTGTATTTAAATTTATGCAAACAGTGTCAAATGAAACACAGTGCACCTAAGAAAGGTATTGTTGTGAAACCAATGATCAGTTCTGAGTTAAACTCAAGATATGTAGTTGATCTGATAGATCTGATGATGATGGAGAGACAGAAATGGCGAAAATAAGTTCATAATGTTGTATCAAGATCATTTAACCAAGTTTGTACAGCTACGACCTTTGGAAACTAAGAGAGCTGAAGAAGTAGCGAATCACGTTCTTTCAATATTTTTAACATTTGGTGCTCCAGCAATATTGCAATCAGATAATGGTAGAGAATTCAGTAATCAAGTCATATCCAAATATGCGATACATGGAAAGATATTGATAGTTAATGGAAAGCCTCGCCACAACCAAACACAAGACTCAGTTGAAAGGGCCAATCAGATATACAAAATATGCTAACTGCAAGGATGAACGATAACGATACAAATAAATGGTCAGAAGGTTTACCCTTTGTTAAATTTGCAAATACATTACATACCACGAAAGAATACGCCAAAGTCCTTATGAAACCATGTTTGGCGTTAAAACAAAAAAAGGCATAACATCGTCCTTTTTGCCTAGTAAATAAATCGTAAATACCTAAATCGAAGAACAACTCGAAGCAATTGCGAATCATTTTGAAGCCGAAGAGCAGCTTGAAGAAACTGGTAATAATTCTGAAAAAGATTTGAGTGGTGGGTCATACCGAAAACCATAATCTAAAGAGAAATATTGAAGAGGACTTGCAATCTACCAAATCTTCACATCAGGTTCTGACCAAAAGAACACGAGTTAATTTCTAAAAAAAGAGCGGCCACGAAAGAGAATCTTCTACTGCAAGCAACAAAAATGTTACAAACCTCACAAAAAATTTGCTCCTGCTCAAATTGGTGATACTGTACGGATACAAGTTCCTGATGTCGACCGTGGTCGTACAGATAACCGAAATGTGTTAGCGTTTGTTGTTGGAAAAAAAGGCTCCGACTTCTATAAACTTGCAAATGAAAATGGTACCCTCAAGCAGCTTTACTCACGTAATCAGTCAATTTGTAAAGAAATGTTACTTTCCATAGATTAGATTTATTTTCAAGAAATGTCTCTGAGAGAAGCAGCTGCAGCTAATTCGAGAAGCGGCGGGCAAGGCTAGGGAAAGTTCCTTAGTTCCTTGCAAAAGGAAGTGTTCCACAAATAAATGCAGTTATAAAAGCAAGGGCTTCTTGTACAATTCAAAGTGTCATAATAGTTTAAGTTGTTACAATAAATAAGATTTGAATCACATAGTTTAGAAAGCTTTTTATTACTTATATTTTATTTTCTCATTTAGAACGTACGGTATAATTAAATAAATTTTTAACTTCTATAATTTTCCTTTCCCATTTTGAATGTACTGTGTGTTTTAAGTTATTGGTCATTCCTCTCAGAAAGAGAGGCGAAAAATTTATCGCTACTGAATTACGGAGAAGAAAATATAAATGTCCGACGTGTTCAACATTTACCATTAGTGCATGGAGAATGTCGACATTTACCGGTGTAAGTCAGAAAAAAGGATATTTAGAAAATATTTCGGACATACACCAAGCGACAATGTGAATATTGATATTCACCGGTGAAAGTCGATATTCTCCAGAATTCGGTGTTCCACCGTAATATATATATTTTACTTTGAAATGTTTACTTATAAGCAAAACCCCTTATATGCTTTATTTAATGTAAATTTGGGGAAATATATAAAAAATGAGATAAAAATGTCATATTTTAAACTTTTTTCAATATTTTTACAAAAAATAAAATTTTAATAAATTATTCAAATTTATAATATTCAATTGTGAGCAACTTTTGAAGGAAAATTTAAGGACACAGACTATTTATAAAACTAGCTGCATGAACCGGCGTTGCACAGGCTTTCTCTACTTTTACAAATTTTCCCTTTCCTTCACAAATGACCCACCCTCCTCCGCTTAAGCCGCGTTGCTAGGGCTTTTACCGAGTGTATAACTTAAAATTCCCTGTTTCGAAATTTTTTCGCTTCTTTTCTTTATCAGACAGGTTTATTTCCCACCGGCGTTGCACGGACATTCTTAAAGGCATAACATATTGTCATGGAATTTACCCTTCCCCTCTCGCTATCAGCCGTTCCTAATATGTGCGAGCGATTTCTATATTAACGTCATTACAAAATTCTCAAGGTAATTTAACACAATAAATTATTACTGCCCTTTTGTAATTTTGAATATCCGCTGTTAAGAAGAGCGATGCACGTTGTATCTGTTTTGAGAGCTTAAACTCCTAGAGTTGGTGTGGTATTATATTTAGGAGAGATGGGTGCCAGCTCAAGTCTCATCCTCTTCACTTGACAATGGTTCAAAATGCCATGGTGCGTCACCAAAAGCTCTCGAATAAGTGAACAGTGGAACTTAAATATTCACTCACTCACTTCATAACTTTTGAGGCCCTGGGATCGAAAATATACCTTTTTAAAAATAGCTGTATGTTGAGAAAAGCAGAAATTTTTATAATTATAAAATTTCACTACTATATTAAATGTTGAATTAAAAATGTGAGCTTTTTTTGAAATGTTCGATAAATGGGGAAAAATTCCATGCAATTATTTTTATAAATGGAAAAAGTATAAAAGATTTGAATTTGATAAGTAGTTATTAAATATTTAAAATTTGAGTATTTCTTAAAAATTCAAAAAAAAAAGTTTTCGTCATTTTTTTTTTTAAATCACTTTCTCTAAAATCAAAGTATGAGTTTTTTAAAAAATCATTTTCATATAAACGTATCGATATTGATTCATTTTAGAAAAATCATAAAATATGTAAAATATTATTCTTTTGTAAAAAAAAAAAAATATTAAAAACCATACTGTATCGAGAAATTATCTTTCCAATTACAAAATTGCTGGCGAAGTTAATAAATGCGTGAATAAAGTTTTGAGTATTTTTTAAAAAATCATAAAAATTAAGTGATGATGTTGTTTCGAACTCGGGTACAAATGGTAGTAATGAAGCGCTCTGCCGAACGCGCCACTAAATTCTCGGGATAAAAAGGAGTGAAAAGATAGTTAAAATAAAAGGAAGAGATATACTCGATTTCGCCAAATCTGGTGATTTTCAATATTTATAGGCATCTTCTTTTCTACTGTAACCTCTTTCATCAAACGTGACGTACTCAAGGGAAAAGAGTCATTTAGCGTCAAACAGGTTTACGCCACCAAACCCTTGGCTATTGTAAAATTGCGTTATTTATTAAAGTTTTAATTGTTTTAGGGCTTCATTTTTAAGATAATTCCTTCAAACTTCATATATCGATTGCAAACTACGGTAAGTTTTTAACAAAAAATGAAAAAAGAATATACTACATTGTGTGTGTGTGATTAACTCTCGAAAGGGGTAAAACGAAAGCACAATTTTTTTCCGTAGTTTTTGAATTTTTATCTTTGTGAAGATTACGGATAACATTTTTCTACACGCGGAAAAAAAGTTTCGTGATATTATTTTTATAAACCACGGAGTTATTAAGTATTCAATTAAAATTTTGAGTATTTTTTAAAAAATCGTAAAAAAAAAAAAGTTTTCATATTTTATTTTTTAAATGACTGATTCTAAAAGAGAAAAGCATGAACATTTTAGTGTTGATTATCATTTCATTATTGTGAAAGAAAATGCCAACGGAACGATTTAGAAATCATTTTCATAAAAACGTATCGATTTTGACTGATTTATGAAAAAAATCGTAAGAAATAAAAAACATCATTATTTTGTAAAATAATTCATACCGTATCGTGCAAAAGTAAATGATCTTTCCGATTCTGTAACTATTTTTTGTCTGAGTCTCATAGAAAAAAAAAAATCGTCTTTAAAAACCGCGGACAAAAAATTTTCACCCCCCAGTTTTTATTTTTTTAGGGGAAGCAACAGGGGTCAAGGGTTTTAATTAATATCTTTCTAACTTTTAAAATTTGGAATGTGGCGTTTCGGGATTTCCCAAGTTTTTGGTACCTTCGGCGAGTTTTTGCGATGCGGTTCAAAAAAAAATAGATGTATAAAATTTGTTTACATCAATTTATGGGGTAAAAAAGAAATATATAGCTAAATTACTCAGAACAACTCTTTAATTTCAAATTTTTAACCGATTTAGATTCATAGACCCATAATACGTTGATAACTAATTTCATTCATACATATATAGTTATAGTATAGTAGATAACAAATGTATTTGTTTCCGTACAATACATCGATTATTGTTAAATTTTTTAAAAAACACTTTTTTATTGAAGCTCTAAACTAGTTTTTTTTAAAAATTTAA
Organism: Trichonephila inaurata madagascariensis; assembly: GCA_019973955.1. Taxonomy (NCBI): domain Eukaryota; kingdom Metazoa; phylum Arthropoda; class Arachnida; order Araneae; family Nephilidae; genus Trichonephila; species Trichonephila inaurata. Next base: position 33,150 of record BMAV01022016.1, read on the forward strand.
ATATTTTCCCACATTATTACATTTTTTAAAAATTTTTTTTAAACATTTAACCTTTGTTATAAACCCAAAATGCAAAATTATGGTTCCTTAATTATTCGATCATTTTTCCCAACAAAAAAAAAAAGAAAAAAATTCCGTACTTTTTATTATCTTTTCCCTTTTCCTTAAAAAAGAAATTGAATCATTTTTTTAAATTGAAAATCCCGTAGGTTGTGTAATTATTTTCCCCTTTTTAATCAAAAAGAAAATCCCATTGGGAATTTATGCTTAAAAAAATTCCTGGGGGTTTTTTTCAATTTCCTTTTTAAAATTCATTTTTTGGGAAAAATTTTTTCTGCAACCGATGAATTACTTTTTTTATCCTTGTTAATGATTTTTACTCGATTTCAATGAGCCCCGGGGACGATGTATTTTCCTATGTTTAAATTTAAATGGTTTTAAAACCCCTTGTAGACTAAATACAGTACTAGTTGTCTTTTTTGCTTTTCAGTCTATTTTTTTCTAAAATAATTCCCAAGAAAGGGAATTTTTAAAAATAAAAAAAAAAAAATGATAAAAAATTTAGTAGAACAAAAAAAAGGAGGAAAAAAATTTAACAAAAACGTCATTTTTATTTTAAAAACCTTAAATATAAAATTATTGAAATAACTTGTTTATTGAATAGTTACGAAAATTTATCTTCCGAAATGTTTTGTGGTGGCCGTAAAATTCTTTTGTGAGCCAAGCAAGTTTACTCTCAATAATGAATGCAGTAACCTTAATAGCATTTGTTGCCAAATGTCTCCGAATTTAGCAATACAAATAGATATTTCTTTAGAAATTTGAATATGATGATCATTTGGCTATAAGCTCTAGAAGCTTCTATAAGGTTCTTTCCAGCCTATATAAAGACGAGACAGAGAAACAACTGGGGTAAACAAACTTCTGGCAGTGACTGTGCATTTCATTTGTTGTACGCGAAAATATGATTATGGACTTTATTTACTGCGTTCCATATTTGTGCAATGTTAGTACGTTTATTTATTATACATGTGTTACTTGCATTCTGTAAAAAAAAAATCTTCAAAAGCCCAGAAATAGTGTAACAAATGACATGCAAGTTTTTCATCTAAGTTGGTTTTTTCTTCTTTTTTCCTAAAATGCAAGCTCATATGTTTAATTTTATATCATTAAAATCTTGTTCAAAAATTATGTTTCTGCTGGCCTTTTTATAATATTCAAAATAATATTTAATTATAAGCAAATTGATGAAGACATGTTTACATATGTAAGAAATGGTATTTCTGGGATCGAAATTTAAAAATATCATTTCATTGAAATTCAATTTCTTCCAAATCTCATTGGGTCAAAAATTAAATAATTTGTTACCACGTAGAAAATGTGAAGGCATATTATACAAAGTACATTGCTCTAATCAAAATGTTAAAGCTTTTGAGCTCTGCTCAGCAAAAAAAATAAGAATACTTAAATTTGGAATTCCTGTTTACGATTAAAATATTGAATTAAATTTCTTTCCGCTGGTCGGAAAATAATAGAAAAAAGAGGTTTAAGAGATAAAAAGAAGGAAAATACTTTATAAAGCAAATTATGAGGAAAAAACGAAATTTAAAGGCAATTGTAACATGTATCAAGTGTTTTGAATTATATTGTATATCACGTCTTAATTAAAAATATAATTTCTTAATAAAACGCTGAAGTAATACATTATATAAACCAACTCTTTTTTTTTCAATTCCTACTATAGTTTACTCTCTCCCACTATAGTTCATTCTCTCTTTCTCTCTCTCTTCTTATATATATATATATATATATATATATATATATATAGTAATATAAAATAAAAGTGAAGAAGTACTAGAACCTAAAATTCTAAGGCAGGAAGAAATTGGAATTCACCAGACACAATAAATGAATACAAAAAAGTCTTTGGACTAAACTGGAGACCTATTATATATATATATAGAATTGGCCTATATATATATATATATATATATATATATATCTTGTTCAAATTTTCAATCGTTTATAAAATACTTTCTATTCATCCATTCAAGTTTAAATAAATTTGTTTAAACTTGTCGTGGATGACACTTGATGTTAAGGCAGTGTTTTATATATTAGTTCTCATTAGTTTAAATTAATTAATGAATAAATAGTAACAAACAAAAATAATAGCTTAACATCTTATTTAAAAAAGAAATTTTCGCTTGTGGTGTCCCTGTAGCGCAATGGAGAGGGTATTGGACTTCTAATCCAAAGGTCGTGGTTGGAATCTTGGAAGATGGCCTAATTTCTGATAATGTGATTCATGAATGAATAGATAGTAAGAAACAAAAACAGTAGTCCTACACCAAATATAGAAAGAAAAATCACTTTTTTTGCCACTTAGTATTGTGGTTCTGTCCTATGTATATATATATTTATATTAATTGTAAATATTTAATAAAAAGTAACTAAAATAAAATTTTTCTTTGTTGACCTTAGTAGGAATTGATTTTATATATATATATATATATATATATATATTACATGTTTTTTCTATGAAAAATAAATTTGTTTCAGACGTGCAAGTTAACCGATTTTCGGCAATTTTTTAAAAATTGTGCTGAAAACGTAAATCTCGGAATTTGTATTTTTAAATCATGCTTACTTAGAAATCTATTATTCCAAGCCAAACGGTATTCATACAGTATAAGAAAGTATCAGTAGCTTATTTTATATAAATGTTCCTCTACACTATTTCTGAACAAGTTTTTGATTTGGCTTACATGTTTTCCCTTCCTTACCCATGAATGGAAAACGGCTACGCATAGTTATAGTGCTTATTATGCCACTTTGTGTCATGGCTTAGTTTTGGAGATAGTCATGTATTCATTGGTTTTTCTTTATAATAGAATTACGATTTTTTTTCAAATGAATCTCAACAAAAAACTTTTCTTTTAAAAATCACTCAAGACTAAATAATCTAAAGAAATTATTTAAAAGGTTAGCCTGCTTTGTGAAAAAAATAATTAATCGTTTTAGATATGTCGTCTTGCATCAAGTTGGATGTGAGCCAAATTTTTTTTTTTTAAAAAGTTGAATTTTTTTAAAAGTTGTGTAATTGAATTTTGTTTTTCGAATACACCATTACAAAGAAATTTACATTTCTACTAAAAAAAATGGAAATACATGGTGTCTACAAATTGTTTGGACAATTTCGTAATTTAAGAACTTTCGAAATGTTCAATGAAATTAACCCTTTTAAAGTCAGATTAGTAGTAATATTTCCCAAGCTTATTCATACATGGTCTTAAGTTTCAAAACTGATGGTATCTTTTAGCGAGCGGTAATTTTATTCAGTATTAAGATAATTGGGACGTACAATCATCAAAGAAAAAATGCCAAGAAATTTCAACAACATGACATGTCTTCTTAGTACAACATATTTTTCGTCTTATTTCAATAGTGAGGTACCAGTTTAGATTAGTCATGGAGATCTTATTCAATGGCCACCACTATTAACAGATCCTTCTCTACTGTATTTAAGTGTGTGGGTTTCTGTAAAAAATGAAGAGTACACTCTGTCATTCTCTGCACCCATTCCTGAATTAAAATGAAGAATCTGCACTGTAATTAATTATTATCCATGGTAACATGTTGACAAATCCGTGTCAAGAACTGAATTACCTATGGGACATTTCCAGAGTAACGAAAGGAACATTAACAAACATTTGTGATAATAGTAAACTTGATTGCTCTGTCTTACAACAGTATGTACTTTAATTTTTTTCCTGTATATTTCATACAATAATTCATTCTTTTTACCCTAGTAATTTGTAGACACCCTGAATGTAGTGAGACAGAAACAGACGGTTTTATGAGCTTTTTGAAAAAGAAAACTTAATTTTATTGAAGTGTAATTCTAATTCAACTAAAAAGTACTAAGATTCATTTGCACTTAAGACAAAAAAAGTAATAATAAATAAAGGCATCAAAATATGCATCAAATTTCTTTCTCTCTCTCTTGTTTTTAAAACAATAAGAAATAATATTAAAACTTCTGGAATTCGTGCCCTTAAGAATTACGAAAACATTTAATATATTTCCAAATAAAAAGTAATCTCAGAATGATTCTTATGTATAAGTGGATGTTTGTGAAATGAGTTTTTATGATGAAAAAGTTGATTCATAATCAAGACAAAATTACTATATTTCATCCGACAAAAGTAAAAATGAAATTTCCAAGACATAGATATCAGTATAAAATTCTAAATTCTTCAAAGGTTACTAATCTCTTTCGAGCACTGTAAGAGCTTAGAATAACTCATCATAACAATGGTAATATACTCCTAAATATATATGATCTACTGCAATGTGATTTCTAAGCCAGACTCTATTGCGGCGAAAATCTCAGGTTTATGGTGATAATACGGTAATATTTCGCAACATAATATTAATCTATTGGGTCTTGGCTTAGTCTATGAATATATCATTATACATCATACTTGTGAAAATCATCAATAGTGTATATTTCACGTCATTGCCAAGTTTATATAATGCAAGAAATCGATAAAAAGGATCGTAACATTTATTTATTTTGAGGTTAAAATCTAGCTCTCTTTTTCTACATATACTTACATATATATAAGCTTATACAAGTTTTTTTTTTCTTCTTTGTTATTTTATTTTAAGATATAAGCAGAAAATGTTAAAAGAAAAGAAGAAAAAGAAGGAAGAGAAGTTAACAAAGAAGAAAAAATATCTTTCTTTGATTCATTTCCTTTCGACCAGCACTTTTAACAAAATAAATTAGAGGCTTTTACTTAACATTTTTGGTGCACATTTTCATTTTTTCTTCATTTATTTATTTTTTTTATTTTTTAGTTATTTATTTATTTGCTTCACAAAAATTGCGGTAAATATTTCTGTGTGTTACACACATTACAAGTTATTAAAGTTGCAACACCATAAAGAACGAATGATGCAAACATCAAATTCACGTGAAACATAGATGCTGGAATAAGCAAGTGATTAGGACTTTAGCCAGCGATTCTCAAATATTATTCATTTATTTATTATTTATTTATTATTATTTATAAGTTATATTTATTTATTTATTTGCTTCACAAAAATTGCGGTAAATATTTCTGTTACACATATTACAAATCATTAAAGTTCCAACACCATATAAAACGAATGATGCAAGCATCAAATTCACGTGAAACATAGATGCTGGAATAAGCAAGTGATTAGGACTTTAGACAGCGACTCTCAAACTGGGGGAGGGGGGCGTACGGGTTGTGATACCCTATATAGGAGGGGGATGAGCACATTGAAAAGCCGAAAATAAAAGATTATTCAAAAATAATTAATTTTCTGAAAGATTATTCAAAAAATAATTAATTTTCTGAAAGAGCAGAACATGATGTACTTTCTGATGCAATAAAAAATAAAAAAACATTCACAATGATATAATAGAAATGTAGAATGGAAAAGTAACATAATACTTATCCAATTCTTAAAAGTAACTTACTTAAAAGTGTATTTCTAATGGGCTGCAGAGAGAGATGGTGTTTTTAGCAGACCTAGTACATTCCCCGGAAGCTGGTATCTCTTTTTTAGTGCCGCACCATTAGGGATACCAATCACCACAGGTAATTTTGACGCCCAGTTTCCAGTGAGTGCAGTGAGTTCTGACGATGCAAACCTATAATAGATTTAAAAACCCAAAAAAACAGACATTCTATGGTTTTTTTAAAAGCCGTAAAATATATGAAAGATCGCAGTCGATTTTTTTGCATCATGAAAATCCCGACCGGGGAGGGTCAAACCCCCAACCGGGAGAAACCGCGACAAACCAACCACGCCAGAGCCAGCACACTTAAAGTAAAACATACGAAATTTAAAAAATTATCTTGATTATTTACACCATTTTTAATTGAGCATTGCAGCTTTAGTATTAAAGTGCATTATTATTGCACCATTTAATACATTGTTATTATATGGGGGAGAGTGACGTAAATCCTGAGTGAAAATTCCATTGCAAATATTGGAAGTTTGAAAAGCAAGTATTGACTTAAACGTTAAGTTAAGAGTTAAGTATTGAATTAAACGTAACACACAGAAAGTCGCAGGAAAAAGAAAAGGTATCTCAAACTCTGCATAAAAGGAAAATTACACAGCGGATTTCTCATTCGAAAAATGCATTCGCATGTTGGTTCTTTTTGAGGAGATCGCATTATGCCTCGTATAAGGAGGATAAAAGGACAGCATACGTCGGAATTGATATGAAATGACAGCCTTTTTTAGAGTGGGGGTTTTTCATTTTCCCCCCCTATTTATACCAAAAGGTTGGGAAACTAATTTTTCATGCAAATTTAATCGATGTTTAAAAGGCGTGGGGGCCATGGGAATTTCACCTTTTTCGATAATGCCTTAGATGGAAGGTTGTTTTCAAGTCTGTCTTACAGGATCATTCATGAATCAAGAACTAGGCTTATTTGCAGCACGAATATCCACAAAGGACTGTGAGAGAATATCTTGAACAACCTACACTGTTTGAACCATGCTTATTATTGGTACTTCATTTAATACTGCAGAATACAGACCATGGTATTTCCAACAAGAAAACTAAATAAAAGAATGGCACTACGTCGTCTTCATGCCTCCGTCCCTGTATTTAATGCAGCATCATAAAGGACGTATCTACGTCTTGAGTCATCGAGGGGAACCATATGGCTTGCTCGCAATCGATTTCGTCATATGGGTCCTATACTTGGTGTGATGTCATGGGCAGCCTTTCGGTATAGGACAAGAACTCCTGTCTCATGCGCCATCAGTAATCGGGACAGCCAGTGTTACATTTTTCAGATCTTAAGGCCAGTGGCTGTGCCCATCTTCGATGCTTGGTAGACGTCACATTTCAACAAGTTAATACAACTCTGCGTGTTTTCCATTGTATTCTGATCTATCATAACACAGAAAATGTCGATTGAGCCCTGACCAACACGTTCTCCAGATTTCTCTCTCCCTGAAAACATCTGGATACATGCTGTTGAGATTCTGGAACACTAATAATCTCCAGCCAGTGCAATTGATAAAGTGTGGTATAAACGTTAAGCTGCATGGAATTATTTGCCTTTATCTGTCATCCAAGCCTGGTTCGACTCTTTACCTTAGCGGATTAGAGTGATATTTCAATTGCAAGTAGTTTAGTGATCTTATTTGGGACGATATGTTACCCCTTTCTGCCTGCAGATATAATCATGCTTCCATCCTACGTACAATAAATAATGTTTTGTTATTTGCTTTCCTTTCTGTTGTTGCATTTTCAATGTACATTAGTCCATGTATATATGTATAATATGTATTCATACATATACAACAAAACACTTTTTTAAATTGAAAGCAGCGCCTATTTTATTTCAAAGATTCCAAATTTTCCCCTCGAATATAAATACAGTCTGTCCCTTTTTCTTTGAAATCATTCTTTTCCTTTTGCTAGCAGGGAAATGGGGAATTGAGTGCTAAACTAAAAGCACCTTTTGGTGATAGAATTTTGATGCCTGGAGGTTTTCGCTTTGTGCATTTCCATAAAGTTTGCACTGTGGACATCTGCAGTTTCCAGAGAAATGTCAAGTTCATTGTTTCATAAGAATGTTGGGAAATAAATCCAGATTGTTGTGATATTCTGACGGCAATGTTTGCATCTTTCACGGCGTTTGGTTTAGAAAAGATAATAGAGAAACGATGTTTTCAAAATACTTTTTCGAAATACTTTTATTCGGTTCGTTATGAAACTCTCTATTTCTTTTATATACAAATACGGCAAGTGAATAGACTATAGATTTCATTTAAATATGTTTAAATAGACACAAACATGTACTTATTTTTCTTCAAATACAATTTTTTTTTTTTTGTTATATTTCTTCCTTTTCTTTCTAAATCATGTATCTGCCTTTACGTGCATATATTAACATTTGACGTTCTAATTTTATATATATATTCCATTAAATATTTCATTATAAAGTATGTTTTTGATAAAGTAATTAAATTAATTTAATTTCCCAATTGTTACTAATTTTCTTACCTTTCAGGTAGTTTCCATTTAGTACTTTTAATATATATATATATATATATATATATATACATAAATTATATATTTTATATTTTTAATTCAAGTACTGGTGTGTACATTTAGCACACCAATACATATATGAGTGTAACAATACATATACATGTATGAGTTTAACAATATATAATAAAATGAAGTGACACAAAAAATATATAAGTATGTAGTATAAATCCTTTATTCTATTCGATAAATTATTTTTATTATGTTTTTATTTAAAGTTATTAATTTCAACAATATAACTATGTAATTTTTAAATTACATTTTAAATGATAAAATGAGTGTTGCATGTGTACACTTTTTGAGTAAATACCCTGGATATAATCCAAGATAAATTTTAATACGTGTATCAAAAATAGAGATACGTGTGAAATATACCTTCTAATGTAATTTGTTAGTTATTTCTCGAATTCCCTTTTAACAAATATTTAAATTAAATAAATAATAAAATTATCACTTATAGCGAGTTCTCAACGCTTTTTCAATTAACTTTAAGGAAAAATTTTTTCAGTGATTTCTTGATTGAGTTGGAGAATCTCGCTTTTTTAGAATCGTGATCTATGTAGATTAGGCTTGCTATTTAAAGTGATCAGCAGTAGGAACGTAGAGAATTGGAGTAAGATTATAATTTATTTTGTGATTGTTAGTGTGAAGGTTGACTTCAGTTATTTGTTACTAAAAATAACGAATTAGACAAAAACTTATGAAGTTGCATGTGACTGCTTTGGGTCTTATTCTAGAAGTTGGAATCCCGAGAGGCTGTTATTCAGACCTTCATAAAACATTCGAATGGATCTTGTTTCTTATAGGTTAGGATTCGAGGTTTATTTTTCTCCTGTTAAGTGTGTGCTTCGCTTCTTATATATTAATGTAAGAAGATATTAGATTGAATAAAAGTTGTTGAATTTTGCAATTTATCTTGCTTTTCCCCTCACCGAACTAATATGAACACCTGTGCGCTTCACACTCTTATGTTACAATTAATGTTTTAGATACGCACACTTGGATTAAAATCATATACTTATCTCAATAACCACATTTTAATGTGCATAATAACACACGCCAAGATTTCCTTTTTTTTATTTACTTATTAATTATTTCAAGAATGTTCTTTTTAAGGTATCCGACTACGTTCGAAACCGTGATTTTGCAAATCGTATAAGTGGATAGTATTTAAAATATTTAGTGTCACTTAGATTAGAAAATTTATATAAAATTGTTTTAAGAATAGTATTACAATAAAAAATTAATTAAGTACAATATTTTGACAAAAAATGAACATAGATGATCCATTTTCGAAATATACTGATTTTGTGAAAAACGCTTCTATTATAAAAATATTTTGCCTATATATAGCTCAGACCTCTGTAAAGAGGCTCAAGTAGAATTTTTGAAATGTATAAGTTAGAAGTGGGTTTATCCATGTTTACGACAACAGGGGAGAGAAATTTTAAGAAAAAAACGCCAATAATTATTTTAATCGGTTGTAACTCTGAAACTAATGTGAATTTTTCAAGAAAAAAATAGTTCAGACTCTGTGGAGAAGTTTTACTTTGTATAAGCAAAATGTTATTATTTTAGAAGCATTTCTTATAAAAGAAAAACGTTTGGAAAAAGGTTATTCTAACTTAATTTTTTGCCAAAATATTGTATTTAAATAATTTTTTGTCATAATGTCCTTAAAAGAATTTTATTCATCAATTCTAATCTAAGTGACACTTAATATCATGAAAATAATCCATTTATGCGCTTTTTGAAAATCACGGTTCCGAACGTAGTCGGATACCTTAAATAAACAATAAAGCCGCTTCGTATTATGAAATACATCATAATTTTTCGAAACCATCTCAAGAATTAATCAACTGAACGCAAGCATTGCATTACAACCGTACATTTTTTTTTTCAATTGGGCTGCAATTTGGCAGCGAAGCCTTTGCAGACACAAAATACCGGGTCTCTCCGCGAATCTTCAACTAATCCTTTTGCGGTAAGTTTATGCTTTTTAACTGTATGTTTTATTGAAAACTTTCTCCCGAAAGAGAAGACTTGAATTATTCAAATGAATTTTAATATTTAAGCATGGACATTTAGGTGTGAAAAGTTAGTCGATGGATAGTCGTTGGGTGATCAACTATTGATAATTGGAGAATAGGTTATAAGATTGAGCTTAAGAATTACTACCATAGGTCTTACATGTAAAAGATTCAACGTGAAGTCTAGCGTAGAAGTCCAGAGTGCTCCAAGAGTAAGTGGAGTATACTCATATGTTAAGTGTACTTAAGCCGTGTGATTGCTCTTCTAATTAGTTACGCAGCTTATTTCCTACTTTTAGTTGTTTGGTTTACGTCAGTGGAACAATAAAACTGAGTTTGAAACTGGTTATGGCTGATCTTTACTCGAGCCCCCAAACACAAACAACCACTAGCCGGTTGTTACAGTGGCTACCCCCTACCAAACTTTTGACGTGTGAATTTGTTTAATTGAAGCTTTCTCCGAATTCTAAATATTGACGAGAGTGCCAGGGCCTAATTGATGCTCAAGGGATCTTTTACATACCACATAAGCATATGACAAGTATGCCTATGGTTTTTTCGCATCCAGAAAATCTATCGACTGCAACTCACAACCTTAGCTTACGAGGTGGGACACTACCATTAAGCCACCCAGCCGACTTAACAGTATAATTTATGTAATCGAATTATGTAATCATATTGGAAACATTTTTGTTAAGGTATCCGACTACCTTCAGAACCCTGATTTTAAAATAGCGCAAAAAAGGATAACTTTTGTGATATTTAGAGTCAATTAGATTAGAACACAATATAAAATTATTTTAAAAATATTATTGCTAAAAAAATTATTTAAATGCAATATTTTGGCAAAAAATTAAATTAGAATGACCTATTTTTAAAACGTTCTCCTTCTATGAAAAATCCTTCTATAATAAATATTTTGTGTGTGTGTGTGTGTGTGTGTGTGTGTGTGTGTGTGTGTGTGTGTGTGTGTGTGTGTGTGTGTGTGTGTGTGTGTGTGTGTGTGTGTGTGTGTGTGTGTGTGTGTGTGTGTGTGTGTGTGTGTGTGTGTGTGTGTGTGTGTGTGTGTGTGTGTGTGTGTGTGTGTGTGTGTGTGTGTGTGTGTGTGTGTGTGTGTGTGTGTGTGTGTGTGTGTGTGTGTGTGTGTGTGTGTGTGTGTGCTTATACAAAGAAAAAACTTCTCCAGAGAACTTTAACTAGGATTTTTGAAAAATTACAATATTTTCCGAGTTAAAACAATTTAAAAATTATCGGCGTTTTATTATTAAAATTTCTCCGGTCTATGGTATGAAAATTATGGACAAATCCACTTCTAATTTATTTATTTCAAAAATCCTAGTTCAGACCCTCTGGATAAGTCTTTACTTTATATAAACACAAAATATTACAATTATAGAATCATTTTAATTTAAAAAAAAAGGAGAATTTTTTAAAAAAGGTCATTCTAAGTTAATTTTTTACCAAAATATTGCATTTAAATAATTCTTATTGTAGTAATATTCTTAAAACAATTTTTTACATGTATTTTAATCTAAGTGATACTAAATATAATAAATATTATCCATTTATACGCTTTTGCAAAACCCGGGTTTCCGAACGTAATGGGTTTCCTTAAAGTTTTTCAAAGGAATTTACTAATTTTTTAATGTTTGATTTCAGATTATTATTTAAAATGGTAATTTTGGTTTTGATGAATTATAAAACTCGATTACAATTACAAAAATCCGAAATAAATTCATGCGGAATTAGCCAAGATTTTCTTTCATTTCATTAAAAAATTTGCACCTTCATTTAAAAGAACTATTGCAGCTTCCTCATGATTGTCACATTATATACTTAAACTCAGGATGGATAAAACCGAGAAGGGGTGAAAGAGCTCGTTATATATAAATCTATCTTACAGCGGAGCTGACGAAGACGGAATGGTTGTCTGCGTCTTTTGATGCAGTTGACAAAATTCAACTCCGGGTCAAGCATTAGGGTCATTTCAAGCAGCTGAGGAGGTTAATGACGATGCGTATCCAGGGATGGGAGTTGAAGGGTTTCACGGTTATGATGTGGGCTTAAAGGAACGTGTAGTAAATGCTTAAATTGAGGGGAGCATAGCAAAGTTTATTTAGTAAGTTGTGTATCATTATCCACTGCAGATTTGGGATAAATGTAATTCATTTATTATAAAAATAAATAAAATTTAAAAAATTTTCAACTTTTAACGTGAAGTTTATGGTATAAAATAATTTTTTTAACCCTTTATCTGCCAACGATACTTATAAGTACCACTCACTTTAAAATGACATAGAATAACCATTTTTTACGAATACTCTGATGAAACTTAGCAGGAATATTCTTTTAAATCTACTCTTCCAAGATATATGGCAGCACGGGTTCTATGATGAGTATTTCAGCGGGGAAGGCGTATAGTTTTATGGGGAAAAAATTTTGCCAGCGGTTTTTGCGAAGATTGTCTTTTTGTTCCAAAAAAATAGTTAATGTTAAAAGCAAAGTATCTTTTTTTTTTTAATTTGTTAATGAAGCCCTTTTAGAAAACAATTTGACTAATTATTTTAAAATTGAATAGTCTGTAAAATTTAAATTTTAAATTGAATATCATTAATTAATAAATTGGCTCAAACCCAATTTAAAATTTTCCCAAAAATTGAGAAATTTTTGTTTATGTATACCCCCTTAGTTTTCAATGTAGTGAATCAAAAAAAAAAAATTTTACATGAAAAAAACTGCAGTAAATCATAATGCGGTAAGTAAAGTGTTAAGAAGCGTAATTACTAGAATATTTAAGGCTTTCCTGTGTTTGATGTTTATGACTTCCTTACATTTATACTTTTTCTTTTCTGTATTTGATAAACTATTGTAAGCAAAGTTTTTTTTTAAATTATAAATATATATACAGCAGAACCTTCATATTATGAACCTCTATATTGCAAATATTTCTATATAGCGAACTTTTTCCTGGAAGCAAGAACATTTCACGATTTCCTTTGTAAAATAACCTCAAAATAGTGGGGTACATTTTCTACCCTAACTAATTTTTTTTCTCTTGTGATTCTTTTTTTTTTTCTTTTTTTTAAAAAAGTACTTTAAACATTTCAAGTTATTTTTTTCTTTTAACTCTTTTTTAAAGGGTTTTGGTAAAATCTTGAACATTTTTTTATTATTCCCCTGCTCGCCGGGGCAATAAAAATTTCGGGTGTTTCATTAAAAAAGGGGCCCATCTAACCCTCATCGTCCAGTTCACTGGAAACATGTTCGATATTCCCTTTCATCCTCAGGGGAGATGTTTCATGTTCCAGTGTCTTTGAACAAGTCTCAGTTCATTTGTTCATTTGTAGTGTTGATGAGTCGTATTGGTAACTTCGTTTCATGTAGCTCGATAACGTCAAAATGCAAGTGCTTGAGCATCAAAGAAAAAAATTAATTCTTCAGGAAGTGTGGATAAAGGCGCCAAGAATTTTTTTTTTACAAATTTTCTTTCTTTCCTTTCTTTTTTTTTTTGAAGTATAAGATATTTAAAATAAGTATTATTAATTTACAGAAGGTTGTGAATAATCACTTTTTTATTAATAGTGTTTATTAATTTAAAATTTGCTTTATGTGGCTCACATAAAAAAATTGAAAAATGAACCTCTATATAACGAATTTTCCATATAACGTACTTTTTTTGGGGGGAAGGGATTCAGTGACTTCGTTATATAGTGGTCCGACTGCATTTTTTTAAAATAAGCAGCCGTAGTAGCCGAATGTTAATAGTCATGAACTCTTGACTGACGTTGTTGCAATTTAGTCAATGGTTTTAAGACCTGATATCACTTAATATCTACTGTATAGAGGTTAAAAATTTTCGAGCCTCAATGTCCTCATGTTGACTTGGTGTGGAATTTTGGAGAATGGAATATTAATTCAGGTTGGTGTTTCAAAGCATCGAGGTTTTACAGTGATAGCCCTCGTGTTGCATCTGATTGAGTACTAAATAAATAACCAATTAATATTAAATTCTAAACGACATTAGGTAGAATACAATAAAATGGATTTAATAAACAAACAAAAGAATCGTTAGCATTTCTTTTAAAGATAATGAGTCCCCACATTGGCCCGGTGGAAGTTAGGAGATCGTTGAGCTAACTCATATAACTTGACCGAGGATCAAGATTTCGAAGTTATTTGACAATAGCCTTCGTATTGTTTTGAACTATCGCGATCAAAACATAAGAAATTAATTATCTAAGTAATAAATGATAGAAAGAAATTCAAACAAAACTGTATTGATACAAAATCATTCTGAATTTATTATGCTTATTCTATAGTTTTATTAACATATTTGGATCAAGATTACTAATACTTAAAATTTCCCATCTTTTTATAATGAAATATTATTTTGATGAGGGGTTTCAGGGGGTCTTAATTTTGTCTCGAGAGCTGAAAATTTAAACAATTTTCAATGAGATGTAATTATTTGAAATTAAAATTAAATGATTCCATTCTTTTACATACTATTTATAAAGCAATAAGGTTTCAAAAGAGTGTAAAATGTTTCAAATATAATCATAGTTTGGAAAATTATAAGCATATGAAAATAAGAAATATTTCTCTAATAAATATTAAATAAATTTTATGTTGCGCATACTATTTTCTGAAATAGTTTTCATGGATGTATAAAAGTTTACAGAATTATGAGATTACCTAATTTGAAACAATTTCTAATTTTAGTATTATATATCTTTTTGCTTCAATTTTCTTAAAAACATTGAAATTTTAAGAGAATTCTAAAAATGTGTTTTTAGTTTTTTCAAAAAATATTATTTATTACTCTATTTATATAATAATAGCTATGTAATAAGGATACAATTAACTTTATAAATGAACTTATTTCTAGTAATTAGAGCTACTATGTTATAAAATATCAAGCGCAACGAAAAACTTAATTAATATTTCGTACAGAAAGGTCTCTTATATTCATATGCTTATAATTTTTAAAATTATAATTATATATATATATATATATTAAACATTGTATATTTTTTTAAAACCTTATTCCTTTATAAATATATTGTAAAATAATAGAATAATTTAATTTTAATCGCAAAAAATTGCCTATCTAATTGGAATTTTTTTACAATTTCAGCTCTCGAGACAATATTAAACCCTCTTTGACCCCTTTAACAATATAAACATCACTCATAAGCGTATTAGAAGAGAGAAAAATGTTGCAGTTGATAGCTCTCATGATGTTAATTTAAAATAGTCAAATATAGTTTTTTTTTTAATTGGTGATATTTAAAACTTTGCAGTGGCTTTTTTATAGTAAGAAAGGGGTGGTTGAAAGAATTGAAAGTATGAATAATCAAAGAGAAATAATTTTCTAAGAGTGTTTGATCTGTAAATAAATTCCTGAACGTGTTAAAAGACCTTAAAAATGCCGCGAAAATAGACTAGAGAAAAATGAACCAAATCTTTTATAAAATACCTCTCATAACATCGCTTTCAAAAATTGCTCGATCAATTTTACTTATCAATTGATTAATTGTTTATAACCATAGAAACATGAAAATTTTTTAAAAGCAACGCTTTAACAATTGGTGAGGAATTTTAATCACGGCCAAACGACAAGGACGACACTTGGTCAGACTTTTACATACCAAAAAGGGTTTGACACGTGATAGAAGAAAATAGCTTTTAGAGCTCTCTGAAGATATCATGTTTAGGGATGAAAACCATTTATTAGTTTAGTCAACCAAAGTTAGAGATTGTCATACATTCCAAATATATTTTAGAGCTACATAATTTTTTGAAATTATTAAATCACTAATTGATAGATATTTAAAAAAAGTGCAGTATCCATAATTGTTGACAAAAATAAAGCATGGATTTGCATTTACTTATATTTGTAATTGCTCGCTCACAATTGTCAATTAATAGGCTTAAATATATCCTATACGTATTAATTTAGCACAATTATATTATTGTCGCAGCATTATTATTAATTGGATATTACCAATCTTATTATAGTTTAAAAAATGTACTGAAATGAAAATATTTTAATTTTTTTGGCTTGAAATTGAGTATATATTTTGGCTGCTTGGAAATTTATATGTCATTTGGAACAAGGTACATTTGTGCTTTTGATTAATGGTTCTTTGATAATCGGGGATAAAACAGATAAGCTCTAAGTATGTTTTTTTCATCTAATATAAAACATATTCATTAATAAAAACTCAAAAATATTTTTCTTAATTTATGGATGCTTATATTTTATGTTTTGTTCTGTGTTTTCAATGTTTTAATTAATAACTGTAATCTTTTTATATTATGAAACTATTTTTTTATAATTTTTCTAATAAAACTGATAATGAAGTTATTTAGTTATGTATTTTTAGTTAAAATTTTTATGTAATGCATTACGAATTACTTATGATTTTGGCTATTTTTAAAAGCACAAATTGTAATTAGACAACCTCTTTTTTTCCTAATGGAATCTATAGGGAACATGTGTAGTGCATATTGTTTTCCTCATATGTTAGTAGATATGTTGTTTGTGTTTTTGTTAACATTTTTTGATGTCAGAAAAGTTTTTGCTTCGAGTATTTTATCCCTCTTGTTAAGCAATTCAACTCATATAGTGATTTTTTTTGCTATTTATATATTTAGTTCATTGGTAAAAATTACGAATTTAAAAAAAATCATGATTCGAAAAGAACAAGAAAATCAAAAGATGCAAGTTTAAGTTACTCAACTCAGATTTTCGATGAGTTCGTTTTCACAGCATTTTATCAATATATCAGTTGAAATTATTAAAATAATTTATAGAAAGGATTAGATAAATAATGTACACAAAAAATAACGTGGAACAAAAAAAATATATGTTATACTTATTATCTATTACTAGCAAATTCCAATGTCACAAAACAATGTTCAATTACAATTTTTAAAATAAATGCTTTTTTTTCACAAAAGGACATGTGTGTCTGAAACTCTTATCTCTAAAAACTTTGATTTATTACAGTATTGTATTTTCAGATTACTTAGTAATATTATGGTGAATGTGCGATAGAATTATGATCTAAATCCAGAAGTGGCTTGTCCCTGAAATTTCAGTAAAGCTTGAATCGTACACAGCATGCTTGTTCATTACATTATAACAAATACCTATTAAATGCATAATCATAGGTTTGGTTTTCAGATCTGCTTAAGTTCAAAGTTGAATGTTTTCTGTTGGCTGTCCAAAGTGCTTAAATTAGCCAATACAAATCTAAAGGTTGTGTGGGGGGGATCTAAAACAAACGCTATGGAAGTATTAAACTTACAAATAATTCTCTCATATTGTAGTGTCGAGGGAATTTCAATGATGAAATTCTAATGATGCTTTAGTGATTTATTGGGTTACAATCATACTCAACATTGAAATATAACACACTTTATGCACGTTTTAGCCAAAAATAATAATAATAAATCTCCCGAGTTTGTGTGTGTGTGCTGACACTTTTAGAGAAAAGCAAAAATGGTAAGGATGGCATAAAAAACATCTGCCTTCGGTAGATACAAACCATCCCATAAAGCTCACTGGCGGAGATCACAAACCCTCTATCTTAGAGAGATAATCACAAAATATATCCAAATCTCTACACCTAGCTCGCTGGACCTCTCTCATTGAGAAACAATCGCCGAATCCCCTCTAGTATGACACTTCCGCAGGCGCAGTATCTCGAATAAGTCCTCGTTGCCACCTAGAGTTTTAAAATGGGTCTGGAGTTCGTTACAATATTATGCAGTTTTAAATTCGGTTTTATCTAAAGGAGTCCTTTTCGAGGTAAGTCTAAATTTCAATGCGATGAATAAAATTAAATGCAAAATGTAAATGCTTGGTAACTTTTTTTTAAGATTTTTTTATGTTCTGATACTAAAGTTAATATTTGACATAAAAAAATTCATAAACATTATTTTGCATAATATTCGATATAAAGGAGATTTACATCAAAATATTTAATAATTTTAAAAAGTCTATTTTTCATCCTTTTTAAAATATTGAAAGAAATGATTTTAGCATTGGACAAACAGATTTTGTTGAGAAACGCAAAAAATAGAGGAGCATGAAAAATGAATGCATCATGATAGCAGAATATTTGATTGAGTAAGATTATTTACACATCTTTAATCAACTAAATATGGCTTCGTTCTCTTTATTTGACGTACTTACTCGAACCTAAGCCTCCATCAATTCTAAGCCACACCACAAATTCTAAAATGCTTTTGTGAAATAATGCTGTCATTGGTTCTAAGCCACACCCCCAACCCTCTACATGTGTTTGAGAAAAATAAAAAAAAACTGTAAGAGGTTCATCAATATCCGATAATTAATAAATTAGTTTTTTAATGTGAAATAAAAATTAATGATTAATTTATTTTACCAGTATTGAAAACTTTCAAATACATGCAGGAACCTATAATTACACTTACCGTCAGTATATCATATGTCGGAAATGATTCCTCATTCCCATTCACACAGCTGACATTAGATTTGATGCCAGCGTCGCCATTTTCCTAAACGGTGTCGTCTTTTGTATCATCCAATGCATTTGTTATACAAAGTTTTTTTGTTAAATGTTTTGTAGAAGAACTTAAAAGAATTGTTAAAGACTGTTGAATATTTACAAGAGAAATTATATCATTTTGGTACGCTATTGACATATATTCGTTTACTACGTGTGGAATTTGCAATGATCACTCTTCTGTTTCAAATTCTTCTGCATATAAAATTGCCCCTTTTTTGATACTTGAGTCACAGTGAACTCGTCTTGATGCTATTACCGATGCCTTTGATGTTTAGGCGACTAAAACAAAACATATACAATAAACATTTCTTAAATACGAGCAGACCACGATGTTTAGGATAGACTGAATACTGAAAATAAACTGCAGAAGTGGTTAAGACTTTGATGCAAGTGGCCAGAATAAACAGTTACATTTTTCCTTTTGAAAGGGGAGGACATTCAATTTCCCCCATCTAAGAAATGTTTTGCCTTAGATTCTAAGCCGCACTCGACTTTCAGTAGCATTAACACTGGTAAAATAGAGCGGCTTAGATTCCAGTAAATACGGTACTTAGTCGGAAGGCCAAATACGTATACTTTATCAACATTCGAGATATTTGTACATTTAATAACATTATTGTATTAAATTAATCCAAAAGTTTTTAAATTTTCGTGCTAGTGTATTTCGTCAAAACTGTTCTCTTTTTGGACTCAAATTTGGATTATCCGATTGTAAAATGCTTTGCAATGTTTAAGAAATTATTTATGCCCTGAATACTTTTTGAAGAGAATAATAGTTTCAACTAATTCTCTAAATAGTTTAATTTTTAAAATTTGTTTGTTGAGATCTAAGAAAAATCTTTATTTTAGTAATTTTAAGCCCACAGAAATTATCAAGAAATCAATAGGTTTGGGTAAAATGGATTTTTATATTAATAACTTAAACCGATCTGCCAGAAGAAATAAAGGTAGTACAATAAAAAAAATCATTAACATCAACTAATTCTCACGATAATAAAAATTCAAATTAAATCATAAAAAACTTTGTGATGAAAATGATTTTGCCTTAACAAGAGAACCGTGGATTAAAAATTCCATTAGTAAGTAAAGAAGGATTAACGATGTTGAAGAAATCTGTAAAAGAAAAATTGAAGAGGAAAGTAAACCGTAAGCCCTTCCTAAGTTCAAGGGTAGTTAATGTAATTAATTACCTATCAAGAATAAATAATGACTTTTTAAATCTACGTACTGAGAAATTAGAAGAAGAGGTGACAGAAGAGGAAAGCACAACACTTAATATAATATATTTTCTTAAAGGCATTCATTTTTCAGAGTTTGTTTATGTTCACCTTGTACAAAAGATAGTTATATAATTGAAGAATATAAATCCCTAAATTTAGTTGAAGACATATTTCAATTGTTCAAAATTTCTTTAAACATTAAAAATATTCAAAGTGGAATTTTCTAACCTAAGAAAAAGATTATAATGTATAATAGAAAACCACACACATATACACGTACGCTAAATTTAGGATTCTTTAAGTTTTTTTTAGTGGTTTACTGTACTGTGTGAATTAATTGGGACAAACATTTTTTTCTTATCCGAGTTGGTATGTGATAACCAGTTATGCTCGAACCACCTCAAACTGGTTATATCTGCTCAGAAGTAATGTGATGGATTGATTTGGACTATAATTTACTCGTTTGATTTGTTTTAGTACATTAGTTCAGTTGTTCAGTTGTGAGTTTTTCAGTGTGGTAGCTGGTGGTTATATAATTTTGCGATCCACGGAACCCGTTACTTTTGCTTGTTCAGAGATGGATATTAATCCGAGGAAGCGTTAAAAAACGTTTTAACAACACATTTCTATGACTATAAGGACATAGCAGGTAGTTGGTGGGAAATCAAGTGTTTGGAAAAAAAAAATTTCAAAATTCCTTATCATCTTCTCCAATGAGAAAAGAAAAATGTGGGCTAAGACGGGAAATTATTCCAAGAACTGATAAAATTTTAATAAGAAATAGCAAAATAAATCAAAGTAAGGCAAACACAGACCTTCGAAGTTATTTATTGGACTGTACAGCAAAGGGTTCTGAAAGTTAGCCGTAATTCATCAAGACCGAGAAAAAAGTAATTTCTAACTCAGAAAACGATGAAAAAACGTTCAGCATGATCCAAAATACCTATCCTGGACTGTTAAAAACTTGAAGAAGGTGAATTTCAGCAATGAAACTCATTTATTTGTTCAGGTATACGAATAAAAGTGTAGTTAGACGAAGTGAAGTTGTAACTCTACTGCCACATCATATCTAACAGACTGCAAAACATCCTTCTTAACAGATGGTTTTGTGTTTTTTTCACAACAAAAATGGCCCTGGAAACTTAGTTCCTTTTAAAAGCAGGGTGAACTATGTCAAATACATAGAAATATTATTCAGTAGAATTGTTACATCCATGAAAATATTTGACGGAACATATTCCAACATGATTTGGCTGCTTCGATATTGATCCAGACTTTTTAAGCGAGAAAATAGAATAAAAGTGCTTAATTGGCCTATTAATTCACCAGACTTGTCCTATTGCGAATTTTTAACATATTCTCAAGAATCGCTTAGCTAAGATGAGTTGTGCGACAACAGAACAAATGATAAAAAGTGTTTTACAAGTGTGGTTACAGGATGATGAAGTTAAGAACATGTGCGCTACACTAGTGGCGCCCAAGTTGAGTCCAAGACGAGTTGAAGAGGTCATTTCTGACAGAAGATGACATACTTCGTTCTAATATAAAGATTTTTTTTCTACTTAAGGAATGTAATGATTAAAAGCTGGAGTTTTAAAAAATTGTTTCTTGCCATTTGTCCCAATTAATTCGAACAGTATAGTACTTAGTACTTTTTAATAATTATTTTAGTTACAATATTTAGATAAGAACCAGCTAACTAATCAGATGGACCATTTCCAATAAGTTGATGAGAATCAGGTATTATTGAATACCACTTACATTCGTAAAAAAAAACTTCACTGGTTTTTCACAAAGAGCTCCAAAATCATCATGGGTATATACTATAAATGATTGCAAGGAATTTTACTTACTCAGTAGCGCAACAACCCCATAAGTTCCAAGTCCTACTGTGCCCATCTCAATATACTTGACCTTGGTCCCTGAAGTGCATGAGCAGATGTTTTGGGGCAGGGGGGAGTTTGGACATGAAATCCCTTTTGTTTAGCCCAAAGGGTTGGTACTCATTTATCGCCCCCCCGAAGGGGGAAAGGCTTATCTAACCCTTTTCCCCAAACCCGGGGGTTTTAAAACCAGAACTGGCAACGTACAAGGGGAAACCACCACCAGCCACTGGGCTTAAGGGAAATTTTTACTTGGGCAAAAATAATATTTATTCTATTGTTATAGAAAATTTATTTTAAAAATAATGGTAAATGGTGGGTATTATGGAATACTACGGTAGTATGGAATACGTGGTTTAAACAATAGGAAAACTAACTAAGACTTCATAAAACGTAGTTATTTTTAACTATAAAAGCCATATTTTTTTAAAAAATACGTGCAAGTCATTTCTGTTTTGAGTCTTTACAAAATTCATAAATGTAATCTTTCTCTGCTCCAGTGGAATCAAGGTGAGATACATTTAGAATATTTATTTTTTATATTTTACATATTTCTGATTCTGTAGTTGAAGGTATGAAGTCTGTTACATTGCTGATTCATTGCAAGATTCATTGCTGTTAACACTGTAGTTGTCGCAGGAAAATGTTTAGAATTCACAAATCCTGGGAGAGACACTACCGTAGATGTTAAAATAACTTTTTTCAAGGGATTTCATAAAAGAAGGGGTTTTGAACAACCCCCTGATGTTTAGTGAAATGATGAAATAATATTGTCAAGATTTTAAAAAAGTGTTTATTTAACAAATAGGGTATTATTAAACGAGAAGTAATAAACAAAGTCAATGAAATACAATTTTTATTCGAAACAATTTAAAAAATAATTAAAATTAAGTGGTACTTTTGGGCGAAACCCCTTCCTCTGTTGCTTACGCACAAAAATATCAACATGTTAATATATGGCGCCATTTTTTTTTAAAAATATAGGGTTGATATTTAGGGCATAGTACTTTTGTAGGGAAAGAAAGGGCACTTTCAAGGATCTGCCCCTAAATAATTTTCCCAAAGCAAACCTGACTCTAGTTATTTCATTATTTCACTGAAACAGTTCACGGATTTGATAAAATCACTTACTTTCATCAGGGAAATAGCCTTGAAGAGACGTTATGTTAACATATTTCGTCAATTGATCATCTGCCTTAGGGATTTGATGAAATCCCTAATTTTGCCATTACCCTGCGACATAGTCATCTCTTAAAAGTTTACGTCTATTTGGTGGTTTTAAGTTTGAATTCTTAGGGAAGGGTTTTAATGTTGTTTTGAAGCTTCTGATTCATTTTTTGTGCTTTTCTTTTAGTTTATACTATAGTGTTCTTTTATATGGGAAATATGTCATAGAAGATCTAGATTTCCTGCCTGTATATTTTACTTCTGTTGTTTTCGAGGTAGTGGTGATATACTACGGAAGGACGAAATTTGTTGACTTAGTCCAGTGCTTCTCAAACTTTCAATATTTGCGACCCAATATTCAATTAAAATTTTCATCGCCCCCCCCTTCCATACAATAACAATGTATTGAATTCAATAACTCTATACTTTGATACTTAACCTACAATATGAATTTAACGTCATGAGTGCTGACGGCGTATATAAATGCCTCACCCAGTCAGTGCGTTAATTGCTCTGGACGTATATATACGTCTTTCCGAAGTACGACCTTTTCTGTGAACTGCTATTCATAAAATTATTTTGGAGGAATAATTGGAATGCAATAAAATGACCTTGACAGTGTTTGCGAAGGATTTACTTATTTCGGAGGATTTCCTAAATTATTCCTCGTCTACCTCCCCCCTTAATACTCCACATACGCTCGCCTACGTGTTCAACGGTGGCCCTGGTTTGCATATAATTCTATTTATGACAAGGCCATGGGGGTCACTGGTAATTTTAAGCTTGCTCTTAACTTAGTATTGTTAAAGTAATTACAAAATACATTGGGCAGTACTGATATATGTATATGTGTATTATATGAGTGTATGTGTACTTTATTTTTCATTACGTCAGAATATATTTTGTTTGTTTACTTTCAGTAAATTAATATTTTTTTAAAATAATCTTTTATTTTTGACTTTTCTATATGCTCGAGCCCCCCTCGTATGGTTATCATACCACCTAGGGGGGCGCGCTCCACAGTTTGAGAAACACTGACTTAGTCTCTTATCAGGTACAATCACATCAGGGCTCTTAAAAGAACAGGGCTGAGGCAAATGAGAGCTTGTAGAAGAATGGGGAACTTGGTAATTTAATGGTATCTGACTTAAGACCTAGGATCATTGAGTGTAGGAGCAATAAAATTTTCTCTGCTAAAGATATTTCTTTTGGCAGGTTAAATAACAATCACTTTAAAGTCGTTTACTGCTGTTCCTGAAGAGTAATTAAAGGAATTGTTTTCAAATAATAGAAAAACTATGCTTTGTTTCCATTCCAATGTATTCTAATTTAAAAAATTGCATTTTAGTTTTAAAGGCAGATATACTACTACTTATATATAATCAATAACTAGTGTTTAGCATCAATATTATACCCAAAATTCATTTTTTAAATTTAATTTTTATTCGGTATTTTTTGTTGGCTTATATGGAATACTATACATTTTCGTCGAGTAATATAGAACACCAAGTATTCCATAATACCCGACACACCATCTTATAAGAGGATACTTTAAACTGAAAGACTTAATATTGTCAGCTACAAAACGAGCACAGTATTATAAACAACATTAGTGTACATTATGCTTAACTTTGATGCTCAAGTCACATGTGTTCTAGTAGGTTACAATGTTGAAAACACATACCTGCAAAAACTTTTGAAAACCGCAAAACACACTTTGTTCCGTTGTTGTTGTTGTTTCAAATCCTTGGAGCAGGAAAGCCTGCACCAAGTCCTTTTGACCTTTCCGCATAATAATATCATACACCAGATCTTGATCTTCAAACAATTGTCCCAGGGAAATTCCCCAGCAGTCCAGAAGATGAGCAGGAGAAGCAGAGAGAGAGCAGGGACAGGTAAAGAATAACTTTACCCCCTGCACAAAAGTCATGCCACGCAGGTGACTGCTTCTAAAGCGCACCAAATTCCGTCTGAAGAGCCCTGGATCACCTGCACTGTAGAGATAGGACGGAACTCTTAGCTGCGTACCAGTGGTGAGCAGGAGGGTTTCGCCAAGTCAAATTCATTTTAGCTCTGTGGAGGGAATGAATTTCCGAATTGCTTAAAGCAGATGAACTAAGGTTAGAGAAATCACAACCCCTACCAGCTAGCTCATCAGCTGCCTCTTTACCAGGTACTCCAATGGAGACAAACTTGTTTTCTCTGACCAATCCTAGACCAGTACTGCCCATAATATTTGACCAATTCTTCAAATATTGGATGGAGCTTCTGCTGTCTGTCAGGATCCAATACTTTCCTTATTAGATTTGACAGCATGATCGAGAGCACCACTAATAGCAATGAATTCCGATCTAAATACGGAATACTGGTCAGGATTCCTGATGCTGATTTTAACATCATTCCCAGAAGTGTTACTAAAAATACCACTCCTTGCTCTACCCGTATTCGAACGACTACCATCTGTGTAAATAATCAAGGCTTGATCAGGTATGTCATTACTTCAAGTACCAGCTGTCTGAGTAATTCCGGATGGCTGCTATGCTTGGGAGTACTAGTTAATAATTCCTCCCGGAATTCACTATGATTAAAGGAATCAATAGGTGTGATTCAGCTAAAAGGTGTAGATGTGTCCACATTGAAATCAATTAAACCACATTTACACATGTAATTAAGTGGGCTGTCTCGCTTTAAATGTTGGTTACTTGTCCAGTTTAAAAGGAAAGAAGAGGTTCTATTGAAGGAATCACACACACAAAGCTTTTAATTTTGTTAAAATATCTGTATGAGTTGATTTAGAATCTCATAGTCAGAGGTTGGATGTCTGTCTCGCACGGAACTATGTCATTAAGGCAACTATATCTAAGGCCCGTGATTATCCTCGCAGCACTGATCTGCACTCTCTCCAGTTTTTTTCAAGTTAGTAGGAGATTCTACTTAATAGATTTGATACCCATATTCAAGGACTGGGTGAACTAAGTTTGTATAAGTTATTCTAAGTGTGGAGGCGTCTGAATCCCAGTGTCTGCCAGAAAGATATTTTAAGATCTTAAGTCTCTTTCTTGCTTTATCAGCTATTTTCTCAATATGTTTGCCACAGTTCACTTTCGGTGAACCAAGATAAAGTGAAAAGAAGGTAGGTAGTGAAACCAAGTAGATAGGATATTTACTGTACTTCGAGCTCTCGATCATTAGGAAAAGCCCAGGAGAGAAGTAGTTGTAAAGATGTCTATTAGCCGTGAAGAGGCTGAATGTAGACTTTGAAGCATTGAAAGTAATTTTGTGGTTGTCTGCAAATTCCTGAATATTTACTAAGGACCTATTCAACTGGGATTCCATGTTGCTAATATTTGCATCATTTCACCACACAAATTTGTTCTGTAAGGAATGAAATAGCAATAAAAAGTAGTCAACTCTAAATGCAATGTATACTGAGAGTCTTTTTTTTTCAGTAAATCAAGGTTTTTTCGCGCTTTAGCAACGGCAAACAGAGCCAAGAACCCGGTATTCCATATTATACACACACAACTATTCTATACTACCCAACTCTCATATATCTAAAGAAATGCAAAAAGTGAAGAGTTTGCTTTGCCCTTATATAATGGGCTCTCGACAAAATTAAATCTTAGTACACAGGTTTACATCGTCAGAGCTCAGATGCCTTCCTCTGGATGTCAAAATTAGCTGTGGTGACTGGTATCCGCCTATATGGTGCCGCACTAAAAATAGATACCAGCTTTCAGGAATATACTAGGTCTGCAATGGTAAACACCTGTCCACATCCCCCATTAGAAATAAAAAGAAACTTATACAGAAACTGTTGAAATGAGAATGTATGCATTTTCATGTGTTTAATCAAATGCACTTCGATTAGTTACAATGAAATAATTACTATTAAGCTTTAATATTCTGGAATAGTAATTTCAGTTTGCTTTTCCTTAACTTTGATAAAAGAGTATCATTCCATAATTTTCAGGTTGCTGGATAAAGTCACTTAAGTTATGATTCATTAGCATATCTAACAAGGAGAGGGCACGACTAAGGAAATTCATTTAGAATCGAGACTTGGTGTAATAGTAGTACTCTTTTAGAGTGTTCACCCCTCAATGTAATTCCTTCGAATTGCCAGTCAATTCGGAGAAATCAGCCTTCGAAATTCATGCTTAGCTTTTATACAATTAAATTTTAATTTTCCGCAACGAGTTTGTAGCTTGATTGGTAAATCGTCTGCTTTCTATGCTGGAGGTTGGGGTTCGATTCCAAGCGATCAATTTTTTTTCTTCAATTCATTTAATTATTTTTTTATTAAATAAATTAATTTATGAAAGGTTTATTAAATATTAAATGATATTTTTTGAAATTATTTTGTATTTTATAAAATAAAAAAAAATATTTTGATTATATAAATAATTATATTAAATTTTATAAATATATTTTATATTAATAAATAATATTTATAGTAAAATATATAATAAATATTAAATGATATTTTAAAAAAAAATTAGTTGCAAATAGTTTTATAATGTGAAATACAATATACTATAAATAAAATATTATATATAATATAAAATCAGTTATAAAATATATTGTTATTATTAAATTAATTATTTTACAATTAAATATAAAAATATGTCTTTTTATATGATATTAAATTAATTATTTTATAATTTTATAAAATATTTAATAAGTCCTTACAAATAAATTTATTTAATTTCAAAAAGTTTATTTAAATAATTTTAATAAATTTATTTAAATAATTTCTATGATAAATTAATAATAATTTTTGTAATAAATCTTAATTTGAATAATAAACAATAATTTTAATAATAAATTAATAATATTTCTTATTAATACTAATGCTTAATAATAATTAATTAATTATAATAAATAGTGATTGATTAATTATAATAAATATTAATTAATTAGTATAAATATGGATTAATTAATTAATTTTTATAAATAATAATTAATTTACTAATTTTATATATTAATAATTTTCGTTAATAATTATTTTAAATATTTTTATTTAATAACTATTTTTAATATTTTTAATTAATAATAATTTTAAATATTTTTAATTAATAATAATTTTTAGTAATTTTACTAGTAAAAAATTTAAATTATATATTTAAAAATTTTTTTTATTTTATAAAATTCAAAATAATTACAAAAAATATCATTTAATATTTAATAAGCCTTTCATAAATATATTAATTTAATTAAAAAAAATAATTAAATGAATTGAAGTAACAAAATTTATCGCGTGGAATCGAACCCTAACCTCCAGCATAGAAAGCAGACGATTTACCAATCAAGCTACGAACTCGTTGCGGAAAATTAAAATTTAATTGTATAAAAGCTAAGCATGAATTTCGAAGGCTGATTTCTCCGAATTGACTGGCCATTCGAAGGAATTACATTGAGGGGTGAACACCCTAAAAGAGTACTATTATTACACCAAGTCTCGATCCCAAATGAATTTCCTTAGTCGTGCCCTCCCCTTGTAAGATTATTGTCAGTTTTGAGTGAAGAACAATATTTCTTGTTCTTATAAAGTACTTAGTACAAGGTGTTGGTGTAAAGCAGGGGTACTCAACCTTCTTTTCTGCTAGGCCGCATACATATGCCAGCTATTTCACGCGGGCCGCAACATGAGGATAAATGAGGGGAAGGGCGGGGGAGAAATGCTTAAAGACTCAAGATAACATTGGAAATTCATAGTGTGAAAAATTGATCAAAATATTAAAATTCCTGTTTTGCTTTTTTTAATTATATTTTTTATTCAGTCACAACACTAAATTAGAAGCATTTAAGAAACACACCTTCACAATTTCTGTATTAGTAAACGGTTTCATTATTACCAATGTATAACAAACTTCATAGGTGCCGTTAATAAAATTTTTTTCTACAGACAAACCTTTGTTGTTTAAAGATTATTAAAAGAAACCTATTTATCACCTCTTGAAAGAGTTATTTGAGGAAAAGATTCAGTGAATGTGATTCTTGTTTATTGGTATTTGTTAAAACCATTTTAAAAATCAAACAATTACTGATCCATTTTGATTTTCCCACTAAAAAATTAACCTCCCCAAACGACAAACGTATATTTTCCGAATATTTTTTTCTTGTAAGATTGAAAAAAAAGTTAAAATTAGTTCCCCCCATAAATTTTCGTACTCTACTGTTATCTGTTATCACTAACCGTAACCGTTCCAAATAGAAAAAAAATATAAATTCGTACCCCTACACCAACGAAAAAGCAAATATTTAATCTATTCTTTTAAATTTTAATACAATATTGACCCCCAAAAATTTAATATTTCTTAAATAAATAAAAAATTTCTCAGAGCAATGGGTGACGGGGGCCCCTTAAAAGGGTCGGGGGCCCCAGGTTAATCCTGGTGTAAGGTGTAGTTAATATCTCCCCTATGAAAAAAAACATTAGACAAAAATTTTCCTTTCCAAATTTTTTTATCTCAAAAAAAAACAAAAAATTTTATAAGTTTACACACTTGTGTATTTTTCTTTAATAAAAGACAATATGTATATGTATATATAATTTGCAGAAACAATAGGAGCTACGAATATAACTCCTATATTTTCATAATAAGTTCACGACACCGTTTAAAACTAGAAACAAATTCAGTATTTTCGGTAATATCAAGCTTTATGTAACGTCAAAAGGCAATTTTTTTTTGGGATAAAAAAACTGAGCTCTATACTAAATTCCCCCCTTCCAAACAGGGTTTCTCCTAATTAAATATAAATACACAGGCAAACCTGCTTTTAAAAAGCTTCTACTTAAAGAAAATTGTTTTTTAACTGTTCCTGTGAAAAATCTGTTACCTTGTCTTTTGGCTTTTTTCTTTTTTCTAGGCAAAAAATTAATACAGTTTTCCCCCATTTTTAAAAATGGTTATAACACTTGGGGCAAAAAATTTTCGTTGAGGTTGAATTATTAAGTCTAGGGGGAGACGATTCATAAATTTTTAAGTCCTGTTCATAAACAGTTAGTAAGTTTGACTTTTATCCCTGTCTTGGTGTGTTTCTGAGAAAATTATTTCAACTAAAATGTTTGTGTAAGTTTTAAAATGATAACTGTGGTTGAAATTAAGCATTATGAGTGGTGATTTATTTAAAAGCATTGCTGTCAGGTTTCTACATATGCGTGAAAAACAATCCTGCATAAAAAGTTTTGTTTCCAAATATTTAAATCTATATCTGTTTAAATTTAAATAAATAAACTTTTTGTCAGGAGTATACTATTTCTGTCATTTATAGTTAATATGATTCGGTATATTGTTTTAAATGAGTTTGTGCTGAACATTGCACAAATAAAAGTTTACTTACGAATAAAATTAAATTTAATGCTAAAGATTGTGTACTTTCTTAAACCTAAACTGTTAAGTAGAAACGTAACTAACTTAATTAATAAATAGGAGGTTTAATCAACTTAATAGCAGAAAAGTGAAATGCAATACGAAATATTCATGAATTTCCGAGAATTTTCAATGTCTCAGAAATCTCAAATTTGATTGCATTCTTCTCGCATCCTTCGGGAATTAAAACTATCATCTGATAATATCTAGTCTTATATAAGGTATCATTATTTATTATAAGTAGACTTAAATAGTATACTTGAACACACAGATTTACGCAGTGTCGAATAAAAAAAGTTATCTTTTGCATTTCGAGAGAGAATTTGACATATTATAATAATGAAAATTTCCCCAAAAGATTAGAAGATAAACAGAAGCTGCTGGGAATATATATATTTCTTGCTAGGAATATATTTGTCAAACCCAACTCTTGATTAAAATTCATTGTTTAGAGTTGCATATAAAAAATAGGTCCTGATAACAGTGGTTAATATTAATTTCTTTTTGGGGAATTAAGGGTTATAGACTTACGTGGGTTTAATCGAAACATAGCAGCATTATAGCCATATGTATAAATTGCATTGTAACATGATTTCTTAGCCAGAATTTATGGAGGTCTGTATCTGAGACTTAAGATTATATGGTTATTTGCATTAATATTATATTTAATATATAGTATCTCGTTCTATGTAGCCTATGGTAATGTCATGATACATTATACTATCAAAATGTCTACCGTACGTCTAATTCAAGTTTAGATAATAGAAATAATTTGATACAATGAAGGCTATATACATTCAAAAATTATTCAGGTTACTTGAAAATGCATTTTAAAATATAGCCTAAAGTTTTGTTTTGTTATTCAAGTATTTGTTTCAAATCTTGCTTTATTTCAAGATCCTAAAATATATATATTAAAAATGGAAAATAACAGAAAGGAATCAAATTAACGGAAAATAATCTTAATCTTGTTCCCCTATAGAACCAGTAAAAGTTTAATTAAATTATTTCTCTCTCTTTTCACCTGTTTTTGAATTCCAACTATTAGTGCATTCTCTCCCTATATATGTATATCGTGTTCAATTTTTCAATCGTTAATAAAATACTTTTTATTCATCTATTCGAGTTCAAATAATTTTTTTTAAAATTTGTAGTGGATGATACTTGATGTTAATACAGGTTTTTCAAATATGAATTCAATAATTAAATTAAAAAATGAATAAGTAGTAACAAACAAAAAATTGTCCAACAGCATATACAGAAAGGAAAATTGTTCGTTGTATCGCTGAAGCGCGATGGATAAGCATTAGATTTCTAATCCGATGGCCGTGGGTTCGAATCTCACCCGGAAAGCCTAATTTCTGAGAATGTGATTACTTTTTTACTGCACTATTTTATTAGAATAATTCAATTTAATCAAGCATAATTAAAGTAGCAAACACAAAAAAAAGTTTAAAACACACCATATAGAAAGAAAAATTCCAAGGAAAATTGCTTTCTATTTCATCACTTATTATTGTGATTCTGTCATACATGTATATACATATTTATATTAATTGCAACTATTTAAAACACATAGTGACTAAAATAAATTTTTTCTTTGTTGATCTAAGTAGAAATTGATATAATTTTTTATATTACTTGTTTTACTGAAAGTTTTATTTTTGCTTTCCTTTTTTTTTTTCTTACTTTTATCACAATATTCCCTTTTATAATGTATTTGAAAGATTAGAAACTTTTTTCCCTCAGAAACATTTGACTTTTTCTCTTTTCAAATATTTTTTCCCCTGCAAGTAAGGGAATGGGGAATGGAGAATAAATAAAAAATTGTAGATAAAAAAAGCAAAATAAAAGTAATTTTCAATGATGCATTTTAGTTCTAGAGACATTTCGTATCAGCATTTCCACGGACTCTGCAATTGCCAGGAAAATGTCAAAAATATTTTATTGTTTCATTAGAATGTTTGAGAGACAGTCGGCTGAACGATTCTTTAAAAATGTTCGTATCTTTTTGTGTTCTTTTCAGTAGCTTAGAGAAAAGAATTGAAAAAGGAAGTTTTCATGTGTAAAGAATTCTGTGTATTTTAGAAATGTTAGCTGCTATTTTTAGAATTCGTTGAATAACTGTTTCATTCTTAAATGACATTTATATCTTATACAAATACGATAAGCTATTTTTTTTTATTTTATTAGAATACTTGTATTTTCATTTTATTATTATGTGATTTTATACATTTTATGTATATAAATGTAATTTGTATATAAATGTTTATACTGACGTATTTTCAAAACGGAGATTTTTACTCATTTGAATCTGTATTTTCTAATCAATTTGGATTTCTATTTAAGGAGAAAAAAAAGTTTTAAGACAGAGGGAGAGAAGAGCCAAATACACAAATGATGAGTATTCAAAAAGGATAGTAAAATAATACATAAACTAAACACTTAGATAATAAAAGCATGATTCTACATGAAAGTAGGAAATGAAGTTTAAAATCGAATTATAAAGATAAAATTAAATTATTATGCATTTCATATACAGCTAGGGAAAATTAAACATAAATCTATAATTTTGTAAATGCCACATATTCATTTAGGTAAATATTTCAAATAATTAAATACTTTTAGTGAATTACTTGAACTTATTTTTAAAGGAAAAAGAAAAAAAATTAGGGAAAAAACTAATATATAACTTCTCTAAAAAGGCCTGGTGTGTTTTACGCAGTTATGAAGAACAGCTTCGCTTCATCATCGTTCTTAATGGATAAATCTATTTCGATCGATGACGTATAGCATAATACAAGCTATGAAACATATAACAGATTTAAAGCAATATTGTTTTACAATAACTTCAGATACATATCCAAATCATTGGAATAGCGTATAAATTTTGAACGTAAGATATATTATCAAAAGGTTTCGTTAAAGAAGTAACAACTCTTGAAGGCGCGCAAAAGGTTCCCCTCATAACTATGTTATTATTTTATTGATAAATTTGGTAGAATATGTAAGGTGATCTGAATATGTATTTGACCTGTGAGATTTATTTTTTATTTAATAACTG
The DNA here is from genome assembly GCA_019973955.1 of Trichonephila inaurata madagascariensis. Lineage (NCBI taxonomy): Eukaryota > Metazoa > Arthropoda > Arachnida > Araneae > Nephilidae > Trichonephila > Trichonephila inaurata. The sequence continues at coordinate 66,567 of BMAV01022016.1, forward strand.
TAAATAACATAAAATTCTTTTATATTTTTACTAGTAGGTATTCAATTCCTACTATTAGTTCGCAATTTCCCTATATATGTATACATATATATCAAACTTTCAATCATTAATAAGATATTTTTATTCAAAATTCATATTCAAATACATTTTTTTTAAACTTTTAGTGGATGACACTTGATGTTAATACATTTTGTCAAATATTAATTTATTAGTTCAACTTAATTAATGAATATAAATGGTCACAAAAAAACAAAAATAATACTCCAACACCAAATACAAAAAGGAAAATCGCTCGTTGTGTTCCCTTAGGCAATGGATAGCGCGTTTGACTTCTAATCCAAAGGCCGTGGGCTCGAATTGTACCTAGGATGACCTAATTTCTGGGAATGTGATTTATGAATGAATAAATAGTAATTAACAAAAATAATAGTTCAACACCTCATGTATAGGAAGAAAAATGGTAAATTGCAAAAAAAATTTCCTATTTTACCACTTAATATTGTGATTCTGTCATATATATATATTCCTATTAAATGTAACTATTTAATATCCTGAAGTCACGCCCTCCTCTCCCAACCAAAGCTGCAACACCATGAACATTGAATAACCAGAGGGGGTTG
>BMAV01022018.1:26309-53676 GCA_019973955.1 Trichonephila inaurata madagascariensis
TGAAAGGAGTAATTAAATGTGTTTTCTCTGGTTTAATGAAGTTATTTCTATTGAAGCTTTTTCCGTGCTAAAGCGATCGTGGTCGCTAACTCGTGTCTGTTGAGTCGTAGTTTCGAGTTCGAGTGCCTCTAAAGACCCGTCATGTAGAGGGAGGGACTGCTGCATTGTAAATCAAAGCCCTCATATTGATGTTGTGTGGAAGTTTGGAGAGTAGGATCCTAGCTCGGGTGTCACATGGCCGCAGAATTACGGTCCGTCGCCAACAGTTCTCGCAATGTTTTGGAGTGTGACGTTAATTAACACTTAAAGCCGCATCACATACCCATTTTTCGTTCAGTTTTTTCCAAATAGCTGAGGGTGAAGAGTTGCCGTAACCAAAACGACATACTCTGACGTCAGCCACGCTTTATCTCCACATTGAAAAATTACTCGCCGATTTTTCTGCTTCGGAAAACGAACATCCAATATTATTTCTTTTATTTCGCTCACGCCTTTGTTGACAGGTGTAAACAGAAACGGAGCACCATTCTGTTTAAAATATTATACGCCATATCTGATGCGTTTGACGAAACCAAAGCTACCATCTTTACCGCCATCTTGTTTATGTGTTAGGGCACCGAAGAACCCCATTGGCTGGAATTTCGAGCAACTTTTATTTGGAACAGCTTTTTCAGCTCACTGGGAAAAAGTTGTTCGGAGCCGTTGCTTTGGCGACTAGGTAAGAATTATTCGAAATTGGTTGAAAAATTGCTCCAAACGCGTAGGTGTGATAAGGTTTTTACTCGCTGTTCTCCGCTAAAAATCGTTTTTGAAGCTGTTCTCTAATTAATTGTTGTCTCATAGATAAACACAAAGGTTTATTAAGTACTAGTTTTAAAGTAAACGGGTAGATGCGATACCTAATCCGCAAATTGAAACTATATTAGTCTGATCTTGAATAAGTATTTTTTTTTAAAAAAAAAAATATTTATTCCATCTGCACTTTTTGGTACTTAGAATTAATTTTCGATGCAGTTCTACGTATTTGTATTGATTTTAGAATTTAACGTTATATATTGTTTCTATTTAATAATCACAATTATATATATTGATTTCTATTTTTAAAAAGTCTGCTATATAATTAGATGTAATTAATTTTAGTTAAGGTATCCGACTTGGTTTGGAACCATGGTTTCGCAAAAGGGTATATATGAATTTTTTTAATATTTAATGTCACCTAAATTAGAATATACATATGAAATTGTTTTAGAAGTAATATTGCTGTAAAAACGTTATTTCAAAAAATTCTCCTTATATGAAAAATGCTTCTATAATAATATTTTGCCTTTATACAGCTAGGACCAATTACAGGATTGAATTAAGATTTTTGAAATGTATAATTTAGAAAGGGATTTATTCATATTTTAATATATATATTAGAGAAAATTTAACTAAATTTACATCAATTATTATATTTCACTTGGTAATAACCCTAAAATCGTGAATTTTTCAAATTTAATATTAATTTTTTTTTTCTGTCTATTAACTCTTAACCTACTGCGTAAAAATTAACAAAAGAATATTTAATGTGTTTAATTAAAATAGTAGTTTTGCAGTGATCATGTAATGTAACTTTAATGTGTGTTTATACATTAATAAATTTTAATAAGACGTCTCTTGCTTGATTTTTTTTTTAAATTTCAATTAAAACTATTGATCTGTATGGCTTACATTTGAAATAGATTTTAAGTTCTTTTATTATGTATGCTCTTTGACCCATAACCTAGAAAATTATAAATTGGTTTACTTGTTATTGAAAGACATAAATTTCTAATTATTTAAAGAACAACTAATTCAGGTGATTTAAATTTCCTTTAGGGTTCCATTTGTAAATTAGGGGTGAAATACGAGGCACTTCCTATCTTTTTCTTCTATAAATTTGTATAGCTAATCAGCTAGTATATTTTTCAAAGACAAATTTTAATAAAAGGGCAATTTTTTTTGCTAAATTTATAAGTCTACAAAGTTATTTCCTCTCTCTCTATCTATCTATCTATATATATATATATATATATATATAAGTTTTTCATGATGATGTAATAAATTTATTTATCTCACACATGAGAACAATTATAAAAAAGCAGTAAGTTCTGTTTAATATTATAGTTACAAATTGGCAATAAGGTGCAATTTTCAGTTCAAGCTCAAAGAATAACACAACATTACATCATAAGTGCATATCTGAAAATTGAAGTAGAGTGTATGTATTATTTGCGATCGAACCAAACACAATGGAGAACAGAATATATCTTAATTTTATTTATTGTAATCACAAGAAATTATTTTAATTCAAGTTACTGCAGAATTCTTCTGCATTACATAGATCTGTAGAAATATATATATTTCCTGTTTCTTTTCAGTGCTGTTGAGTGAGCAAGTAGGCAATAATGATTTGCAAAGCAAAACATTAAAAATAACAGATTTTGGACTTGCTCGGGAACTGTATAAAACAACTAGAATGTCCGCTGCTGGCACATATGCGTGGATGGCTCCTGAAGTTATCAAATCTTCTACATTTTCCAAAGCCAGTGATGTCTGGAGGTAAAGCCTTTTCTAGATTGGAAACTACATTTTACTACTCTTTTAACAAAGATTTTTAAATATTACATAGCTTTTATTTGAATTGTTGCATTTTTTATTGTGTTGATCAGGGGTGTCCAACACGCGGTCCGCTAGCCGCATGTGGCCCGCCAGAACGTAAGTTGCGGCCCGCCGACTCTTTTTAAAAAATTTTTAAATATCAGATTTTTAAAATTTTTTCATTTTGAAATTTATTTGAGGGGAAATTTATGTATATATATATATATGTATAATGTATTTACCTGTTCTTGTTTTAAAATAAATCCTTTTTGATAATAGAAATGTCCTTTAGATTAAAATAGATTTATATTTTATCAAACATTTACACTTGATTTTTCTATAGTAAATTACTTTTTTAATAAATTTCGAATTGCATTATGCATATCCTTCACTATGGATGGTGCATGATTCTCTGTGCGTGCAACTTTCGTTTCTCCTCCTTTTCTGTTTAGAGTGCCCAAACAGCAAGAGGCAGTCAGAGACGTTTTTTAAATTTTAAAAAAATATTCAGGATGGTTAAGATAAAGGACAATGTATACTTAATCGTTTGTGAATGACAGCACCATCAAATTTCAACAATGAGAAGCGAAAGATCAATTCAATAGGAACACCGTAATTTTCAAGAAAATGGCAACTGTAATATTTAAACATTATTTGATCATTGCATTATTATATTACATAAACATTATTATATTATCTATGTCTGAATACATGAAAAATAATGAAAACAATAATAATAATTCTTTTTGTTTTAAACTTTCACTCCAATAAATGTTTTTTTGTTTCCAAATCTCATATAAAGATACATATTTTTATGTGCGGCCTGCGAGATTATAATGTTTTTCCGAAGTGGCCCACAAGGTCATTTGGGTTGGACACCCCTGGTGTGGTTTATAGTGAATTGAATTAGCTTTGCGACTGTATTGTATTTTACGCAACTTGTATTGAAGACTCGCCATCCTAACAAAAAGTGAATTCAGCTGCAACTACTTTCACTATAGCCCATTTCCTTAGTTTTCAAGGTCATTTCATGTCTTTCATTGTTATCTGTTTAGAATAGTATCAAAATCTTGACTGGGAATAAACTACTTAAGCTATAGTAAGATCTCTGTACACTCTTATTTCAAATAAACAAAGGAAATAACCTTTAAACTCTTTTGTCATTGGATGGTGTGATGGATAATGACTTTTGTAGTTGATATGTAGTATTAATGTAACATCAAAAATCACATGTTTGTAGAATTTATGATGCTGGTTTTTTTATGTTTTTTATTGAAATATTAATTTAAATTATTTAGTGACAGTCAGTTTTAAAGTTAAAAAAACTGTCTATTAAAAATAATCATTTATAGAATGATTCACATGGGTGTTTTTTATATTGTGAGACTTCATTAAACTTTTCTCCTAACAAGATTTAAGTTGTGGTAAAAGTTTTAAGTTCTTGTGATGAGGCTTAGAAACTAAGATAAATACTATATCAAAATTCTAACTTAGTCATATTAGTGCTCTCATGATATAACTTCTTGGTCAAAGTTCATAGTCAATGTATTTGAGAGTCATATATCCACAGCTGCATAGTTTTTCTTATTCTTCCATGAACATGTAACAGTGCTTCCTAGATTTTTCTAAAGAAGGTGTGTAGCATTTTTTTTTTTTTTTTTAATTATAAAGTTGTACATCTAGTAATAGAAAAAAGTTTGTTATCATACCATTGTCTACTTTTGTAATCTCTAGTTTCTGATGTTAATATATTTTTGTTTTACCTTTATACTCATTAATATATGCTTGTTAAAATTTACTTTTAGATATATTTCTTTAATATAGTAGAGTTTGTGTAACCTGAATTGAGGAAAACGGTAGTAGCATAAAGCTAGCTAGTATTATTTGAATAAAAATAGTAAATAAATTTTATTTACTATTTAAATAAAAATTTCAATTTCCTCCTGTAGCTTTTGTTTGAGATTATCATGTTGGCATTCTAGATATTTTTAAATACATCTGCATTTCTTCTGAGATTTGTAATATTCCTTGGATGTTCAAAGAATTGATTGCATATTATAGTCTAAAAATCCCTACTCTGTAAAAGATAAAAAGAGGGGCTATTGTATTTTTCTATGAAAACAGTATTGCAGGCTTAGTAATTATAATAAATATCAACTTCTAATTCTTTTTAATTTTATTTTCTAGTTATGGTGTTGTTTTATGGGAGCTTTTGACTGGTGAAATTCCTTATAAAGGTATTGATACTCTGGCTGTAGCTTATGGAGTTGCTGTAAATAAACTTACTCTACCCATTCCTTCAACATGTCCAAAGCCTTTTTCAGAACTTATGCAAGGTTAGTCTTGATTATTTTCCTACCCTTGAAAAAAAAAAAAAATTTCAAATTTAATTTTTCTACTCTGATTAAAATTGTATGGTAGATATCCTGAGTAAGAATTTATTAAATTAATGCCAATGTTTTAAATATAAAATAATTGTAACAAAACAGAAATATTTAATTTTTAAGGAGATATTCATTTCAATTTGAATTATTCAGTCCTTTAAAAAGTGTATGATATTGTTGTATTTTTAATAGTTAGTTACAAAGTTAAAAAAAAATGTAAATAAAATAATCACTTTTTAAAATTGTATCAACTGAAGTATTTTTAAATGAAGTGTTATTTTTCATGATTGTTTAGGCTGTTGGAACCCTGACCCTCATCAAAGGCCCACATTTGATACAATTTTACAAAAATTAGAAGCCATAGCCCGATCTCCCTTCATGAATACTCCTCAAGAATCATTTCATTCAGAACAAGAGAAGTGGAAGAGTGAAATAGCAGAAATGTTCCATGAGCTGCGACGCAAAGAAAAGGTAATATCAATTTGCTCCTTTTTAGATCCCTTTGTTAGAGGAAACTATTATTACTTCTTTTGAAAGGCACTTTATTACTTAACCATCATAGGACCTGACTCTTGGCTGTGTTACAAAATCTCATTTCAGCTGAATTAGATGTGCCCATGGTAACCTAATGGTTATGGTCATGAACTTAGGGTCAGAGTGTTTTTTGTTTTGTAAATATTTGATTTATCAATATACACAAGTAACTTTCATATAATCAAATCAAAAATTTAGTTTTATTTATATGCAATGGACTTAATTAATAGTAATTTAAATTATCATACTTGTACACTATGATCATGATGCAAAGATAAAACACTAAAACATATGAGTTGCAGTTATCTTTATTTCTTCGTAAACTACCAAAATGTTCTTTCTGACTTACAGAAATCTGTATTTGTCTACTACTATCTTAGACTACAAAATAATTCAAGAGTTTGATTTATAAAACAGTATTTTATTAATAGTATAAAAATCAAGATCATTAGTGAGGTTTCAAAAAGCTGAATTCCTATAATATATTCCAGTTATGCCTTTTTTACTTGGGGACTAGAAAGGGTGCTGGATTCTAGTCATTTAATTCGAATTGTATAAAATAGCAATCAGAATTATTTTAATGAATTTATGAAAGCATCATTGTGTATCATACCATTTGAGCAAGTATCACTTATGAAAAATCATATGTGATACTAGCTCAAATAGTATCAATGTCCATCCATCAGTTTGTCCTAATAAAATTCTTCAGTTTGGTGTTTACAGTTAAGCACATGATAGGTGCCATATAAATAATATCCTTAACTGGTAGGTGATTAAATCAAAAGCTGATTTTAAAAATGGTATTTGCTATAATTATTAATTTTAGTAATACATTGTTCTATTTTATTTAATATTTTTATGCATCTAAATAATGACCATTCATGCTATATCAAAATCATTTGATCCCCAAACATGCCAAGAAGGAGAAAATTCAAGATTAATAATTTGACCCAGTCATTTTCTAGTATTCCTAAAAGCATAAGTTATGATTCAACAATCATTAAGAAATTGGTGCATATTTATACACGAGTTTTACTGCGATCCAATAAGTAGCTTTAGCAATTGTTTATTGGTAGAATATATTTTTGAAAAATTTTCCCTTATTGGTAAAAGAGGCATAGATTGCGACACAAATGTACATATTCACATGTATTTTTACATGTGTGTTTGTTAAATGGATTTTCTTTTTTACCAGGAGCTTCGCTGCCGAGAAGAAGAACTAAAAAAAGCTCTAATCCAACAAAAGATCCATGAAGAACAGCTAAAAAAGAGAGAGAAAGAGCTGCATGATCGAGAGATTGATCTCTTGGAGAGAGAACTGAACATAATGATTCTTCAGCAGCAACAGGACCGTCCCACGCCAAAGAAAAGGAAAGGGAAATTCAAGAAAAGTAAACTGAGATTGTTAAAGTGTGGAGGTCAACAAATAAGCATGCCTTCAGGTACGAAGGAAGGATGAATTTATTGTGTATTAAACATTGTGGAGAAATGACTTTAAAAAAATTTTATTAATACAGTAGCATTTTATTTAATTCTTTAATCACAATTATTAACTTAGTGCCCCAACAGCTCATCAAGGCCAACGCCTACTGTGCCCAACTCAGTATATGTCATCTTGGGCCCTGAGGTACATGAGCATATGCATTTTCATTTTCTGAAAATCAGTAATGTATCACTTTGAATGTGACTGTAACGAAAAGTGGATGTGTATCAAAAATTCTGATAAGGCAGTATGTTAGAAAGTATTAAATTTGTTGAATGTTTTCAAACTTTAGAATTATTTCAAAGAAAAATAAAAAGTCTGCTTAACTATTGTTTACATTCAACACTTTTCTAGTTTTTAATTTAAACAAAATATATTTTTTGGTATGGATTTAAAGCTACCATTCTATTTTTTTAATAAATTTCTTTTATGTATGTTCATACACAGAATTAAAAGGAACTAATATTGCGAAAGATGAAAAAAATTAGTTTCATAAATGTTTATTTTAAATACAAATTATGTCATTCTTTTAGATTAATTTTCATGAGGTATGTATAATCAATCATATATTAAACTGCCATAAATCTAAAACGCAAAGCAATGAATCTTTTATCATTTTTTTATCTTTAATATATATATGTAGAACTGAAAAAAAGCTACTTTCTTATATGGGGGAAAAAATGTCCTTAAAAACTATATCATTAGGACATTATAAAACTGTTCATATTATTACTACTCTAATTTTTTAATGACATTACCCAATTTAGAGTGGGCTATAAAAATATTCTTTTTTTTTTATCATGTGTCAAATATATGTTTGAAAATGTAATTATTGAATATTTCTCATAAAAAAATTATTTGAAAAAGAATAGTGAATAAATAATATATTTTAGTGATACTAACAATTTTCTTTGAATCTTTGAGCTGTATGTACTAATGCAAGTGTGAGTTTGATAGCTTTTCAGAATTATTTTGTAGTTTTTGTAAAGTTTTATAAAACAAATGAAATAACTCATAATATATTGTCTATTTAACAATAAAATATTTGTTAAATGAATAATTATGTATGTATCTTTACCCTTATGTTATGTAGATCAGAGAGTTCGTGGATTTTATGCAAAACAATCACAAAGAAAATAAACAGTTCTTCAAAAGCGATGCGAATTTATTAACAAAAATCCAATCCTTTAAATACAGGATTCAGCAGCAATATTCACAGAGTAAATATCCGAAGGTCTTCACACCTTCAATAGCAATCAAACACAATAACCATTGTTTAAAAATACACGTAAGTAAAAATTATTCACAAGCACAGCCGAGCTAATCGCTAGTCAAAACAATCCTCACTACTCGCTGGTTTAATCCAGATTCCTCGCCGTTCCAGCGAGCATCTTATTTATAGGCGCGACAGAAACTTCCAGAAATATAGCCGCTTGTGACATTAGTGGAGAGATCCACTACTTTCTAGAAGATTCCAGAGGGTTCCGAACTCGCCAAATTGGCCACCAAAAATGATGCCAACTTGGCTTTAGTGCCAAAATTTCACCAAGTTCTCATTGAATCGCCATTATAACGTAAGGGGCGGCATTGCTTGTGAATGGTACAATTTTAACATGAAATAAACATAACATAGAGTAATATAAATGCATTAAACACTCAAATACAAATTATTTACACTATTTACACAAAATTCGTAACAATATATACATGTTTCACTTAACCAGTGCGTTGAGTGCCTTGGATGTATATACAAGTCTTTCTGAAATACAGTTCCTTTCTTTGCATGCTATTAGGAAAACTATTCTGAAAGCTTTGGAATGTAATAAAATGATCTTGACATTGTTGGCGAAGGATTTACTTATTTCTGAGAAAAATTTGCTTACTTGTGCCTTTTCTTTTCCACCCAATAGACCGTATACTCTCGCCTGTGTGAAAAACGGTGGCACTGGGAATGAATTGCATAACTTTTATTTGGCACTTACTTTGGGTTAAGAGGAAATAACTTTTGGTTAAAGAGGGAAGATTTTTTTTTTTAGTCGGAAGTTTTAGAGGTATAATAAAGTCTTATCATCAATTTGTAATCTTTTTTTTAATTATATAAAAGCTTTATAAATATTTTTTAAAAAGATTTTGTACTCTCTTTTGTTGAAATATATAAATTTTAACTGCTGATAAATTTTCTGATTACATTAAATCAATCATAGAAGAAAGCATATCAATTTGGGACAATTTTTATAAAAATTGTAAATGAACAATATTAAGTCAGAAGACAAAATTCAATTCAATCAATCTTCTTTACTATGATTTTCACCCCTTTTTTAGATTTTCGACACAATATAACAGTACAACAAAGTCCTACTGTAAGAGGAAACTTGAAAGGTTTACATAATCCATCTAGTCCAGACAGCCCACCTCCTTCGCCCAATCTACCTCGCCTACGAGCTTATGCCTGTAAGTAACGAATATTCTCATTTATAATGTTTCTTTAAATTATTGTCAAGTTCTTATAATCTGACTATATAATATTTTACAGTGCAAACTGATGGTTTGAAAGGCAAAACCTGGGGTCCAAGCACAGTACATCAGAAAGAACGTTGCCATTCCCGACAGATGTTGCTTGTTGATGGCAACAAACGATGGTCTAAAAGTGCCCCCAATTTGGAGAAATCCCCCATAGTGCTTCCCGTTGGAGGAATGCTTAATGTTGCTGCATTAAGTGATAGTGGTAAGAATTATTATTAACTTTTATATTTTGTAATAGTAATTGTACAGCATCAATACATTTTAATATGAACATAACACTTTTAATGTGAACATTTAATAAAAACAATTAGATTAAATAATACAATGTGGCAATTAGTATCCACCTATATGGTGCCACACTAAAAAATGATACCAGGAATGTACTAGGTCTGTAATGGTAATTAGCAATCCACAGCCTCATTTAAAAGAGAGAAAAGTAATAGAAGTATTTGATTTAAATTATATTTGCGTATAATTCTTAATGAATAAATGAGATTCTTTGCCAAACCCCCTCATATAAAAAAATAATCAAAGAAATGCTATGTGTTTACAGTGCTTTTAATCAACAATAAGATTTTGTTTTAATAATTTAAAGCATTGGGGAAATTCAGCTAACTTATTTCTGGTTCAGTTTAATGAATATTTTTTAAGGAAATAAATTGCACTTTAAAATGGCACAATCACAAATCAATCTAAAGTGAATTTTTAAGGCAGCAAATCAATTAAACTATCTGAATCTAATCACAATTAAAAATAAGCATTTTGAAATCTATTTATCAATAAGTAAGAACTAAAGAATTTGATATAATTTAAAATGCTGTTTCTTCCTTTTTCTGTGCAGCATTTGAGGGGGAAATCTCATCCAGTGCAAGAACTTACAATGGGGAATTGTCGGGAAGTTCGAAACGGTCCTCTCTTCCGCGAAGGTTTGTGGGATCCCTAATGGGAAACATGAGTGCCATTCTTGCCTCGGTTGCTGCTGGTTTTGATATCAGATCTGCAAAATATGCATCACTGCACCCTCGCTTACCCTCCACATGGCCAGATGATGGAGAAGATGAGGAAAAGTGGTGGCCAAAAGAGACAGGTAAGTCAATCTTTAGATGTGATATTACTGTTAATGAAAGAAAAAATTAATGGAAAGTTATTGTTTTATTTGTAAAAATTTTGTTCTACTTGAAACATAAAGAAATGACTTATAATATCCCTTCCCTTTTTGATGTTTTTCCAATTTACTACCTATTTTCATTCAGTCTATTGTGTTTAAAGTATTTTTGATACTGTAAGTTGCAAGTTTAATGCCATGTGTGTTTGAAATGTTAACTCCTAGTTCCTTTAAAGAAATATAGAAAAATGTTAACGTAAACTAAGAGTATGATTAATTTATTCTCCATATCAATTATTTAATTATCTAGTTCATTTATATAATTTTTTGAAAATCTTTAATATTTGTTGCAATGTTTATCAAACTTTATAAATGTCTGTTAGCATTTCAGCAGAAATCTGCATCATAGAGGCTATCCATATCAAACTTGGTACAAAAATAATTTTTAATATAGGCAACTTGAATAATTTTTTCAGTTATTTTTCTATAGAAAGTAAAATAATTAATAACTTTTTAATTTTTCTTCAAAACCCACTAGAGCTTGTCTTGCTTTTTTAAGAAAAGAACTGGATGACTATTAAAATGTATTTTTAAACTTGGATGTTAGAGAATGAAAAACCAGCTGCATAGCCCTGCATTATACACAAGTTACACTTACCCCCCCCCCCTCGGGGTTTGTTAAAGCTTCCAAATTCCATAATTCACTAGCGAACAACAAGAATTTGTTCAGATAAAGCCTCAAAAAAAAAAGGACTGTTGTTGGAAAAATGCCAAAAAAAATTCACAAACCTTAAGAAAATTTTTAAATCTTTGGTCAAAACACAGATAGTGAGGTTTAGCACATGGGAAAAAAAGTTTTGGAAATTTGTTTTTCATTAAATTATTGGCTGTAAGAGAGAAAAGTATGCATTTTTTCTGGACATAAGCTCAATGATGAGAAAGAGATACAGATTGGAAAAGGCAAATAATCCACTTTAACATTTTTAATTATCTTTTTAACAAATTGTAATTTTCTAATAGTCAAAGAGTGGTTAATATTATACACTCTTACTCAAACATCTAGATAAAAATGCTATCATTTATATAGTAACCTTATTGTAAGACTTTTCTGCGTTCATTATTTAATAATAAATTATTTAAATTTATATATTTTATAAACTAAAGCAGTATTGTTTTTTTGCAAATCAAATGATTTTTTAGTAATATCCTAAATTCTGTTTCATTTATCAAACATTCTCTAATTTATGAGATACTGAAAGAAGCCATTTAATGAAAAATATCTGTTATAAAAAATGTTTAAACGTTGTCTACTTTAAAAAACCTGTGTAACACGAGGCTTTGCAGCTAGTTTTAATTTCTTTTTCCATGAAATTTTATCAATTGTGTCTTCATTGACCTGCAAAAAAGTGATCGTTTTTCATTTTGATGAAATTTTTTATACATATAACTTTTTTTCCATCATATAAAACATCTTGAAATGCTTTTGTTTAAATATTTTTATCTTAAATTTCAAAGATTTTGTAATTTATTCTAATACTAAAATAATTTAAAAAGCTATACAAAATATTATTGAAAAAAAAATATATTTTAAACTCTTTTGCTTATTTTTATAGAGCAAGAATAATTTCATGATTGTACAACAAAAAAATTAAAATTATTAATTTTAATTTTTTTGTTATCTTTTGCTCTTTTTTTTAAAAAGTAAGAGTTTACTTAGTGAAATATATTTTTCTTTCTAAAGGGCCACCCAAACTTGGTTCCGATTATGAATTCTCCTCTTCATCTGGTTATCCTCATAACACGTATCATGGCCAAACTCGTCATTGTCGACCTAGTCTCAATCTGGACCAAACAAAATACTGTGATCTGCAGTGGAACAATAACATTACCAATGCCTCCCCTCTGCCAACTCCTCGTAAACTCTCCAGTACTAGCTGCGAGAGTGACAATTTCAGTTCAAACTTCGACTCAAACTTTTCTGAGACCAGACCAGGGGAAGAGAAAACCTACCCTGAATGGTCATGTCTTCAAGGAACTTATGCCTATGACAATCCTGGTTCACAGATTTCCTCTTCCAGTGAACTGGCCAGCATCCCTTCACGCATATCCCAGCGAGGGAAATATGGTCACCGGAGAACACCTTCTAATGTTTCAAATGCATCCAATGCTTCATCAAATATCAACCCTTCTTTCCACAGTGATGAGGCAGATGGAATTGATTCGGAGGTTCAGACAGCGGCACGTTTACTTACGTATACAGCCAATCCTCCGCCATACCAACGCAGAAAGAGTCAAGAACGTCCAGCCATCCGACCGTCCACTTTGGATCTCCACAACAACCGTCTACCCCCACTGCCCAAAAAGAGTGGTCTTGGAAGGACTTCACCCAAACAGTGGACAGCCTTTTCCAATTCAAGCTCACCTTCTAGAACAACTCCTACAGATGGGTTGGGCACGCCAAGTGACGAGAGTTCTGGAAGTACAAGTGGATCAAGGGTCCGCTTCTCAATCGATGAAAGTGGTGGATATGTCAACCGAGCAGCAAGGGCTGAAGAAGATCGTACTTTGTTGGATCTTCCAGTAGATGGTCAGTCACAGGATGGCACGATTCCATTGTCCGTTGCATTCCAACGAGGCTTGAAACAGCGACAAATAGTGACCCGACAGTGGGAGCGTGGCTACTTAGCTTAGTCTTTGCCATATACGAGTGTCATCAAAGTGTCTTCTTTTTTTTTCAATGAACTCAAAGTTGTCTTATTTTTGTTTATGCCAAGGTATGCCATTATCCCATTATGAGTGCCTCAAAGAAAATTGAGTCATCAGAGTGCTCACTTTCCACATGTCTTGAAGATCTTTACCAGGCGGATTAGAAATAAGATCAAAAGTCATGGCAGCGTGTATTTTGAATGATAGGATAATTTGTGTGTGCTGAAGGGTTGATTGGATACATAAGTGTCCTCTCATTCGTTTGGTATACCAGCTATTCTTATTGTATCACCATGGCGTTTCTGCTTGCTATTAAAAAAACATCAGTTTTAACTGTGGATAGTTTTTATTTGCAAGTTCCTTGCCAACTTGAATGATTTCAAACTTGGCAAGCCAGATAATGAGATTATGGTCAGTATCTACTATCGTAAGATCACACAGCATTAATGTAAATGAGATAATCAGACACAAAGCTAAGAAGAATTTAATACATCTCCCATTTGGAGTTCTCATATTCTGCTATTCGATTATATTCCAAGTTGGGACCATGGCTATTTGACATTATTCTCAAGAGCTATGCTGTTATACGTTGAGTTTCTCTTCCCCTTGAACTAGCAGTTGTATTAATCTGTTTATGCCAAAATATGCTCATAAACATTACATTCCTATTGATGATAATGTAACACTTTCAAAACATGGTAACGGTGTTTTATACTTGAGATACTTAAATGGAAGCTGAAGTGTATTTTTTGTTCCCCTCGAATGATTTCTAAACTTGGTCAAATTTTTTACATTCCCTATTTTTAATTGCATAATACGTTTAAGTTATAAATTCCTTTCTTCTGTTCTATCACCTAAAAAAATTTATTTCCAATCATGAGTATTTAAGTTTTATTTGCATATGCAGTAACTCCCATAGATCTGACTTGTAAAATTTCATTCAATTGTGTACAAATTAATGTAATCATATTTGTTTGTTTTTCTTTGTGTATTCAATCAGTTATATGTTATGGTATTTAAGTAATCTAATAAAAATTCTATTAGCTAATTTGATAATCAGTAATTGTATAACATTTGTGTTTGTACTTTTTGTGATAAAAGAGTGAATATTTATGGATGTGTGAAACCTTTTTATATCAGTTTTTATGTATGTGATAGGAAAGTGCGTAAAAAATCATTTTCTGCAACTGTGGTCAGATTCTGATTTTTTAAAAAAATGTTTTCTATTTTAAATCAAAACGTTTAGGAAAACATTGTTTTTATAATTAGAAATTTTCTAATTGCATGTTTAAAATGAAAAATGCTGTAAATATTAATACTACACGTTTAGGTTATTTTACTTAAAATATTGTTGCTAATTAGATTTGTAGTTTACTGTTGCTGCTTTATGAAAATTTGATTATAAAAAGAATATTTTTAATAAAATTGTTGTAAAAGGTTTTTAAATAGAAAATATATTTATTACTGTTTATATATAAATGTATGTATACATATATTTACTAAATTCTTTTTATAAACAAAATTTTGTATTTTTCTTTTAGATATCTATTTAATAAATATATTAAATAGATATATATATATAAATATATCTACATAAAAAATATATTGTTGCTGTTATAGATTTGAAGAGATTAATCAAAATGAAACATGCTTATAAAATCATGTTGCAATTCATAGATATATTTTTCTGGGGAAAAAAAGCAATAGTTTGCTGTAACATTTGCATGTATTGCTTGTGATGTGTATGTCAGTGTAGTAGATAGAACCCCTTTTTTATTGGGTTAATTATGCTAGTGATAAGACCTAAATGTGTAGTGTTTGCTCAAAAAATTAAGAGGAAACATATTTCTATTAAAGAAATAATGCAGAAAAGTACTTACAATTTATTCAGTGGTTGTATGATAGGTGAATTTATAGTGTGATACTAAGGACCAATATTTTTCATTGTAACTTTAAGATCTATGATGTAATTTAAGAGCTTTATGAATTTATGAAACCTAGTTTTTGAAAAACTATTTGTGATGTTCTCTTTGTTAAGAAGTGCATTGTTTTTCTTCCTCTTATTCATAAAAATGTAATTCTTGAATTAAGAACAATTTACTTTTATCATGTAGCTAAATTGATTTATTATAATAGTAATTTAATTATGTTCAAATTACGAAGTGCCTGTTCTTTTATATTGTAAAAAGGGAAAAACATAATATTTTTGTAAATATCTAACTTTACACATTTAACAATGTATGCAATATAAGTTAATAAATGTAACATGTTTGTTGTTATTGAGTTAGTTTTTCTTATGGACCATAATTGACTTAATGAAATGAAGACAACCTTTTTAAGTATTTATTTTCTTGTCAAGATAATTCACATGATCACTTTCAAATTAACAATCATGGTGCCAAACACTGAAAATTTTTCCTGCTAGGTTTTCATCTAGTAAGAGATGATAAAAATATATGAAATAAAGTTACAACATGGTCAAATATATAAATAGTAAAAATCTTCTCATAATTAAATTAATATTTCAACAAGTTCGAATATAATCATTTTTCCCTCCACTTTTTAAAAGCAGTTTCACCGACTTGATAGTTATATCTTTGGACACAGCTTTACACATATCATAAACAGTCAAGGCTGCAATGCTAACTGAAGTTAATGCTTCCATTTCAACTCCTGTTTTGTCACAAGCTTTGACATGAGATTTAATTATGACCTCTTGTGTTGTTGAGTTTAATGTGAGATTTAAACTAACATGATCAATTTGAACATGGTGACACAGAGGTATAAGATCTGGAGTTCTTTTAGCAGCCATAATACCAGCAAAATTTGCTAGAGATAGTACATCTCCTTTTTTAATCTTATTTTGTTTTACCAATTCAAAAGCTACTGGTCCAAGATGAACTCGAGCTTCTGCTTCAGCTATCCTAATGGAAGGTGTTTTTGAACCAATATCAACCATTTTCATTTTTCCTTCTTGATTTGTATGGGTTAAAGCAATTTCATTGTCGGATTTTGATGTACAGAAAGCTCTCGCAGCAATTCTATTAACAGAAGGCACTAAAATTGTAGGATGGCAAACTTTGGCACTTGATATGAAATTGAGCATGCTTTTATTTTGAATTTCTAAAAGAAAAATAGTTTTGAGTATTAATAATCCAATAAGGATAAAACTTGAAAAATGCAACATCTTCCCAGGTATATTATATATATTAGATTATCCAGAAAGTTCATGTCGATTTTCAATAGGTGGCATAAGGGCAGATCTAAATATATCAGAATGATTTTAAACAAATGACATGCATATATATATATTATAAGATAATAGTTTAGGCATATTTAGAAAAAAGTTTGACAACAATTAATGTATTTTAACCTGTTTTATATACACCTTGAATGTAAAAGCAAAGTTTATTATAACATTTACTACTCCTCTTCTATCAGAAAAGAGAAAATACCCCACAAATAGCAAATAAGATATGAAATGTTTATGGTGAAGGTGTTGTAGCTAAAAGAACCGTGCAAATGCTTTGCTAGGATTAAAGCTGGTGATTTCAATCTTAAAATTCAAGGACACCTGGGTAAGCTTTCCACCACAGATGAAAATAAAATTAAAAAATCAAAATCCATCATCCACAAGCATTTTGTTAAACTTGGCTACATAAATTGTTTTAATATATGGGTTTCCCATGATTTAACAGAAAATTTAGATTATCTTTCTAGTTGTAACTCACTCTATAAAGGCAACAAGGAGACACATTTTTGGAGCAAGTAGTAGAAAAAATGGATCATTTATAATAATGTTGAATAAACCACCATTAGCCACTCCAAAAATGAAAAAGGTCATGCTCTGTATCCATTGGAATTTTGCATTATATATGAACTTTTACTAAACAAGATAATACTTTCAGAGAAGTATTGTTTCCAATTACACAAATTAAAGACAGCAATTGAAAAAGCTATTGAAGTGAAGGAGCTATAGTCTTTCATCAGAACAGCAGCCTCATGTGTGTCTTAAACTACTCAACAAAAGTTGTTAAGCTCTGTTGGGATGTTCTACCTGATCCACCATATACACTAAGCCTCCCATTTCTATTATTATAATAAACTTGCTACTCATGAGCCAAGGTTGAAAAGTTTTTCTCTGGAAAGGCAGAATGACACCTATATAATTTCATAAATTTATACCGTATCAATTTTTTTTCAAAATTGGGATGAACTTTCCAGACATCCAAATAAAAGCTGAAATATTTTCTCAAATATGAAATTATATCTTCAATAATAGGTTAAAAAGACATACGGATACTGAATTTAAAAATATTCTTGTTTGATGTATTCTTAATGTGATTCTAAGAATAATTACAGTATATTCCAATATACAACAGACACTTTAAACATAAATTTAAATTCACATGTGTGCATTATGCACCAGCTTTAAATATAATTTTTAAAAAAATCAGCATTAAAAAATTAGATTTCTCTCTCTCTATATATATATCTAAATGATGTTTATTTAAAAGGAATAGCAAACCTTCATGAACTAACATTAAAAAAGTTAAGAGATGGGGGGTAAGATTAATATCACAGTTACTCTGATCCATCAATAATCATCTTCCATTCCATCTAGATTGCGTATTAGATATACTATACATTTTCTCTAAATAACTTCTTGAATTATGTCAGGTTTAATTTCATTCAATGCTTTTATTATTTACTCAGAAGATGAATTTGATCTCCTTTTGTGTATGTTTTTTCACTGTTTAACATCCACACATTCTTCTGTCATTTTGAATTTGGGCTATGTTTGTGTTGCACTCTGACAGCAATTTCTTCATATTATCTGTTATATGGGATCTGAGCATGTCCCAAACTAAAAAAACTTTCTGGATTCTTAAAAGGACCGGGACTCTGGCCAAATATTTCTTACCCACAATTTTACACTACACATGTATATTTCAGGTTCCTTCGTCAAATAAAGGTTGCATATTATGCAGCAAATACCCTATTTACTTGAATCTAAGCCACGCTATTTTTCCAGTGTTCATGCAACTGAAAGTTGGACGAGGCTTAGCGTTTATTGAGTGGGGGAAATTAAATTTCCTCCCTTTTCAAAAAGAAAAATGTAACTGTTCATTCTGGCCACTTGCATTGATGACTTATCCCATTCCACAGTTTATCTCCAGTAATCAATTTATCTTAAACATCGTTGTCTGCTCATATATAAGAATTTTTTTTTAATCACCAACACTTAAGATATCAGTAATAGCATCAAGATGAGTTCTCTATGACAAAAGTATGAAAAGGTAGGCAATTTTATGTGCAAAAAAAAAATGGAGACAAAGCAACGGCCCACTGAAAATTTGAGACATATGATACAAATATAAGTCGATGGCATAAACAAAATATAATTTTTGATTGTAAAAAACAAAAGTCCACATTCTTTTAAAAAATGTCACATAACAAATGCATTGGATGGAACAGAAGATGATACGCTGGCACTAATTTCGAAGTCAGCTATGACAATGGGAGTGATGAATCATTTTCGAAACACGATACTGACTGTTAGAGTAATTATAGGTTCATATATGTATTTGATAGTAGTAAAATAAATTATTAACTTATTATTTCTCATTAATAAATTTCTTAAGTATCAGATATTGATGAACCTTTCACACAATTTTTTATTTTTTCTCAAAAACATGTAGAGAATTGGGGGTGCAACTTACAATCGATGACAACATTTTTTTACGAAAACAATATGAGAATTTAGAGTGCAGCTTAGAATCAAATAAATATGGTATATCTAAAAATTTAAAAAATGCAACATAGGAACATACAACACGCCAGAATATACAGTACTCAAAAATTTAAGGAAGTAATAAATTTTTTTTTAAGAGTATATAATTTAAAAATTGTATAAGGGGGGGTGGAGGAAATTCCTGGAAATATATAGCAAAAATCACTTATAACAGTAAATTCATAGATTTTTTTTTTAATTTAAACAGAAAATACGAATACTTTATTATAAATGGATTTGTATAATATGAATGAGGTTAACATTTATTCTAAATTATTTTTACAATACAGATTACAGTAGTTTCTTCTATTTCAAAAACAATTCAATTGCACATTCAACAATTTCTTTTAATATAAAATATTACCTATACTTAGCCACCAATCAAAATCATGGGTCTATTTTTCATTTTTGAGAGATTAAACATACCTATAACAAAGAAAATAAATTATAGTTTTGTTGAATAATTAATAAACAATACATTCACAAAATGCATATGTTTAAAAACCTATTTTAAGTCACTTTACATGTAAACCTATAGCTGAATTTTAGTTGACCACTACATTATTAATAAAAAATTTGAATAAAAGGTCTATTTATTTTCACTTTGCATTTTATTGGTAAAGGTGCGTAAAATCCAATACATGTATGTGCAATGCTTTTCTTAAAAGAAAAGAACGTTTGTATATATAAAGAATATTTTT
Organism: Trichonephila inaurata madagascariensis; assembly: GCA_019973955.1. Taxonomy (NCBI): domain Eukaryota; kingdom Metazoa; phylum Arthropoda; class Arachnida; order Araneae; family Nephilidae; genus Trichonephila; species Trichonephila inaurata. The sequence goes on from BMAV01022018.1 coordinate 46,159, forward strand.
TTACAACTACTTTTTGAGCAATACTTCTATGTGTTTACTAATAAAAAGCACAGGAGACAAAAAAAACTAATTTATATAAAAATATTTAAAAGCCTTTATTATTATCATTTAATATTAAGAAATTTGAACTGGATACTTTTATAAAATGTATTCTTAGGCAAGAACAAATTTTAGATAGACATACTCTAGAACCTTCTTTGAATGCATTGGTCACTTTGTAATTTCTAATATTTCAATTGCAAAAATTTCATTTCACATAGAAACTGCTCTGGGTGTTAATAATTAAAAAAGCAATAACTTTTTTAATACCTGAAATTCACCGATCAGAAATAATAATAAATGTAATATCCTGCATTAATTTCTTCCAACTATAATATTTAAATTTCATATGTGTGGTCCTTTTTTTAAAAAAAAAAAAAAGGAAAAATATAAAATGCAAAAGCAAGTGAAAATATTTTAAAACCTTAACATAATGATTAAAGATTTATTCCATATAAATTGTATGCAATATTTTTAAGAAATAAAAAAAATATGTTTTAAAATCAATTTAAAGAGATTTAAATTTTGATGTTTACTATTATTATTTTAATCTAAATCACTTTCAGAAATAATCTATAAAAAGTTTTGCAACAAACCAAAGATCCTCTTGAGATACACAAATTGAAAATCATTGACTTACAAGACATTAGAAATTTAATAGTGTGGGTTTTTTACATTATTCTTTTAAGTGTTTTAGTCAACTAAAAACATTCAATTAGGAATATTTTCCTTCAAAATACTTAGACAAGTGGAAAATCAAATGCTTTACCATTGAAGATACAATAGTACTTTTTACTATAGCAATTCATACCTGCATGCTGTTTCTTCTTAGACAAAACTGCAGATGAAATCATATGCAATAAAGTATCTTCAGATATTTTTTGCCTCAATGCATCTCTTAAAGATATTTCTTCATTTCCAAATAGGCAAACCTATAATAAATATATATGTTGAAACAGAAAAATTGAATAATTTTTAATACTTTTAGTATCATAAATATGAACTTACCTTTAAGCTACCATCGGCAGTAATTCGTAAACGATTACAGGAACTGCAGAAGTTTTCAGTCATGGAAGTAATAAATCCAATTTGACCTTTAAACCCAGGAACTTTATATGCCTGTAATATAATAAAAAATATACTTAAAAATTACAATTTTTATTACATGCACTTTATTTATAATTATATTACACATATATAACTTTAAAAAAAACAGTTATAACAAATCAGAAACAAATAAGGTACTCAACTGTAAGTCGCATTATAATAAACAAAGGTAATGCAATTTCTAAAACTAATAAATCAGTGATCAGTATTTTTTAAAAATTTATATAGCTCATTTTCAAGTGAATATGCTGTCACACTACCTATTAAATATAATTTCTTCGAAACATAAACAACTATGAGTAATTTATCTAGAAAAAACATAAAAAGTTAAAATTATACACATCTTAAAATTGTAACCTACACATGCCTTACTTTAGAAGTATCGTTTTTTGAATCCTGCAAACGTTTCAAATCTGGAAATTCCATCTTTATAATTTTCACCATTTCTGAAAAAGGCACCATTTTTGCATCATTCCATTTGTTGCCACCAAATGGAGAATATTCTATGAATCTAATATCTAGATTCTATTAAAAAAAACATATTATTAACTTGTAGAAACTAATTAAATAAAATTATTATAGTAATGTAAAATTTTGATTTACAATTAATTATTTTTAAACATGCAGAAAAAAATAAAAACAATCATAGTAATTAAAACAATACCTGAAATTCTGTGAGTTTTACAAATGAAATTAGCTCATCATCATTGATCCCTTTCATTACAACACAATTTACCTAAAATATATATATATATATAAGATTTAAATAACTTAATACTACAGTAAATTCAATAAAATAATTTTGTTACAATTTATAACCCATATTATATCATTTTAAAATGAATTATTTTTATTGTATAATGAATTTAAAAAAATTCTAATAATTCAAGCAAAAAATATTACTATTTCCTTATAAAATTTATAAAACTTTTTTTTATTTTAATTTTCAATCTGATTAATGTTATTGTTGTTTATTTTACCATAGGGGGAAAAGAAAAATATTCCAGAAATAAGAATCTAAATCACTAATTTGATTAAAACATAAATAATATGTGGAATTAAGTAAATTTTTTGCATAAGTAAATTTTTTAATAATACCTTTCACTTAGTTTCATTATCAATATAATATACATTTTACTGTCTAATAATTAATTCTTCAATTAATATCAACTTCTTGTATTTATAAATCTGCCTTTTCCCAACAGATGGAGTAGATTGCAACTCAATTTGATCAAGGGTGATAAAGTTTGGAAGTGGTTACCATTCATTACTTTAGCAATGGAGTGTGGTTTAGAAGCAATTGACAGAAGTAGTCGACTTTTAGAAGTATTCTCTCTTTAAAGAAGCAGATTTGGAATATATAAACATACAGTTGACAAAGAAGAACCTATTTCAGAGTATCAGTGTGGTATAACAGTGGTGTATCAAAGAGTGGGGAGGTGGTAGTATTTATGATTGAGTTTTGATAATTACAGGTATTGGCATAAGATGTGTTGTTGTTACCAATGCCACCCTGATCAGCAAAGGCCAGATCAAGGCCCACGAAATTCATCATGGCAAAGGGCTAAGTGACGCTGTCGTTAGCCGTAGCTTTGAGCACCATACAGGTGACAGAACAATTTAGCTCGGTTTCACCCCAATTTAGAGGGAGAACACCCTGGGGGTGGTCAGGGGCCTCCCACCTCTCTTTCCCTTCCACCAACCTCACGAGAGGACTTGCGGCTCGACGGCCATTTAAAGTACCCCCATGCCGCAAAGGCACTATACATTTACAAACATCCATGTCTTCTTCGGGATTCGAACCCAGTCCCAATGGCACAGCAGTCAGCATCGCTAACCACTATACTGGATGAGCAACACATAAGATGTACCAGCTAGTGTTACAATATATGAACATCTAGTTCTTCAAATAGGATGTATTTTGGGATGAAAGACTCAGCTTTTGCTATTATTCTTAAAGTTCTGGATAGAATTTATTTGGATATTATTTCTGTGCATGTTAACAATTGCTCCCTAGGTGAAACATGAATACAGAAGTATTGGCTTCAGATATTGCTTGTAAAAGAATTGCTTATTCTGCATAGAGAGTTTTGATTTCTTTCCAATAAAGTCTAAGGGGATAAAGTAGATTTTCCAGTAACTGTTTCATTTCTAGCACTTTTTAAGTTTCTCATCAAATATTAGGTCAAAGTATTTAACTTCAAACATTCAATTGATGGATGGGGCAGTCTATTGGAAGAGGAGGCTATTTATAGATCAGACTTTATGAAAGATGATAGCTTTAGATTTCTCAGGATTTGTTGCTATCCTCTACTGAGTTAGAAAAAATCTTATAATTTGCAGAGGTACACTTGGAGATCAGGAGAACTACTACATGGGTAGTAGGTCTCTTGCATAAAGTGCCAGACTTGGACCATTCTATTGTTTTAGGTAGCAGCGCAAAATTTTAATGAAGCATGGAGAAAAGTTTAGTCAAATTAATTTATAAATCAATCCATTATGCCCCATTGAATGCTTTTTTCACATCAACCCTCCAATATAAAGTTTTTGTCAAAGTTGGTTGTTATAAGATTAATGGCATAGAGAAGCTGAAGCAGCATTGATGTTTCAGATTTGAGCCTTTTCTGGAAGTCAAAAATAATTTTTTTTCGATCACAGTGATCTTAAATATTTTTAATTAACATTTCTTTATAGATTGTTCTTAAAGAATTAATAAAACTAATGTTCCTATTGTTGCCCTGAAATTTTTGTTTGCCTCTAGCAGTTTTACTGTCCTGGACAAAAATGGAAAATACCACCTCTCTCTCCAAAGCAAAAAATTATAACTGATATTATATATATTATCCTATAAAATACAAAATAATTCAAAATTAAGAACTTAATTACACATCATGATTCACTGGCATGGCTAGTCCTGAGTGTGGGCTCTCTATCCAAATTCCTTGGGGACTTTTTTTGTGTGGGGAGGGTTTTACATTATACAATGTTTTGCTTACACATTTTGAGGCTTGGTATTATTGATACGGTGATAGCTACTCCCCTATTATGATTTCAAACAAGTAAAATGAAAGAGAGGAAATAGCCCATTTCAGAAGGCCAATTTTTTCAAAAAAGAGTCTACTGATGGTGGGAATCACATAAGTGTTTTTATATTAACTTATAGTAACTACACTCAAGACAAATAAAACACATCTACTGTAGCTCTCTATCTACTAAAAACTCTTATTACCCTTGTCCCCTTTAGAAAAGCAGGTACTGGACATTGTATGGATGAAAGGAGTGTCCGTTGTGACCCCACTCCTGGATGGGGTGAAAGTTATTAGTGAAAGATGTGTAAACATATCTAATTTCATGATTTAACATATACTCCTGCCTTGAACCCTTCAAATTTCAATGTAAAAGAAAACTGACATTAAACATACAGAGTACAAAATAAGGAAATAAAATATGTAAAATGAAATACCAAAGTCACACCTAATAATATTTAAGAAAATATATCAAATTTTTTGTAATATAAAATAATATTTTCCAAATTTGATCCAAATTCCGCCCTTAAAATTTGCCACCCCGGGCAGGTGTATGGTTTGTCCGGCCCTAGAGCCACCCCTGTTGGTTTTGATGCAACTATAATCAAGGCAAGTATTCCATAGCAACGAACTAAATTTCAAAAAATCTAATAAAAAAAATCACTTGACTAAAATTTTTGCTTCATGAAAGGCTAATTTAAAAATTCTGCACCATACATATATAAGGAATTAATCTAAATGAAAATATTTCAATAATTAATCTCTTATAAGTTTTTAACTTTCCAAATAGTTTCAAGATTTTCCATTCCCTTGTTAATGATAATATAATGAATGAAAATATTGAAATATTCTTACATTTATGCCATAGGTAAACTTTGAAAAGAAAAATCTCATTGAAAAAATCATACCTTCACTGGATCAAAACCTATTTCTAGTGCAGTATTAATGCTTTTCATAACACTATTTAATCCTTTAATACGGGCAATGAATTCAAACTTGGCAGGAATCAGAGTATCTAAGCTGATATTCAAAGAATTTAATCCTGCATAAGAAAAGTAATTATATTTCTAAAAATCTACATTTAAAAAAAACATTTTGAGACTAAATTAAATTTTTTATAAATCAAGAGAGAAAACTGCAAACCAGGCAAAATTATGAAATAATATTCATTATTCACAAGAGATACAAATTGCTATTTTTGTGACATTTTTTTTTTTTCATAGAAAAAAATATGCATAAATTCAAGCACTACTTTTAAAGCAAAAATTCTATAGCTTCCTAAAATTACCAGCATAAATTTTAAATTTTAATCAAGAATCTTGATTGTTTTATTTATGAGTTGAATTAAGTCTTTATTAAACAGCAGTATAAACTTATTTTAAATTATTTATTTTGAAGAAGTCTTATTTAATTAAACATTGTAAATGATTATTTTGAAAATAACAGTTCTGTAATTTCTAAACAAATATTCAATTAAAAAATTATCAAGTTTCAGCAATATTTACAAATGTAACACTAAATTCACAAGAAAAACCTTCTTCATGTCAAACAAGATACACTAGACATTTTGAACTATCTATCATAAATATAAGTTTGTGTTCTACTACTTTTCAGAAAATATGGAGATAACTGTTTGTCACAATGTGAGACCACACAAATTTGCAAAGTAAAATTTTTAAAATATGATGAAATTAAATTATTTTAACTGCTTAAAACTAATTAGTTGTACATTCATTATTGTCATTTCTCTTTATATCCATTTGTACAGATCTTACTTTAAATTATTCATTGAAGAAATAAGTGGAAATTTAATGAAACAAGAATTTTAAGATGTCCCATTATTTTTAGATGAAGGATTAGAACCCTATTGCAATGAATTCGCCATTTGCAGACAATAATAAAACTCAAAGTTTGATCTATAACAGCTATTAATTTCAAAAATATAGAATTTTATTAGTGCAGAAGTCAATAATTAACAACTGATTGAATTTTTTAGTTTATATGCTCTAAAGTATATAAGAATTTAAGCTAAAAATTAACTATTCATTAGGAGTTATTCTTCATTAAATATATGTATATTAAATAGGATGTATACAATATTAGTATTTTTACCAGCATTTCTCAATTCTTCAATTTTATGATGCAGCATAAAGCCATTTGTCGTCATAGCAACTGTCTGGAGACCTTCAAGCTGAGAAACTGCACCTTAAAATGAATAGATGATATTAAATATAAATATTAATTAACTTAACATTCTTTAAATTGATCCTACTTAATAGGTTGCTAGGAAAAGAAAAGGATAAATAGTTGTTTTTAAATTCCTTTCTGAGTGAAAAGATTTAACTGGGAAATTCTCTTAATGTCAAAAAATAAGTAATTTATTAGCATTATTGCTAAAAAACATCTTTTTTCTATTTAACTTATTTTCTGCCTTCTTAATTTGAATTTTTCTCTCCATTTTTGAAAGCACACTCACTCAATATTCAATCCAAACTTTTACTCATGATTATTTTTTAGTAATTTTTAAAATAATATTAAGGAATTATTATTTATTTATATTTCATTTTGATTATAAGCCTTTCCTAAATTCATAAGGTTTTTTAATATGATAAAAATTGTGTATTTTCCCTATTTTCAGATAATAATTTTCCCTTTTCTTATTTAATAAAACAGAATATGAAAGAAATTAAAATATTTCAATGGAGTAATTTCCCAAGTTACAGTTTCTATCTAAAAATATAATTAATTTAAATTAATGCAAAAAGAGAAAACATCTACAAATATAATTTTAAATGTGCTGTTATATAACTTGTTTTTAATAAAAATGGATAACACAGAGCTCATTAATAATAATAAAAATTGTGTTTAAATATTTTATAAAAATTAAACACTACCTACAACTCATAGTTTTAACAGTGGTGTACAAAAAGAAATGTTTAACTATATAACTTTAACTTACACATCATAATATCAGTTTAAAACACAATTAGTAAATTTGATGTAATAATTTAGCATTAGAATTCAATCTTAATAAAAGCAGTAGGAAATCTTACGAATTATTTCAGTGAGATCTTTTCGTATTAGAGGTTCTCCACCCGTAAAGCGTATTTTTGTCACTCCCAGCTTCACAAATAAATCGGCTACATCAATAATTTCATTTGTAGTAAGAAGATGTGATTTTGGAGTTAAAGTTACTCCTTCTTCTGGCATACAATATTGACCTGAAAAAATTTTTTAACTTCAAATCAAATTTTCAGAAAAATTTATGGCAACTGTGCTAATTTGAGTACTCTGCAGCAGATATGTAGTATTATCAGTGGCGCACACAAGGGGTCCTCAAGTTTGT
>BMAV01022018.1:63125-75707 GCA_019973955.1 Trichonephila inaurata madagascariensis
CTAATTATTTATTCAATAATTAGTTTTTTACTGTGTTTTGTTCCTGAAAATCGACAAAATCAAAAATAGCATGATACAAGAATGGAGAACTTTCAACCCCGGACCCCTCCCCCTTGAAAAATTCTTATGTGAGCTACTGGTGCTAAACAATGTATTTTATAATTAATTTAACAATACTAAGTTAAGAACATGTTTAATAACTACCAGTGACCCCATGGGATTCTCATATATAAAATTATATAAAAAAAATTATTACTTATCTTGATAATTTGTACGGCTTAGAATTAAATTCTTAATTGCCGATTAAAAGATACGCGATTGTTTTGAGGCGGAGTAAGGAATAAAGAAGAAAATAGTCTGAAATAAGTAAGTCCGCAAACATTGTCAATGTCTTTTTATTGCATTCCAAAGCCTCCGGAATAATTTTATGAATATCAGTGCACAGAAAGACCGCACTTCTGAAAGACGTATATATACGAGAGGAGAAAGTAAGGCTTTGGCTGAGTGAGATGTTTATTTACGCCTGTGGCACTTAAGAGGTTAAAGTCGTATAGTAGTCTTAGCATCAAAGTATAGTATTATTGAGTTCAATACATTGTTATTGTATGAGGGGGGCGAGTTAAAAATTATGATTGAAAATTGGGTCGCGAATATTGAAACTTTGAGAAGCACTGGATTAAGGATAAGCGTATTTTAAATGAGTTAAAAAATAAAGAAATTATTTTATCGGATTTAAATTGTAAAGAAACGGAAATTGGGCTTTTGATTGAGGCTGATAATATAGGAAAATTATTGACTGGGAATTTAATTGAATTAGATTCGGGTTTAACAGCTATTGAAACTAAACTAGGATGGACGGTAATTGGAAAAGTAAGTTCGAACGTTGAAAACGTTATGTTAACGACATCTTCTTTGCATGTTCGGAATGTTAGCGTTAAAGAATTATGGGAACTTTTGACGTTTTAGGAATAACGGATCCCTTACTTAATGAGAATACCAAAGAAAATTTTGATTTAACCGATTTTAAGAATAAAATGAAAATTCTTCCCGATGGGAGGTATGAAGGTAAACTCCCTTGGAAATGTAACTCTGAGAATTTGCCCATTAACAAAGAACTAACATGGTAAAGGCATCTACGGATGATGAATAAATAAAGAAACGCGGTAAATTTTTTGATTATAAAAGCGCATTTAGGGAATGGGAAGATTTAAATATCATTGAACGCGTGTGCCGGAAGTAGAATTGAACAATGAATGTCATTATTTACCGCATAGGCCGGTGATTAAATTAGATAGTGCGACTACAAAAATACGACCCGTATTCGATGCTTCGGCCCGTGAAAAAGTGAAACCACCTTTGAACGACTGTTTATATAAAGGCGTAAACCTTATTGAACTGATACCTGACATTTTAGAATGCATCCAATCGGAATTGTAGCCGATATTGAAAAGGCTTTTTTGATGCTATCTATTGCACCGAAAGAGATTATCTCAGATTTTTTCCCCATGCAATGAAAAACAATTAGTGTACAGGCATTGTCGAGTTGTGTTTGGGGTGTCTTCCAGCCCTTACTTATTGAATGCGTCTATTTTACATCTTTTAGAAAACTGTAATTTCGAATATAAGGAAGTTACACAAAGGATAAAATCTTCTTTTTATGTTGATAATTGTGTAACTGGTGTTTTCAGTGTTGATGAGATAGAGATATTTATGAGAAGATTAAATTAATTATATCGAAAGGATGTTTTAATTTACGTATTTTTGAGAGCAATGTGGCGAGTAAAAGTGTTGATAAACACTCAGGCGAAACTTTTATTTTGGATATCATCTGGGACTAAGATAATGTTGTCACGAATTTCGCCTCATTAACGTGCGAAGCGAAAATAACCGAACGATTAGTTTTGTCTACTGTACAAAAAGTTTTCGATCCTATTGGGATGTTGGCGCCGTCTACATTGCTCCCAAAATTACTATTACAGGAACTATGGAAAACGAAAATAGCATGGGATGAGGAACTACCTCAGAATATTGTAAGTAAATTTATGAAATGGCTTAGTGAAATTCAAATTGTGAAAGATGTAACTGTGCCACATTGTATGAAAATTGATATTTTTAATGAATTGCATGTATTTGTTAATGCAAGCAAGGGGTCATATGCGGGTTGCGTCTTTGCTTGATCAATAGTCGATTCTAGAGTTAGTGTAATTCTCGTTCGAGCGAAGTTTAGAGTCGCTCCTCTCGAACTTTTGAGTATACCGCGTTTAGAACTAATGGCTTGTTGTATAGGTGCTCGACTTGTAAATTCTATTTTGAAAGCACTTAATATGCCGGACTTGAAAGTTACTCTTTGGTCCGATTCCACAACAGCTTTTTGGTGGATTAAGGAATACAGAAATTGGTCAGTTTTTGTAGCTAATAGGGTAAAGGAAATTAAACAACTGACTCAAATTCAATCATGAAAGTATGTTCCAGGAAACATGAATATCGCGGATTTACTATCTCGTGGTTGTTCTTCAAGACAAATGCTTAATTCTAGATGGTAGGAGGGTCTTTCCTGGTTGAAACAAAATTCGGAATATTGGCCAGATGGTGAAATCGGCTACGAGCCTCAAGAAGTTAACGTACAGAGAAAGAAAACTAAAAATGCGAATGTTTATCTAGCAAACGTTCCACCCTCCTTGCTTATATGTAATATGTCTGTGATTATGATAAGAGTATTTGCGTGGGTTTTAAGATTTGTAAATAATTGTCACAAAGACTATAACAAATATAAGGAACATGAACTTTCTGTTGCTGAAGTTGAAAATTCTGAAAAACAATTGATTCGTTTAACTCAAACATATTATTTACCTGATGTTGAATCTTTTAAATTTGTTACTTTTATTGATAATGATAATATTTTAAGAGTAAAATCTAAAATAACTGAACGAAATGATGAAAGTTCTTTTTTCTGTCCTATATTGTTACCTGATAAACGTGAATTTACAAAACTTTTTATCAGATCTATACACAAAAAGAACTGCCATGCTGGAATCCAAATAATGCAATCATTAATTAGAAAAAGGTTCTGGATTATCAGAGATAGAAAAACTCTTAAGAGTATTTTGAATGATTGTGTTATTTGTGCTCGTTTTAAAGTCAAATCACAGTCAAGCGGACCATCACCTTTACCATCATACCGAGTGACTGATTGCGCGATATTTGAAGTTGTAGGGATTGACTTAGCTGGACTTCTGTTTTTAAAAACTGGTGAAAAGGTATGGATTACATTGTTTACTTGAGCAGTCTATCTTGAATTAGTAAACACTCTGTCTTCTGATGCCTTTTTGCTAGCCCTTTGGCGTTTCATTGCCAGGAGCGGGAAGCCCAGGATAATTTAATGTGATAACGGTACTAATTTCCGGGTTGCTTTCAATGACCTTGCAAGATTGGATTGGCATAAAATATCAAGAGACACATCAACTCAAAGAATAGTTTGGAAATTTATACCACCCACCGCCACATGGTGGGAAAGGTTGGTTCGCATTATCAAGAAACTATTGAGACATTCTCTTGGAAAATCAATATTAGCCTATGAAGAATTGTCAACAGTGATTTGTGATTGTGAAATTTTAATCAATAGTAGACCTTTTACTTATATATCTGAAAATCCACAGGAATTGATCCCTCTTACTTCAGAAATGTTTTTAATAGAGAATCGCTGTTCTGATACTATAGATATTGACGAATTAAATTCGAGAAACTTAAGAAAAAGAATGAAATATAGAATTAAACTTTCAAGAGATTTAAGGCAACGTTTCAGGAAAGAATATCTAGGTGAGCTAATACAAAAACAGAATGATATTCGGGTGCGGGAACCCCGAGTTGGAGAAATGCTCTTAATTGGGAACGACAATAAGAAACGTTTGTCTTGGCCTATAGCTAAGATTATAGAATTAATCCCTGGTCGAGATGGAGAAATTCGAACAGTTTGGCTAAAAACTCAACTTGGAACAGTAATACGCCCGGTGCAACGTATCTTCCCTTTGGAAGTACAAGCGATTGCAAATAGCGATAAGGAGTTGAAAGAGGAATCAATTTCTGTTAAATATACTAAACCTGAAAATGTCTTGAATACTAATGATGTAATTGTAAAAAAATATACTTCTGGAAGATTGGTTAAAGAACCAAAGAGACGATCTTTTGAATTATAACTGTTATAGTTTGAGACTCTCCCCAAGTCTCAAAGGGGGGAGTATGTTGTGAATAAAAATGATTTGTGTGAATGAGTGTCTGCATGGCGCCACGTTTTTGTAACTATGAAGAGGTTGTGTGAAGTCATTATACTCTGTATATAAAAAGGATGAAGCACTCACGTGTTTTTTTCTCTTGCTCAGTAGTTCTGAATAAACTTAGTTACTTTTAATTGACTGGCTCAAGACTGAATTACTTTCACTTTGGAATCTTTTGAATAAATTGTCTGGGATCATAATATTTTTCTTTTTATAGAAAGTCAAAATTTAAAAAAAAGTTAAAATTTTTAAAACTCATTTGTTAATCAAAACTCAACAAAAAAAAATTAAAGACAAATATTTAAAAAAATCCTTATTTCAACTGCTTTAAGAAAGTTCACATTTTGATAAACTGGATACTTATTATCCATATTAATAAAAACAATTTAGAAATTCTAAATAAAATCATCAACACTAAACCTATTAAATAGACAAATTATTTGAAAGATCTCCAGTATTTTATTAATTTATAAAGAAAAAGATATTTTTTGTTCAAAACAGAATATGACTAACCAATTTAATTTATTAATCTCAAAAATAATACATATATGAGATTAAATTGACTAATATTATTTGAAATATTTACAACGGTTTCTTAATCCTTTTAAGAGGAATTCGAAAGGTTAAAAATACAAGTGACCGAGTTGCTAAAATGACAATCTCAGTACAGTATTGTTTCAAAAAATTTTAGCAAGTAAACTACTTTTAGTGATTCTTTAAGTTGATGAAATATATAACAGAAGCAAAAAGGAATAAATAATAAAAGAATTTTTTAAAAAAATTACTTTAATTATTACATTTTCCATTAAAATTTTTGCATTATACATATTTTATTTATTTTTCATAATTAGTTAGCCTTTGGGTAGAAAAGCATGGCAAAATCTTACTTCACAAAGAATGTTGTGAATCAATCAATGTAACCTTGTTATGAATAATCTCATGTTTTCTATTCGATCTTCATTATTTTTTAGGTTAAATGGAATTATAGCATTTGCAAGAACGTCGCATCAAATGGAGAAAGAAATCAGCTGCCTGAATATGCTAATTTAACTTACATAATTCAAATACTGTATAAATTAAATATTATGTTATCATGATTTAAGTTTATATATTTATTATAATGGGAGCTGACCTACACATGATCAAGGAATTGAAAAAATTTTTGGTTATGGTTATAGTATTAAATTAGATTTTTTAGCATTGCTATAAATTTTCTGACAGATACAGAGCAAATAAAAATATATCTTAATGATGCAAGAGTTATTGAGATTAAGAATATTTTCTTTTTTTGTTTCGGTTGATCACGCGGCATTTTTTTTACACTAAAGTTTCATTAGTAATAGTTAACATCTCACACATAATACAGAGAAGTGTCAAAAAGCATCTTATAATTCTTAAAAAAATACTTTTAAGCAAACAGAAATAATTTTAGCCAAAATAAACATTTATTTAAATATACATTTATTTATATTGCGAAATATAACAAAATGATAACAATTGCAGCAATATGATTTACACATATAACTTAAAAAGATTTGTGACATATAATAAAGTAAGATGAATACTTTCTTTTCTTTCATTAAGGGGAAAAAAGTATATTAAGGAGATATAATACAAATAAATCAGCACAAAGTTTCCCTTTCCATTTAAAAAATGTTTGTCCGCTATCATACAAGTTTAAAAACAAGCCATAAAAAGTTTCACTTTTTCCTATCTGAGATCGTGTATTTTTCATAATTCTTTGTAGGATCATATGGTTCCCACCGAGATGCTGGGAAGATGTGCTTGTTTCTTTCGTACCAACTACGAAGGAGAACTTTTCCAGCGTGAGATTCATCTTTCTCAACACTGGCATCATTTACCAACCTCACATCATCATGAACATCAAAGCTGAACAATGGTCCACTTTTACCTCTTGCTTTTGTAACTATGAAGTCATAGAATGTGTAATGGTGAGGTATAATAAGATCTTCTTTTACATACATAAGTTGATCTCCAGTCACAGCTCTCAGTTCATGGAATTCTTTTCGTAGAACTTCTAAACATTTCTGCAATTAAATATATAATTGAGTATACTTATTTAAAATCTACACTAATTAATTCAAACATATCAAATTCATAAGCAAATTTGAAACCCTACATATATATATATCAGGATCTTCGACACAAATTTCTTTGATATCAGAATCAGATAATTTTTTTGTATGATATTCAATAAAAATATTACTTACAAACCTTGAAAGATATTTTCATTTTTTTTTCTAGTTTGTGTGAATGATTTTGATGAATCAATAAAGAAAAATGATTTTCACATTTTGATTCCAAGTAATACTGTACCAGAAAATAATCAAATTTAGGACTTATATAAAGAATATACACTTTTTAAACTAGAACGAAAATCCATATGCAAAACAAATTCAAGATACACACATAATTTAATTTGTAGTTAAATTCACTATTCTTTTAAAATTGATTTTAGTAAATTTGAAGTAAAATTTTATGATGCACAGGTTGCCGTAAAATAATATCTTATAAGGTTTGTTTCATAAATTTTTGTTTATTTAAACTTCACAGAAAATCCTGTCATATATACTTTTTTTTCAAATTAAATTTATATATTTTGATATTTTAACTATAAATTTTTACTAACAAAAGTAATAGTTCAATGCCAATAAAATATAACAAAATTATGACATAACAATTATTCTCAAATTAAAATATGATTTCTTAAGATACAAAATCAAAAAGGACATTCTTAGCAACAAGATTTTTGTAAACTAAAATGAGAACAAAATTTAAAGATAAAATTATGGATTCTGTTTTTGAAATTATAATGCAGCAGTTTACAGTTTAATTATTTTATGATTTAAATACTGATGTTTTTTCAATTCAAGGACTATTTTTTTCCTGGAAAGCTTCTTAACAACACATTCTGTTCATTGCAATTTTTTACTGAGAAAAGGCATTTCTTTTATTAGTGAAAATTCTCTATAAAAAAGTATACATAGTAATATATACATTCTTATAGAAATATTATTTTGTATTTTTCCTACTATTTACATATATTGAAATCTGCAACTAGGTAAATAAGCTCAGGAAATGAGAAATTTTTTTTATCTATACATTCTTGCATAAATATATTCAAAGACATCCAAACTTTTCTATAAAATTTATAATCTTTAAAAAAAAAAACCAGCTGATTTTCAACTTCAATTTGACAACAGTCACGTGATTTGTTAAATTTTGAAGTGTGATTAACCTTATCAAAGTAGTTTTGATCCAATATTTATACAACAATTTATAATGAAAATAGATAGATAATATGGATTAATATTTATTTCTAAAAAAAGAACATATTATTTACCTAATAAAAATTTAAACAAGAAAAAACCTATACATTCACAAAAAATTGTATGAATATCACGGAAAATTTATATTTATAAGGGAGATTACCAGAAGGAATTGGTATATGCTATGCCCTTTTTTCATTTTCACACTTCGACGATGACCAGAGCCATCCCAATAACTGAATGTAATTTCAATTTCTTCATTTTTCAATTTTTCTTGTTTCTGTACCCAAACCTAATGAGAGAGAAAAAAATGTACATAAAAAATAAAATACATGGGGGGAAAAAATCAAAATTTACTTTCTAAATCAACAGGATCAATAAATAAATAATAAAAATAAACGATTTAAAGAAATAAAGAACGATATCTTTAGAAAAAAATTATGTGCAAATAGCTTTTTATTTATTTATTTTTTTTAATTCAAAAACATGTTTTAGAATTTTTTTGCAATCATCCATTACTATAATTACATAAATTATTTAAAATCATTTTGATTAATTTAATCTTAAATCCATACCTTTTTCAATTAAAAATAACAAGCATATTATCTATTATTGAAACTTACAAGTGATAAAATAAAACATATCAATATGCATGTAGACTGAATTAATAATCTACTATATAATATGATCTGCATGATGTGTAATTTAATTTAAATACATTGAGCCCAAAGCTTGATTCACACAATAAATAATTGCAGATGGAACTTTATTCTGGGTAGAAAGAAGATAAAATAACACATTCATTCTTAAAAGACTTTCCAGGGAGGCAAGCTCTGTTTGTCTCGTGGATCTTGACCAGCACACAGAATGCCTATGTTTATTTATATGGTAATCATTAAGTATAGGTTATTTGTATGTTAACCATTAAGTGCAGGATAATTTAACTAAGTATAGTATGAATGAGATTCCTTTTAAGTCGTTATACATATTGTTGAATAAAACTAAAACTTTTTATAAAACAAAACCTTTTTTCTTTCTCCCTCCCTTCCAAGTAGAGAGTGAAACCCCTATTAATACTTAAAATTGATCCTTCAACTTTTGAACTCTTGATATAATAACGAGATGAAATTTAAAACAAGATAGTTAAATGTTGATATATCATTCTCTATTCCATTTAATAGTCGATATAACATTAAATCTTTTGAAACAGCATTTTTTTTACTTAAAAAGATGCAACTCTAATATACAAAGCTACCTTACCTAATTTCATAACTAAATGTTCTTAACTGACATAGAAAAATTACCAGAAATCAATAAAATTCCATTTTTTGAATATTTTACATAATATTAAAAAATAACTTTATAATGTATTTTTGTAAATCAAATGTTCCTGTTCCAGAAACATTTGTTAAAATTTGTAGCCATAAATATTTTTTAATTAATTTATGCTCAATAATAAAGAAATATCTTGAATTATGAAAACCTTATTTTGAAAAATTATGCTAAATCTTTGTTTTAATAATAAAGAACTACTGGATAAAACCATATTAAATTTGATCATAAGACAGTAGAACTCCTTCACCCCAAATGACATACATTTGTAGATGCATTTAAATAATTATTCATTTTAAGTTCCTTAATGTTATTTGTTATAGCTAGGATTTTTGAAATCTTGATTACAATAATAAATAACTTTAATACATTTCCAACTATAAACCTGAGCCAATTTTAAAAATACTCTTGCAGCATATATAGTTCATTTTAAATTTAAAAAATTCTACTGCCACCTTTTAAATATTATTTACCTGTCGCAATTCCTCCCTCAATTTACGTTCCTCTTCTTCTCTTTCACGATCAGGCAAAAAACTAGTATCAACATCTGGATTTTTACAAATTTTCTTTTTGGGCGGTAAAGATTCATCTGTATTAGATAAATAGTTTTCAGTGTTATCTTTTTCACCATCTTCTTCATCCTCCTCTTCATCATCTTCATCCATTCTAAATGAGAGAGATGCAATCTAAAAAAGAATTATGTGTTAACAACAAAGATAACCAATATAGTGAAAATGAACAAACTTTGTAAAAAGTATGAGAGAATAAATTTATCCAAGTTAAATATTTTTAAAAAATGAATCTTTGCTAAATTAAAGTAACATTAGCCAAACCAAAAAATTTATCAAGAAATAATGAAAAATGATTTTGTACATTATCATAAGAAATTCCAAGGTTAAGATATCAATGCTTATTGAAAATATAATTTAGTTTGTAAGAGTAAATTCAAAGTCCATTATGTAAATGAATATTTTAAGGATGTCTTTTCAAATAAAAAAAGTATCAAATTCCACAAATTAAGTTACTATTAACACACTATTAAATATTAAAGTTTTACATACACTTTTATAGATTAAAATTTCAAATAATAGTGCCTCTATATTTATAAAACAAGAATATACTTAAACTGAGTACACATGTCCAAGAATATTGAAAACTTATTCAATAATACCTATTCAGCTGCAGTCATTAAATAACATTAATTTTAAACTTTCATTTAAAAGATATCTATAAGTTAATTTCAAGTGGGTAAGTGAGGAAAGTATTGACACAGCACTATAAAGCACCACAAAAGCTATTAGCAACAGACCTCGAAAGTTTGAACCTAAGTCAAATGACAATGACAAAACACCTGAATTGGCACCTTCCTCTCCTAAATATCATATCATACAACACCAAAGGGAGGACTTTGAGCCTCAACACAATTTAACAAGCATCAACTTCTCTACATGGAGGATCTTTAGAGGCACCAGAACTCAAACCCGCAACAGATTAGTCAGTTTGTGACCATAACCACTAGGCTACTGTAGCCCCTCTACAAGTTTTGAAAACTATATACAATAGATAATAAAAAAAATATACCTGTCTTTTCTGTCTCTCTTTTGCTTCCTGCTTTTCTCTCATTTCTTTTTGTCTTTGCAGCTCTTTTTCATGCTGCTTTTGTGCTAATTGCCTTTCTCTTTCCTTCACTACATCTTCTTGTTTGGCCTGAAAAATATTTTTATTTAAATTGATTTTTTTAATTTTAAGTACAAAAAGGTAAATAAAAAAAAAATAAAAGTTAAAATAATCATAAATACATATTACTTTAGGAATATATTAAATGAAAAATACATTTTTAGAAAAGAGTCAAATTATATTTAAAATGCTTTTACATTTCAAATATTATTTTCTAACCTTCATTTCATCCAATGTGACCAAACCAATAGTACTAGATTTAAGCTGCTGTTCCACTGCATCATAGTGAGCAGCAAATTTATTTTCGATATCAGATAACTTCAGTTCTTCTTCAATTTTCCTTTTGCGGTGCTCTAACTCTTCCAATGCTTTTTCCCTCTTCTTTTTCAATTGCAGAGCTCGTCCTGCTTCACTTGCTGCACCTTTATACAGAGCCATTTTCTAGATTTTTTCTGAAACAAAAATAATAAAGAACATGAAGAACTCTATCAAAGAAAACGAATGCATATATGTGAAATATATAGTATCAAAATATATAAATACACTGGATACTTCCTTTGTGTTAAGTCAACAGCAAAAATGTACAATGACACACCAAACAAAAGGATTCAAATGAAAATAGACATTATTCACATCAGACCCAAATACTGAGTAATTATTTCTATGTGTAAGTAATTTTTAACAGATGGAAAATAGTACCTAACATATGTATAAGAAAGATTACATTCCATATCAATGTTTCAGTCTAATTACAACGACAGATTCGCTTGTGGAAAAATATTGACATTACACAATAATCATTCTAATGACATAATTTATAAACAATAAAGAGAAATTTTACAGGACTTGAAAGTATGTTTAAACATGATAAATGCTGAGATCAGAAGTCTTATTAATTTATTTGAAAGATTCTCCCATAATTTATAACAACATAAAATAACTTGCGTGAAATAAAAGGGATTTGATGGTTCAAGTGTAGTATAGGGGGCCACTTTGAATTTCACCGATTCATTTATTTATATTTTCAAATTTTTGAAGTTTTTATTTAGTATAAAAGTAAAACTCAAAAATAAATTAATATAAAAATGCGAAATACTTTCTAAAAATCATTTTAGTCCCATCACAAATCATGACTCTTTTTCTACCTTTTATATTATGTGAATTTTCTAGTTTGTAAATCTTCCAGAAAATTCCTTATCGAAGTCACAATAGATCAAAACATACCTAATCATTGGATGTTGTCAAATTTTTAGTAAAATATAAATGTAAAAGCTTACCTTATATAATTACAACAAAATGATATGAAAACTATTAAATTCTTGCAGATATTTCACTTCACACTCCGTAGTAGTACACAAGTCGGCAAATGTTTACAAATCAAGAAAACCTCAATTCAGTTCAGCAATATGTAGCTTTGATGTAATATTGCTTTTACTCTAAAATTGTGATGGAACTAAAAAAAATGGGTAAAAATATAATTTTCTGCTCTCTTTTGTAATTCTTTATGCGTTGGTTAGATTTTAAATTTGACTGAATGTATAAAAAGATTTGTAGAAATAGTCAGGTAAGCCATGAAATAATTTCTTATTATTTAAATCTGGCAACCACTTTTCGTATGTTTACATTCTGTTCCCGCGCTTTCTGAATCGGTCGGGTATTTAATTTAGTCAAAATAAATATTATTTTACTTGCAAATATAATTAAGTTATGAAGTTCCCTTACTAAGGTTTATGAATTAAATTATTTATTTATTCCTCTGTTTAATATTCTCTGTATTTGAACGAAACTATTGCTTCTAAAATTTTATAATAAATAGAAAGATGAATGTCAATATTGAAGAGATCCAGGAATATCTGGAGGAATTTTCCCTCACAGCCGAAGATGAGGTTCTGAAGAAAAGTAAACTTTTAGTTTATTTTACTTTTTTAAGAAATAAATAACTATGTGTCCTGTGATTTAAATCGTAAAATATTGTATAGTGTAGGCCACTTGGCGCAGTCCTTTATTTAGGC
>BMAV01022018.1:76107-102798 GCA_019973955.1 Trichonephila inaurata madagascariensis
TTCATAACTCTAAGCAATAAATCCTTCCTTCATGCACTATTCAATCGATTCTTTCTAACCTTTCGCATTCAACAAAGTAAAAAATTCTAAGATATATTCCTTCACACACGCAACCATTCTAGCCCGGTTCCCCAAAACAAAATGAAATTCGAAATGCCCGCCGACAAAATACGAAATTTCCAGAAATAGGTTTACCATATCTAGTGTATCAAAGTAGGGTTATCAAGATGGCACAATTATTGCCAACCCAAAATAATTCGCGCCAAGGGTGTGGGCTCTCCTAGGACTGAACCTATATGGTTAAACTTATTTCATTGGAGGTCACTCATATAGTGATGTTGACGCACATTAAGGTACTTACATATTATCTTAACAATGCTAGCATTCAAGATAACTCGCCAAGTTGGCAACCCCAATTTTTACGTGTCGTACGGGCTGAATTGGCAACTATGTGCTCTGTTTTATATAATGTCCCCAATACAGTTGTAATAATACGTAAGTACCCACATTAATTTGTCTGGCTTCAACCATCATGTTGGTTTGAAAGTTAGGTTAACAATTTTAAGTGTCATCTTCAGCACTTATCTATTCAAAATTACGAGGACATCTCTTCAACAGATCTTTAGTTGCTTTTAAGTGTGATGCTGTCATAAATAATCTTTCACTCACTTGTGTATATAAAAAAATGTGTATTAAAAATTAATCAAATTCATGACCATAATTGTAAATTTTATTTTATATATATATATAAATTCTTTAATTTGGTCTAAACACAGTATAAAGACTTTTTTGGTTTTAAAGAGGTTTTTAAGGCTCAATTAGTGTCTGAATTCATTTATATGTATCATACAATTTTGTGAAATAAAAAAATGTTGCCAAATGCCACAATATGCAGTTAATATTGGAAAACTCTGTACTTATGTATTAGCATCACCACAGCAAAATTGGTGCCTCGCAAATCAAGCCACATCAAAACAACAAAAATATTTTAACATTTTTTAAATGGAAAAAAAAACCCAATAAGTCAGATTTTTGGTGGAAAATAGCATAATTTGTATGTTGCCAATTTGGCCACAACAAAGCTACTATCAAAATACTGAAAACACTATTAATAGAAAAAATTACCAACGCATTATTAGATTACCTCTTTTGATTGGGAAAAATTGGTTAACAGTATATTATGTAAGTATCACTAAATCTCACTGCTCTTTTTATGACATATGACAGCCTTTTTTACATAACATAATAAATAACTAAAACATATTACAATTTTAGGGCTTAGTCCATTAACTACAGCCATTCCATTTTTTTTTTTTAACTATTTTTTTTATGTACTATTAAATATGTAAATTGTTTCAGTGAAAGAACTATGTTTCGTCTACCACTGTTCTGCTGAAGATATTGTTGATCAGTGGATTGCTTTTTGCACTTCCAAGAAGAAAAGTTGCCGATCACCCACATTGCCAATGCTTGATCAAATGGAGAAAGAGGTACAGTTCACTTTAAAATATTTTTTTAAATACCTCTAATTTAGTTGTTTTTATTTTGTAATTTGTTGTTTATGTAATTTCAAATTCAAAAATGTTTTAAAATATATTTTGGTATAAAATTATTTCATGCTGGAGTTACTCCAAGTGTATGTATATATACTATGCTGTTGGAATTAATTGGGACAAACATATTTTTCTTGTTTGAGTTGGTATGTGATTACTAATGATGTCCTGAACCACCTCAAACCTGTTATATCTGCCTTTAGGTAGTGTAACAGATCGACTTTGACTATGATTTGCTCTTTTTAATATATCAGGAGCTCAGTTGTGAGCCTTTCAGTGGGGCAACTGGTAATTTCAATTTTGCGTTCTGTATAAGACGTGTTACTTTTACTTATTTCAAGATGGATATAACTCTGACAAACCATTCTAAAATATATCGCTCTCAATGAACACACTTCTAAGACTGTGAGAGATTTGATGTGATTGAATTAAGTATCTGGCTCATCTTCTCCAAAAAGAAAAAAATGTGGGTGCAAGTGGAAAACTACTCCAAGAATTGATAAAATTTTAATAAAAAGTAGCAAAATAAATCCAAGAAAGACAAGCATAGACCTTTGAAGGGATTTATTGGATAATGGTTTTGAAGTGAGTACTTCAACTTCACAGAAAAGGTTTTTGTAAGGTGACCTTAAGGCAAAAAGATTGAGGAAAAGGACTATTCTAACTCAGAAAATGATGAAAAAACATTATCATGAGCCAAAAAATACCGATTATGGACTGTTAATGACTGAAAGAAGGTGATTTTGAGTGATGAAACATTTATTTGTGCAGGGATACAAATCAAGTCTAGTTAGACAAAGGGAAGTTAAAACTTTGTGACCAGATCATATCCAACAGATTGTAAAACATCCTTCTAAACAGATGTTTGGGATGTTTTTCACAACAAATGGTCCTGGAAGTTTAGTTCCTTTTAAATACATGATGAATTCTGTAAAATAAGCAAAAATATTATGTAGTAGGATTGTTCCATTCATGGAAACATTTGATAAAACATTTCAACATGACTTGGCCCCTTGTTACAATTCAAAATTGGTCCATACTTTTATGTGGAAAATAAAATAAAAGTACTCGATTGGCTTGAAAATTTCCCAGACTTAAATCCTATTCAAAACTGATTGCATATTCTCTAGAATCGTTTCGCTAAGATGAATCGCACGACAACAGAGCAAATGATAAAAAGGGTGTACTAGTGTGTTTCCAAGATGATGAAATCAAGAACATGTGTGCTACTCTAGTGCAGTCAATGCCAAGACGGGCTGAAAAGGTCATTTCTTCTCAAGGAAGACATACTTCATACTAATATACAGATTTTTCAGTCTATTTAAGGTATGTAATGATAAAAAGCTAAGGTTTTCCATTTGTCCCAATAAATTCAAATAGTATGGTATACAAGCATACATTATAGATAAGTGATAATAATAAATTTTGGATATTAAAGATATATATGTACTGCTGTACTTATAACCAACATAGGGCTGCTTTGTGGGTTTAGAGTAGGGGTCAGCAACCTTGTAGCTGTGGTGTGCCAAACCAATCTACCAATATGATTCGGGATGCCACAATGGGAAAGATTTGAAACAATTAGATTTTTGTGGCAATGCATGCAGAGTTAGGGAATAGAAATCAAGAATATAGATTTATAGGGTTTAATTATATATTAATTTTGCATCATTTTAAAGATATTTATTAACATAAAAATAAACAATATGAAATGTGACTATTCTTTTAACATAAATAAAAAAAGTTAAACTGTTTATGCATTATGTATTATGTTTCTTTTAAACATATTTATTAAGATAAGAAATAAACAACAAAAAATATAAATATTACCCTTCAATATAATTAAATAAAATATTTTAGCAGGAATCTTGTCCCTGCACCACTCATATTGCAATATTATGTGTATAATTTGTGGACTTCAATTAGACATGATTCCAGACGTTCATTTGTTAAACAGTTTCTTTACAGATTCGAAGATGTATTTCATATGAGGAAAAATTTGTTCACATAGATATGTAGAATCAAAAAGCGGAGTACATGCAATTTTCTTCAAACCTTTCAATCTCTCCAGCAGTGACATCCAATAATTTAAAATAGGTGTAGATTCATTGTTAAAAGATGTTAGTTCAATAAGCTTAATTTTAAAATCAACTTCCATCCACTCAAAAATTGACCAATTTGTTAAGTAGTGTAGAGTGCTATTGAGAATTGTACCATATGCCAAATGTGGCATACTTGCCATGGTTGCCCAGTTTTTTTGTCTCTAGCCAACCATCTCCCTTCTGTTTACATAGATATCTAAATGAAATCCTTAGGAATACATATATTTCTTTTTAAGTTTGCAATTTTATAATGTGGTTCTAATGTTTAATTACTGTTTCTCCTTACAATTACAAAAGATTTAAGTATTCATATAAAGCTTGGAATTTGGATTGCAAGCCAAAAAGATAAAGACAACTGAAATAAACATACTTGTAATGTTCATGGATAATCAATTATATTTTAGAAATAACCACACATAAATTCTTAGAAATCCAAGAAAATGTTATGTGAAAGAAAAATTTGCAATTCTTAATTCAATAATCAGGAATTATGCATTTTGCAACAATACGTTATGATAAAATAAATAATAAATTACATTTCCGCACAAAATCCTGTTGTATTTTTTTAAAAAGCATGAAAATATTTATTCTATTTGTTGATAACAAGTAAATGGTAATTATAGTAAAAGTTGAGTTTATATCTGAAATATTAATTTTAAACTTGTATATTAATTTTTAAGCTGAAAGCTTTTTCGTTATTAAATGTACCTAAAAATAAGAATGCAAAAATTTTGGTTAATTTTTAACAATAATTTTTTTTTTCAAAACGATTCATTTTTAATTTAAGATGTATTTAATAATTTAAATATTTTTATTTTATTTTACACTTTTGTATATATTCTATAAAAAGGGTATATTTTAATTTTTATTATTATACTTATTGAACTGAAACATAATAAAGATAAATTGATGCAACCAAAATTATATTTTAAAGTGGAGTTGTTGTTTTTTTTAATGGCTTACGTATCACACAAAATATAGTTGTTTTAATTTTTTCCCAGGACTTGATGAAGACTAAGAATTCTAAGCAAAGAAAATCCACTGGTTCTGTGTCAACTCCTGTATATAATTCTTCAACTATTGATCTCATGTATCCTTTATCAAAACGTTTTTTTGATTGCAAAGAAAAAATGCTTTGAAACAAATTAAATACTTAATGAATGTTTTTTAATAGTATAAGAGTCTTTTTTTTTTGTTATATATAAAGGATTGAAATTTACGCTTCATAATTTATTTGAAGTAGGCTTTAGAGTAAAAAATTGCAGGTTTTTAAATATAAAATAATAGCCTTTAATCATAAAAAAATATGAAAGATTTATGCTTTTTTATTTATTATTTTCAATAATCTGAATTTGCCCTCATAAATTATTGCTTAACTTATGGTGTAGATGTAATAATCAATTGGAGACTCCTGATAGAGTAAGAATTTATTTTTTATTCGAGAGATCATTGCAAAATTAATTTACTCAATTTTGTTTAACATGAAAGATTATTTATTGTGTGTGATATTCTTATCTTATTTTTAGAACAGTAAGATTAATTCACAGCCAATGGATCAAAGTCCTGTCTTTTCACCTAAATCAATGACACCTACTTGGTAAGAAAATGGTTTTTAAAAAATATATGATTATTATTGTACAGTTAATTTATAATTAGTCAGTGGTTCTTCTAAAATAATAAATTCTACCATGTTTAAAATATATTGAATTTTTTTTTATCACTGTGATCTTAATTATTATAAATTTAATTTCTATATACAGTGAAAATTGTTTAACACGAAACTGAGGGAACTGAAATATATTTTTATAAGAAAACCATATATTTAATAAAATTAAGTTTATTAGAGTACATTTTATGTACATAGATATGTGTAGATGTATGTATTTAATAAAAATCAATGAAATAAGAACATTCACAAAAACTTAATGAAATTTAATACAAAATTTTCAAGTCTTTTGAAAAACAAAACATTTATTGAGTTTTGTGAAAACAATCTAATATTTTTCTTTACATTGTCATTTTTCGCATCAAAATGTTCAATGTCCATTTTGTTATTCATTTCACCATTGGAATGTGCGTCTGAATAACTTTTCATTCTGTTCCTCATTTTAGATGATGTGAGAACAGGAACTGCATTTTACGTTTCATTTTTGCCATTGGAATCTGTATCAATGATATTTTTTGAGTTTTGGACACACTCCAAAATGTCTTTATCTGTCATAAGTGAGGCTATACGCATATTATCATCTACTGCCATGAATTCTTCCGATGATACAGTAGTGACTTTCCAATAAAATACAAAAAAATAATGCAAAATCACCTCTCTTTCATTTCACACTTCCTCTTAAATCTCTATTTTTTTCCGCATTTTGTTCATTACCAGAAATGAAATCTTTTTGTGTTAAGCCATTCTCTTTTCATGTTAAGCATTTTTGCGTTAAATATATTTGACTGTATTTCATTCATGTTAATGAGAATTAACATTTAAAAAAATTTGTTCAATTTTAATATTAAATTTACTAATATATATTCATTAATTTACCTACCGTATTTACTCGAATCTAAGCCTGACTTTTTTTTCCAATATTAAATCTTCTGAAACTCGGATGTGACTGAGAATCACAAATTTTAAAAAAAATGCGTTAGATTGAGCAATTACAGGTTCTAAACTATTTCTCATATTCCACAAAGACTTGTTGAGAATTGGAGCTGTGACTTAGATTCGAGTTAATTCGGTATTAAAACATGTCAAATATTATAATTATAAAAGTAATTTAAACAAATTTCAAAGGATATTTTTCTCCTCATTTGAATTTACAATGTTTAACAAGTCTTGATAACTGAATGTAATTCTTTTAAAAGTAAAAAAGAGGAAAATTTTTTAATTTTCTTATTTTATAATTTTGCCTTAGTTATCAATCTATCTTTATTACTTTTTCTAAATATTTTTTTATTGACTGAAACAATTAAATTGGCATTTATCAATATCGAATGAGCATTTTTAAAATATTGTAATTTTGCTAAATTTTAAAATAAATAAAAAATATGATTGTAAACATTTTGTTTGTTTTCTTAGTTTTACACCCTCTCGAAAATATGCTTCCAGAAATAATACAGGGGATGCTATTTGTTCTTTTGGTGAAATTCAAAATGTAGAGTGGAAACATTCAGATGAATTTTCTTGTTCTGTGACTGCATACAATGAAAAATCTGTTCTTCGAGAATCTTATCCTTTTATGTGTGAAAAGTTAAGAGACAGGGCATCCATACTCAATGATATGATACAAGAAGCATCAAATGATTTTGTGAAAGAATATAATGTAGAAGACTGGGGTCATATCCACTTACCATCTGTGGTAAATATGAATCTCTTATTCGGTTAATATAAGAAATTATGATATACAGGTTTTTACAAAATAGCCTCTTTCTTAAATCTAAAAAAATTCTCTCTGTTTTCTTTTTTACCTTCCCCTTCTCATCTATATGCAGCAGAACAAAATATTTTTTTTTCTCCTAATTTTAAAAATCAAAAAGCTTTTTCTTTCTCATTTTTTTTTTTAAAGTTATGCTATCCTTTTCACTTTTTTTTATTTTAATAAAATTGAGAAATAATAAAATGATACCATTAATATACAGACTTTAATATTAATATATTTTCTTACAAATATTTAAATTTTTTATTTAAATGAAATTTTACTCTTGATAAATTTATTTTTATCCGTATTTTTATATCTGTATTTTTGTTTTATAAAATGATTATTAATCAACTTTAAAGCAGCAGCTAATATCAACTTTGAAATATCCTTTAAATGATATTAACATTGGGGATATGTCTCCTTTTGGTCTTTCATATTTATTTCATATCTATATTCACCCAGGCTGGTTGTAGGATTAAAATAATTTTCCCCCCGAGGAAAGAAATCTCTATGGGACACTAATATGTATATATAACATTAACTTGAGTTTTTCCCAAACTAATTTGATTTAATTTTCAATTGATTATGTATTTTGAATTAATATATTCTAAAATATTCTACAAAATTATCAGGAAACTGTACCGGTGATTGGTCGTATATGTTCAGATGGTAGTGGAAGATTAAATCCAGCTTCTTTATTGCTTGAAGGGTCTCAAGAAATATCTTCAGGACAAACAGTTCCTCTGGATGTGAGCGGTCTGGAAAGCTTTTCTTTTTTTCCTGGTCAGGTAGATATTTTTGTTTTCTTGTTTTGTTAATTTTTTAAGTTGTTCATTGCAAATAAATTTGTATTGTTATAACCAACTTATCATTGTGATATTGGTTTTTAAATTCTCTGAAGGTGCTGAATACCACATACATTGTAACATATTTAGTGTTTAATTTGTGTTAGTTAGGTTTTAAATCAAATATAGTATAGTAATATAGATTTATGTGGGATCTACATTTATTTTGTCTTCTACTTAATTAAGACAAGACGACATTTCTCAATTAATGCACTCTACAACTATCTGTACTATAGGACGATTAAGTTGTATGTTAATTAAAATACTCGAGATCACATATGATGAGAAATTCGTAATAGGCCACATGACTTCATTCTTTTTGTTTTGTTCCCCATACTCTTACATTCCTGCATTTTCAAAGTGCCTTCTACAGTTGGGCTGTAACATAAGTAAAATCAAATTAGTAAACATAACAACATTTAATAAATATTAAAAATTTAATTAATTGTAAAAGGTTTATTTTTAGCTTTTATTGTACTAATGTCACTTCTGTTTCTGTTTGTTTCCACTATGTTTTGTATTTCCAATGTAAAAGAAATATAAAAATAACTGTTTTCTTTTATATCATACTGAGGTTATTTTTTACAAATTATATAAAAGTTTGAAAATTATGAAGAAAAATGGGATTTTTTTTTTTAATTTAATTTTATTTTACACAGTTTTCCACTACAGCATTTTCAGATATTTGTGCAGTTGTAACTTGTTTATGTTTAAAAAAGGAAAACATATTAAAATGAATTTTTTTAATGATATTAAAAGTGTATATAAAAAGTTCATAAATAAAAGTAGATATAAAATAAAATTAATTTTCTTTAATTATAACTCTAATATATACCCATACGTAAGGTCTTAAAAAATATATTTAAAAACTTCATGAAAAAAAATTTGATTGCTTTAAATTTTATGTATGTTCTAAATTGTACTTTTTTTTTCCAGATAATAGCTGGAACAGGCATCAATAATTCGGGTAAAAAACTAATTATGAAAAGTTTGTATGAGGTGAGAAATGTTTACAACTGTTTACTGGATATTTCTTTTTTGGAATGATATTACAGTAATTGCTGACATATATATTTTTCTTCATAATTAACACAATACTAATGTTATCTATTAAAAAAAGGTTTTAGATCTGTAGTGTCTTGGTAATGTGCATTTCAGTTTAAATTATTTTTTTAAATAAAATTGATTTAAAACTCTTGCTAATTTAATTTGTGGTGTCTTCAATTTTTATTTTTAAATTTTAGTATACCTTTCCCGAAAGTCAACCCAAAGCTCCTGATTTGGCAAACTGCTTTGGTAAATGATTTATTTTTTTCATATCAAAGAATGAATGGTCAATACTTGTTTAAAATTATTGAATAACAGTGTATGCGATGAAACATTTATTATGTGAAATGAATTCAGGGAGAGGGGGGGGAGCTTGTAGGAAATATTGATCAGAATATTAAATTTTGTTTGATATTCTAGAAAAGCCAATAATATTTTAGACACATGTGAATGCATGTTCGTTATAAAAAATTTCAGTATTTAATTGATTGAAGTTTATTATTTAAAAAAGTCCCTGCCAGCATTAACTTTGCTAAGTTTCTGTAAGATTATTGCTTAAAAGTATCTCTCTCTCTCTCTCTCTATTATTTCTGTGAACACTAAGTATTTTTTTTATGTTATGTTTTATTAGGTGTTATATTTTAATCAATACTGTTATTATTTTTTCAAAAAGAAAATTAGACTTATATTTAGCGAAATGTAAATTAAAAATATTTTTTGGGGGAGGGGAGTAAGAATTAGTTGAAGTATTTATATTTAGTAGTATGCACTTAAATAAATAATTGCTAAATGCTTATTTTCATTTTTAACAATGATCAAATGTTTTGAAAGGGTCTTTCAGTATTTCTGCTGTGTATTTATGACATACAAGGTTGACCAAAATTCCATGCCAATGTTTGAAAATTTATTACTAAAACAATTGGCCTAAGTGAATGTGGATTGAACCAAAACGCTTCCCATGGTTAAAAGTTTTGTTTCTTCCAATAAAAAAATTGTTTAAAGCTTGGTCCACAAATGGTACTGTATCATTAAAATAGTAAAAACAAAGTTCACTCTCAGAATGTTGTGCATTTATTTATTGAAGCATGTGCATTATGTATTATATAGATATATATTTTGCAGCCAATTACATACTTCAATGTGTTTTAAGAAACTCCTCCTTCAAAAAGTCTCATAAAATTTTAATCTAAACAGGGTACATAATCTTAATACCAAAAAACATTTAAATGCAAATGATAAATTTGAGGGCATAGAAAATTTTTGTATGGTATTTTTTGATAGATTCCATTGTTTATGCATTAAACCCATGCTATTAATTTATTGCCTAAAATAAACTTCATGCCAGAGATTAACTGACAAAAATTTTATGAGATGACAACCTATTCGATACCATTCTAATTGCTGAAATTTGTTGAAATTCGCCAAAAATTGCCAATGGCATGAGGTTAGTATGTACCCTAAATTTTTTTTGTTAATGTAGCCTGATCAACAGAAAAAGAGGGCCAATAATACAAGTGCTTATAAAGCTACACCAGACATTAGTTTTCGAACTTTTTAGAATAGTTTCAACATTATCTATATTTTTTTCTCTCTATACTCTCATATTGTGTCTGTGAACCTTTCAAGACATAAAACATTTCATTGTCAATAATGATAATGTATCCAAAAAAGAAAAAAAAATTGTATCTATCAGTTGAAGCATCTTAACTGCAAAGTTAAGGAAAACGCTACTTGTCATGTGCTTGTTTTGTAATGTTTCCATTAACTCTGTACTCAAAATTTTCTTTGCATTGTAACAATGAATTTGTTTCTAAGTACCATCCAATACAATTACATTTTCATAGAGAGGTGTCTCTTCTGAATTTTAGTACCAAAAATAATTATTTCACATGAAAAGATTAATTGATTGAACTGAGATATATTAACTAAATTCAAGATCATATATGGGTGCTATTCAAAACTATTCTTTATTCCCATGTACAAAACTTCATCATGGGGAGCTTTTGGTCTAAACCCTACTCTTGTAAGTCAATCAGTTGATTTTATATTACATTAAGTTTTCAAATGTGTTGGGGATTTTTTTTCATCCTTTTATAACTGATTGTTAGTCTAAATTCTGTTTTTGTTAAATATATGTCAACTAAAAATTATAGCATTTTAGAGAGGAAAATAAAAGCATTGAGTTGGTGTACCAGTTCAGATAAATTTGAAAGCCTTAATTCAATGTGTGTGTGTTAAATTTAATATCAAATTATTTTTAATAGATGCACTAGGGGTGGTCATTGCAGCTGGTCCTTTTGCTACTTCAGATACTTTGTCATATGAACCTTTATGGGATCTTATGAAATATGTCAAAACATATATGCCTCATGTTGTGATTTTGGTAAGTAAATGCTATTTTGTCTTGAAGTAAAGTTTTTGAAAATGAACAATTAAAATTTTCTCAACTAAATCATGAATATTAGTTTTGAAATGTTAGCAGAAGTCGTGTTTTCTTTTTAGATTTAAAATGAATTGTTTTTTAATTTAAAATAAGCTTTAAAAATATAATGTTTTTTTAAAAAAAAGATTAACTGTAAGAAAATTGATTTTTAAATTTCATAATCAGATGTGGATTTAATAAATGTATGTATATATTATATTGTTATTATATATATATATAGAAGTTGCAATTATTTTCTCTTCACTATAAGATTTGAGATTAGTTATTGTCTAGAACATTTATCTGTTCTTCTCTTTTTACAAATTTCTTATTAACATAAAAATTCCTATATATTTTAATATAATCAGATTTGAAAAGAATTTTAACTTTTTATAATTTATTTACATATATAAAATTTGATAAGTTTATCTTTATTAAGTTAAGCATTACTAGCTTAACTTCCCTTCCTGTGATTTCCATCTGAAATAGTATATTTTATGGAAAAATTTGACTTTTATTTTTATTTGAATATATTTTATTCTGACTAGTTGATCATAATGAATTTTTTTTTTTTATACATGAAATGTTATATTTTAATTCATGGGACATAAACCTGTATTCATTATAAATTTTGCTCCATAGGAAAGAATACTTGAAAAAAATAGAATAAAATCTCTTTTCAATTATATATTGTAAAACATAAACAAATATAAAGATAGCTAAGGCCAAACCTTGAAATCCAAAGAACAACTTTCCCTGCAAAACTGAGAATGAACTGCATAAATATTTGAGCAATGTATCTATTAATTATAGTTTGTTCACTAAGTTGCATTAAAAATAATAATTTAAATTTTTAATGAAAGCTACCTAAAGGGTTTCTTCACTTTGCCTCAATTTTTCCTGTGGAATTACTCACCCTTTATCATATGTTTAATCTGAGTATTATTTGTTTCATAAAAATATTATTTTTTAATTACTGAATTTTTTAATTACAGTGTATGAATATTGTAGGGTATTTTGTGAATTATTATTTTTTTCTTTCTGAAAAGTGGAAATCAAATATTATTTTTCTTTAGTTTTTTTTAATTACTTATTTCATAAAAAATATTGTTTGAAGTTGTAAATGAATGTTATGAAAATATATTTGCGAAACATTGTTAAATATTTTGAATTTTACATAGTTGTCTTTATTTTAGATTGTAATTATTTTGAATATATATATTAGACATAAGATATCATAAATATTAGGTATAGATTTTCATTCCAAATTTTACAGTTTATTTCCTTTTCCCAGATTGGCCCATTCGTTGATTTGAAAAATAATCTTATAGAGGTAAAGTTCTGTTTTTGAATTTTTAGAAAGATATTTTCTCAGTCAAACATTCTTTCTAATTTTCATTCTAATATGTTTCAGACTGGAGATCTTAATGAAACATATAATGATATCTTTCAACGATTAGTACTTGAAATATTGAAGCACATTGAGCAGTAAGTGTTAAATAAGTCTTTATCATAGTCTTATGATTTAATCTCTTTTAAATTTTATTTTGTGAATATGGATATTACTTGAAGTATATATAATTTTATATTAATATTCTTGCTGATCTTATCTAATTTATGTTAAATTATAGTTTATTTTTAATACTTCACTTCAGTTGAAATACAATTTATTCAGTATAATAAATTTAAGTAATACCCATGTGGAATTTTTGAAAGGACAAAAGGTTGTTGCATTGTCATATTAATTTTGTAACACTGTTTTAGAAAAAAAAAATTTTAAAAGGCGTGCATTAATGTTTTTTAAGAAAATCATGTTCCCATCATCATTTATTTATCTATTTTAAAAACACGTCTTTTTATAGAAAAAATTAAAAATTTGAATCCCCTTAAAAATTTATACATTCAGCAGATTCAAAAATTTTTACAATTTCCTATATTATCTCTGCTTTATTCATCAAAGTCTTTAACCCGCGATCACTCGCGCGGGGTGTTCTGTACACCCCAGCAACAAGAAAATCCTTCCAGGATTCTAAAAAGAGTGCACAGAACCACGATTTTTTCTGAAGCTGCACATTTTAGGTCATTGAGCCTTCAGGCCTGATGCCATCCCTCTTTCTCGAACGATTGGAATGTAATGACCTTCAAAAGTTTATCTGGGGGACTAAGAACTCCCGCGAGAAGTTGAGCATTTGTATACAGTCTGCTCTGTATATTTGGAAAATGATTAAAATACTATTTTTCTACTTTATACTATCATTATCTCATTAATTATAAAGTATATTTATTACTGGTATATACATGTTACTAGTTTATGAAAAAATATAAAATTATGTGTTTTAAAATGAAAATTTTGTATGTTTAGTTTAATTTAATGTTAGTCTCATTTGTATGCAATAAATTTAATAATTTTATTTGTATAATCCAAAAAACATCTTGTACTTTATAAATATGTATCATAATGACTTAATTTTATTTTCATAATTAAATACAAGTGTTAAAAGTTTGGGGTGTTCTCTACACCCCGCGAGTAACGACGGTTTTCTGAAACAGGCGCGGGTTAAATAACTTTTTAAATCTAATGTATGTTACCAGAATTAAAGATTTCAGAAATCAATAAAGGCCTTTAAAAACTCAAAATATATTTTTATATTAATATGATCGGTGACATTTTATGATGTAATATATTTCTTATTGCTATAATAATTTTTTAATACAGTTTAAGCACAAAGGTCATCCTTGTACCATCTATAAGAGACGCTCATCATGATTTCATATATCCAACACCACCCTATTCTGTTGATCATGCTACTAAGGTATCATTTTGTTATTTTAACATTTTCTATTATAATAATTTTTTTTTTAATCAGAGCATGTTTTTTTTAAAAAAAATAAACCTTTCTACTTTAGCGACTGTATTTAGCTTCAGATCCTTGTGTGTTGAATATTGAAGGGGTTATATTTGCTATTACTTCAACAGACATTTTACTCCATTTGGGGAAAGAAGAAATTTCATAGTAAGTAGTGCACTATTTCTAAATAACTATTCTAAAATTTATATCTTTTAAAAGATGCGAAATTTTTTTTTCATTTTTAGAATATCAATGCTTTTTCTTACTTTTTTTTTTAATTTGTCGTACATGCATTTTAAAAATTGTTCTTGTTTGCCTTAAAATTTATTTTGAAATGGAAGTGAGAAAATTAAATTGATCTTGGCATCTTGTAAAGCATTGGATAATTTGTAAATAGTTTAATAATTCCCTATTTAGCTAAAAGAATTTTAAAAAAAAGAAAGAAAAAATTTTCTGTCCAAAAAATTTAAACACTGAGTAATTTTAACTTGCTAAAAATTAGGTGCTAATTTGATATCGGAGTGTATGCACCAAGTTGTTGTTTATGTTCACCAAGATGAGCGATAACATTACTATATGGTTGCCTTGATATTTTTATTATGGGGTGATGTGGTTGTCGTGGGGGGATGACGTATATTATAATTTATTTAGTTCTGTGTTTTTGCGGCAACCCTATTTATTTCCCTTTAAAAGTAACCATTTTCATTGCATTCCTTCTTCAAGCTAGTGCTTCAATCTTCTGTTGTATTTTGTGCTATTTTCGAATACGGATATTTCTAATATTGATGAGTACCAGGATATTTTTTTTTGAAGAATAAGAATATAATGGCTGTGTACTTTTAATTGTTACTGCATATTGCACTTTTCTACTTTATTTTACTTTTAAATTATGATTTTTTTAAATGTTCCTTGTTTGATGAAATTTATTAAAGGAACTCACAGTTTTTGAAAAATTACAAGTTATCAGCAATTATTAATTGATATTAATTATTGATTAATTTTAATATAATGTAATTATATATTTTATGTATGCTGTTATATATTTATATAATACAATTATATTATATTGATATTAATTATTGTGTGATATTAGTTATTTTTCTGGCAATTTGTTACAGCTAGGCCACCATCTTGGATTCCATATCACTCGAAACAAGCGCTGCTTGGTGCTTGTTGTCAAGTGATATGGAATCCAAGATGGTGGCCTAGTTGTAACAAATCATCAGAAAAATAACTTTAATATCAAATAGTTCCAAAAATTGTATTTCAAAAGTATTAAACGTAAGGAATTCCATGTCATACAGAAAAATGTGTCTTTGTCCCCTTTGGATAAGTATTGTATATTAAAACTGGGGAATTCCTGTTAACATGTTAAATTAATGCTTAAAATATCTTGGTAAAGAATTCTTTAAAAATATATATTATTAATTTATTTCATGTTCCTTTTCCATGTAGTCCACAACAACCAGACAGATTAGGACGTCTATGTAAACACATTTTAACACAGAAGAAGTAAGTATGTGTTATATTGTTTTGTGAAATTATATCAATATTATTGTTTTGTGAGCCATAAAAAGTTGTAACAAATGCAAATTTAATTATTATTACTTTGTATATAATGGTGTACATGTGCATAAATTTTCCATTGTCAATTTTTTGTATGTTGCAACATTATAAATATTTTCTTGTGATAAATGTAAGAGAATATATTGCTAAAAAGAATTAAAAAAAAAAAAAACATTTTGAATTTCTTTTATTTTTTTAACTTGTAAGCAAAGGCAGTGTTATTGAGAATATTTGTTATTAATTATTGTCTACTAATTCATTTTAATAAAATTTACAGTTTTTATCCTTTGTATCCACCAAATGAAGAAATAAATGTAGATTTTCTTCATTATGAGCATTATGCAGGACTTCCAGTAATGCCTCATGTTCTAGTTGTGCCTTCTGACTTTCGTTGTTTTATAAAGGTAATCATTTAAACAGATATTGCATAAAAGTGTGGTATTCCAATGTTTTATTATGTTATTCCTTGTATTTGAAACTGAGAAGAAAAGTTAAAATGTTAATTTTTCATATTTATAAAACTTGCTTAAACGTAAGTGTATTATGAGTGAAAATAATTGAACAAAATGCTGCAGCACTTTTATAAATGCATTATAATTAATGTATACTTCTAGTTACTATGGAAATTTAAATGATTTTTTTTAATATTGATTTATAAAATAAACCATACAGATTAAAATATTTTATAAAATACTTCGTAAAAGCTCTTTCTTGATGTATGGGCTTAAAAAACTACTTATAAAAGAGATAAAATATTATTTAACTGGGACACCTGTTAGAAATGATTCTAATGATCTATAAATTAGCTGTAATGTATGATTTTTTAAAAAATCTACTAATTAGTTCTATTTACAATGCAATAGGAAATTAACTTCTGTGTGTTGATTCTTTTAATAAAATTGAAATTCAAAACTTATTGTAAAATTATCTACTACTTAATAAGGTTTATTTTAAATTACATTATGTTTATGCATTTACTTGCATATCTTTAAAAATTACTCTGCCGTCTGGTTTATTTTAATCAGTACCAATTAATTATTATGTCTGTTATAATATTAATTATATATATATATTGTAATTTATTATTTTTAATTTAATATCCCATTATTGATTTAAACTAGATTTACACCTGTTGTACAAAAAGTCAATTCTACTTTATTCAGTTAAGTGTGTATTTTGTTTAAGACTATTTGGGATGAATCATTAACAACTTGATGATAATTTTACTTTAGGGCATAATTTCTTCAATATTTCTTTGTTTATTTTGCAGAATATAAATGGATGTTGCTGCATTAATCCAGAAAGACTAGTTAAGCACTCAACTGGTGGAACATTTCTGAGATTGAAAGTTAACCAAATGGATACAAATAAATATGAAGGCTCTATTATAGATAGTATACAGGCACAAATATTGAAAATCTGATTCAAAGCTATGATAATACTATGTGTAAAATATTCTCAAATACTGAACATTTTTAACAGATTGCTTTATTTTTTACTTGTTTATTTTAATGTGATTTAAAAATTGTGTTATTTTATTAAAAAGCATAATAATATTATGTAGAGAAGAAACCGAAAAAAGTTTTAATCAGTATTTTGCATTGGGCTGTTTTATTTTAGAACTTGATTCCTGTTTGAAAAAACAAGATATAAAATGTTGGAAATATTGTTAATTCATTTTCAAAACTCTGTTTCGTGCTCTTTTTTTTTAAAAAATTTAATTAATTATTTTTGGGGAAAATTAATTTTAAGAAATTTTTTAGAAAGTGCAAATATTTTTGGAAAAACTTTTTTAGAAATACCGTTTTTTTTTTGGCATTAGGTGTTTAATTGAATATTAAAATTTATGCACGTATATGTTCAAGAAAAAAAATATATACAAGGGGCAAAATGTAATAAATATAGTAAAAATGCAATACCATAAATTCTTTTTAAAAAATTAAATTTATTATATTATTTTGTAAGAGTGAATGTATGACACTGAAAAACTATTTGGAATCAAATTTGTGAACTATTTTTTCCAATAAAAACTTTGACCATTTGCTCTTCAAGTTTATGTCTACGTAATTTTTTTAATGATTTGTATGAATTCATGTTTGAAACATAATAAATTATTACATTTTAGGACAGCATTGTTTTTACTCTTGTTTAAATTATTTTTACTTTGACTTTTAAATTTAAGCTATTTTTTGGTTATTTGAAATATATTATGTGATTATAATTATGTAAAATCTTTTAAAATTAAAGTTATTTTTTTATAACCATTTGTAATTTTATGTGTCATGTCCTATCTTCCAAAAATGTTAAGTTAAAACTTCTTTAATTACAGAAGAAAATAAATTTATATCTTGATAATTCATTATATTGTAGCAATGTATTTCAGTTATGCAAAAATAGTTATGAATTTTTTTAAGCAGAATTTTCAACCTTCATGCAGTGGTCATGGTCACAGACTTGTGGACAGTGTGTAAGACATACCATTTAGAGAGGGTGATGCATGTAAAATCTGTTAAATCTTAAAGTCCTCCTGTTGGTGTGGAGTGAAAGTTTGGAGAGGGAAATCTTAAATGATAACTTTTATGCTTCAATAAATATTTACACCTGCCATTAAATTCAGAGAGAAGTTATGATAATTGCCCTTTTTATTGTCGCAACTCAAAGCATGATTTTACTTTTAAATATGTTTTTATTCTAATGAGCTGCATTTTAGCAACTTAGCCTTTGCAGACACAGCAAGTCCCCAAATGTGAGAGCCATTTCATGGTGGTACTGGCAGCTCTTGCTACCAAATTTGGATGCATGAATTAAGACTTTTAAATATTTTGAATACACAAGATGGTATATAAAGCATGCCATCTTATAAAGTACCTATTAAAATTTATAAATGTTAATAATACTAAAGTAATATTTAACACAAAAATTATAATTTTCACATGTTTTATTCTTAATTCTGCAATTTTTTTAAACCTTGTCATTAAACAAATAGATTTTTTAAACAATTTCTTTAGAATGAGTTTAATTAAAGGTAAATGTAATAAATAATACATTGACACCAAAAAAAAGACAATTCAAATTGAGTAATTTAATCAATCTAGAAAATTTAGATCTTACTAAAGTTATAATTGCAGCTGCATTGCGTTTTAAAGCAAATATTTCATTAATTGTCAAATTCTGAGTAAAGGAAGAAATTTTCTCTAAAATTGTTAAATTACATTTTAAAATCTAACTTAACTTAAAGTTAACTAACAAAACTTAAACTTTAAATTTTTATGTTATGGGATATGATGGCTCAAATTTCTGTTAGTTGTTCATAACTTTTGAAAAGATTTTTAACGAATTAATTTGGACTCTAAAAACTTTTTTCTTATTAAATTAATTTGATTGCAGATGCAATATTTTGGTCGTCG
Organism: Trichonephila inaurata madagascariensis; assembly: GCA_019973955.1. Classification (NCBI taxonomy): domain Eukaryota; kingdom Metazoa; phylum Arthropoda; class Arachnida; order Araneae; family Nephilidae; genus Trichonephila; species Trichonephila inaurata. The sequence goes on from BMAV01022018.1 coordinate 95,315, forward strand.
CTCTTTGTACATCCTGAAGTAAGCTCTTTTAATTTCTAAATATTCATCAGTAATTTCACAATCTGTTTCATACACATATTTTGATTTATATACTTCCTGTTTGTCCTTTTTCTGTAGAAAATTACATAAAACACAATTTGTGGGTGTATTATGAGTCTGTGTTTCACCTGAGTTTATTTTCTCATTAATAGATGTATTCTTTCCATCACAGACCTTCTGCTTCAAAGTATTGACTACATTAATTTTTACAGGTGTATCTTGAATTATCTCTGTTTTATAATTTAATGGAAACGGTTCCTTTATCTTAAGTAATACATGTGAATTTTCATCTACAACAGCTTGCATTTCCCATTTATGAATTCGTGGATCTGCTATTGAATTTGAAAACTGATTAATTTTAATATTATTAATCTTGTAAGGTGGGAGATGGGGTTTTTTACCATTCTCCAAAAAACCTATTGTGCTTTTATTTTGTGCTTCAAATTTAGTTGATGTTGATACCATCTTTGTTATATCTTGCAAGTCTGATTTTACATTTTCCTTTGTCTCACTTTTAAGTTGAAGTTTGTCAGATTTCTCCATCTTTTCAGTATTTAATGCCATACATTTTTTTGATTGTAAATCATTATCCTGCTTGGTGTCCTTAACTGGAGAGAACCCTTTCTTCAATTTCATTGATGGTATACATGGAATTTTTATCCTTAAAAGATTTTTTCCACCGTCATGGTTTTCTTTGTTTAAGGATTGAGTTTCTGATGTTTTTACTAAAGGTTCGGCTTTTGCGTTTTTTAAGTGTAATGTAAATTTTGGATTTGAAAGCACAGAAATCTTTTTTGTAGGTAAGCAAGATTGCTTTTTCTTTTCATAACTGTGGTCATTTTCTTTTCCTTTTAAGTGGTTAATGTTACACTGCTGTATTTTCTTTGGTCTGCCCTATAGTGAAATAAAGGAAGAATAAACAATTAATGAAGCTTAAAAGGTTATAAATAAAAACAAATTTTGTTATAAAATATCAATTTTATTTCCTCTACTTCTACTTAAGTTCTTTACAGGTTAATTTTAAATCATATGTTCTACATGTATTTTATATTTCACTTACTAATTTTAATCTATCTGAAATAACTATGAAAGAGAAAGGGGGAAAATAGGTATTCTAATTGTATATGATGTGTAGATATTTGGGGAAGAAAGTATAATATCAAGGTTCATTTTTATCATCTAAATTATTGTTTAAAATAATAAGTTTTTTAACATCCTTAAACATAAGTTTTCCTTTCGTGGGACATTAAAGTAAAAACTAACAAATTACCCCCCCCCCCCATTATTACTCATTAACCTCTTAACTCTGCTGTGAGCATACATATACGCCTTTCCAAATTACGACTCTTTGCATTATGCTGTTTAACTATTCCAGGGGTTTTAGAATGAAATACAATGACCTTGACAGTGTTTGCAAAGGATTTATATATTTATGCATATTTTTAAGGCCCCCCCGCTAATACACTGCATAACTGTGCACCAGTGTAAAACACAGTAGCAATGAGGAGCAAATCAATATTACCTTTGGTGGGCAGCTGGTAAAAGGGGTTCTTTACTTCAGCAGTATAATGAATACCTTTTCTTTACAGTTTTTATAAAATTTTTCTTCATATCAAAATCATAAAAACTATTTGGAGTGGCTAGAATTTCAAATTTTTATGTAATTAAAAACTGTTTAGTGGCTATCCATTTATGTCTCAATAGAATAGTTCTCGCATTACTTCAGTGAACCATAGAAAAAAGTTCTCTTAATGGTTAGATTCAGAAATTTACAAAAAGGGAGTCAAATATGATTATATATTACCAAAAGATTAAATTTAAAAGATATAACACACCCACATTTTTTTCTATATTCATTAAGATCATTGTTTAAAGTTTTTGATTTTGTTTATCATGTGCAGTCTTTGAAATTATTTATAGTTAAAATTTTTAAACTAGACCATCTAAGCATGACTAGACTAAACATGTCTATATTGTTACCCAAACGGTGTGAATATCATAAATTCAAGTTTTAAATATTTTTTCCTAGTATTTAAAACATTGACTTTTAATAACAGTCATTATTTTTCAATATAATTACAAACGTAAGATATTTTAATAACAGTACATACTCTTTGCCTTTTTTGTATTCTGTTTCCTTGATTTTCCGTATGAAAATTCTTTTTGCCTTTATCACTTTTTCTTCTGTCAAAAGCTCCTTTCTTCTGTAAATTAAATATTATATTTCAACATTGTGTTAATGTTCAAGTACTGTCTGAAATTTTAATAACCAATTTAATTCATTAAACTTTTTCTGCACTTAATAATAAATTATCTGAATACCTGTTTATTGTTCTTAAATTTCATTTGGGTGTTAATTATAAAAATATTCAATGTGAATACTTCTTAAAATATCTAAATAATCATTTGAAAAGAAAAATTAAGTATTAATCATTAAAAATATTGTCTTTTATTATATAAAAATTACTATTTGATGTTTAATAAATGATCACAGTTTGAGAATTTTTCTCACTGTTCAGCTATCTACAAAACATTTTTCTTTTCCAGTTTTTCAATAGTTTTCTCAGATTCATTTTTTAAATTATTTTATAATATTTATACTGAAAAAGAAAGAAATTTTTGAACTAATATTTCTACTTAATAAAAGCATTTTTTATAATATTTTTACGTTTTTGAACACTTATAAAAAGATTGGTAGTTAATAGTTTTAATTCTGTATATAGTCCCTAAGGTAAGGTGCCCCCTCCCCCCTGCCATCTTTGTTCCCTGTATATTTTTTAAATAACTTACTTTTAGTCTGGAATATTTCTTAAACTATTAGGCATAATTTGAAAATTAAAAGGAGTATCGTATCATAGCGAATCAATATTTTTAAAAAAAGTTGCTCATTGCTATCCCCCCCTTTGTTTTTTAATAGTATTTTTCTGTATATAAGAGAAAAAGAAAAGCGACTCCCTCATCATGAGATCTCTGGAACCATTAGACCTACAGACTTGAAATATACAGTTATGTTTTTTTTTGTTGAGATCTCCTAAGAACTAGTTTTGTGGGAATTGATTCCCAAGAGGGCAAAATAGACTTTAAAAGCTATTTGATCTACAGGCTTGAAATTTGCAGACATTTCTTTTTTCCTTTGTTAAGTAGAGATCCACTTAAAATGGGTTTTGCGGGGTGGGGTTACTAGGGCATAAAAGATGAATATACTTCTGCTTTATTAATTCGAACCCTGTTCTTTTTCAATCAAGAGGCGAGGGCTGCAAGAATATTTTTGAATGCAATCAAAAGCTTAATGCTAGGACTTAATTTTGAATAGCCTAAAATTAATACATACAACATAATGAAATACCCAGCAAAGAGAGGGGATAATGGGTAGTTAATTCATATTTCTGGTGTGGTAATTATTTTGCTTGTATTTTTAGAATTGAGAAAAATTATTCATCTATTAGAGTAAACATCTATGAAAAGTGCTGAAAAAAAAATTATCTAGTGTATGAAATGTGAAACACTAATTTAAAAACAGAGGACTTAATTTTTAAACTCTCACAACGCGGAAAATTTAGCGCTGAAGTTTATGAAATTCGGCATTTAGATATATCTCATGGTGAGAATTTTCTTAAAAGCTAACTAAGGTAATTAAATTAATCCATTATAATTTCATAAATTAGCTCCCCTTAAGGCTGCTTTCGCCATAGAGCGTGAACTTAACGCAGAACACATTTTTGGACAGAAAAATGTCTCAATTTTTGTAAAAATTTGTGGCGTAGTAACTCATGCATTTGTTGATAGTATAATGTTTTTAAAATTTCAAAATATTACATAAATAATTTTTTCTATTACCATGTAAAAGGATAGTTCATTTAGCATTACAATATAGGAGTAAAATCGCGAAACACATGTTTATAGTAGAAAAAGTGTCAACTCGGATAAAAATGAGTAGTATGATAAAAGAAGTGATTCTCCTTACAGGATAGTGAAGCCAGAATATAATATTAATGTTTGAGTACTTTTATATCTGAAAAAAATATTCCGAATGGGGGTTTTATTCTTCAACATTAACCGGAGACAGCCTTAAGTTATTGATATCAATTTAGACCAGCTGTACAATGAAAATTGCGAGTTATTTTTTTTAAAAGGTATCTATTTTATTCTATTATTATAAAAGTTACTAAAATAATATTTTTCAATTGAAAAAAAATTATTATTGTTTAAATAAAAATTATGAGTTTTTAAATTATTAGCACTTTTTAAATAGAAAAACTTAATTTTAAGAAATATCACGAATGTACTCCTTTTTTTTTTTTTTTTTTTTTTCTCCTTAAAAATGAAGCATTACGATATTCGTATTTATGTGGAAAAAAAATTTGAGTGTGTGGTCATAAATTATTTAACACAAATTTTCGATATTCTCAATAATACAAAATATGTATTCCACAAATATAATGAAACTAATAAATATTTTAAAAATTTATTTTGAATCTCTTAATCGTAAGTTTTACTATATAATTTAGAAATTGAACTAAAATTATATCCCCACCTCTGCACTGTCAATTTATCCTTAAAATTTTTTAAAAAATCAAGCCATTCAAGAATGTTTCTAGAATATTCTTACAAAAAAAAGGTATAGTGGCATTACACAATTTTCTCACATTGACTATTAATTTATTTAATCATACGAATTAAAACATTCAATAATAAGAATTTAATTAGAAATTTTTTTTTTCTTGTCATGTAGGTGCGTGTTCCATAGTTTAAAATGAGATACTGCACATAAATTTCCCAGTGATTTGAAAATTGAAAAAAAATATTCAAATGGGTTTTTTTTTCATTGCATTACTAATCCTTTAAATAAAATAAAGCTTCTGTTTTAATTAGAATATTGCCAACTCTATTTTCGTTTTAATATTTTATTCATGAAATAAGTACTCGAAAGAATTCCCTTTTTGTGTGGTAGAAATTTTTATTCTACCACATGCTAGTTTACTAAATAGAAGTCTAGATAATAACTGAATAAATATGCGTATATCTTACCTTTGTTCTTGGTGATATGGAATTCCTTTTAACGTATCGCAGTAGATCTTCTCTCCCTTGTAAAAAGTAGCAATTTTTAAATTCATGATGATCTCGTTTTCTCATTCGTCTCAAATCGGATACTTTATTAAAACCATAAAGATTCAGTTGCCTCACAAAACTAGCAAGTTTATTACTTTTACAAAATTCACTACTATAATCCAAGTACTCCTTTTTGAATTGGATAAAATTGAAAACTACAGCATCGCCAGTTTTATTCCATCGCACAGAACCGGTTGTATTGGAATTTACAAGATTCCATAGTTTATACTGAAATCGTTGATTAGACATCTCTCGTGGAAAGACGGCAGAATTTTACTGTGGAATTAATTCTTTTCACCAAGAAAATGCAGACGATATATTTCTAAGACACGCAGACGATTAATTTCTTATCCAAAACGTAAAAAGAGGAAAAAACTTAAGCAGGTATATTGTATTTCAAAAGAAATTGTGTTTTCTTGATACAATCAAAAATTTGATAAAATAACTTAATGGCAATCTGTGTTATTCTCATTTTTATATTTTTCAATAAATTATAGTAAAAGTCGAATTTTATCGTTCTCGAAATGAAGCTTTAAATGTCTGTGCTAAGTTTTTTTTCCTGTTAATATCAAAAGTTTTTTTGTCATCGCACAAAATAATTTATTTTTCTATCATATTCTAATTGAAAATAAATCCCCTGTAGGTCTAATTTTATTTAAGTGCTTGTGAAATACATCATTAAATTAATAGAACATGATGAAATCAATGTACTAAAAGTATTTTCAATATTCTTATTACTTGAAAATATTTTGAAGTCAGGGTGTAAATTGTTTCTTCAAATATTCTGAAAAGGTCTTTCTTTTTCAATTCCTACTATTAGTTCACACTCTCCCTATATATATTTATATATCTTGTTCACAAATTTTCAATCGTTAATAAAATACTTTTTATTCATCCACTCAAGATAAAATACATTTTTTAAACTTGTAGTGGATGACACTTGATGTTTATGCAGCTTTTTTAAAATATTAATTCAATAATTCAATTTTATTTCTTAATTTTAAATGTATTTTGCGTATTTCTGATGATGTTATACAACTAGCTGCAACAGATGGCGCTGCCGAAGTAGGAATTGACTAAAAATAAATTATATATTACTTGTTTATAATTAACTTCACATCAAACAACTGATTTATGACGATAAATTTTGAAATTTAAGGCAATTTCAAATGAGCATTTGAATTGGTATTAAGTTTTCTAGACTTCTGTAATTCGCTATTCCGATATTTATGCAACAGATTCATAGAATTTAAATATGTGTTACTTTTATAAAAACATACTTTTCGAATGAAATAATTTAAGGTACATTTTATCTCAATCATTCAGAATTACTTTTATTAAAACATTTTAAATCTGAATTTCAATAGTTTATAAAATTAGTAGAAATCTATTACTCCGAACGTTTTTCATTTATAGAGGTAAATTATGCTCATGGGCGAATTTAGGCATGGTTTTATTGAAGCACTGGTTCCCCTTCACAATAAAGTAAAAATAAAAGTAATTTAATTTAAAAATAGAAGAGATTTTATTCAAATATATATATATATATATTTTTATGAATGAGTGTTTATTAACGCCATGCTTTTAAGTAACACAAGGGCTATTGGCGGCGAACCTCGTAATTTTGTATCTCAGTCAAGTAACGAGGACAACACTTGAGCTGGTAACTCTTCCTCCAAACTTTCATACCATGTCAACGGGAGGACTTTGAGCCACGACAGATTTTTCATGCATCACCCTCTCTACACAGTGGGTCGTCATTGGCACTAGGGCTCGAACTCATGACACGCCGACCATGTATGTGTGACTATAGCCCCCCACTAGACTACCATCTCCACTTTTTATATAAATGTTCCAAAATAAATGATATAATTTGTGATAAAAAAAAAGTAGTAAGAAGAATTGAAGTTAATAGTGACGACTTTAGGTACTACTCAGTTAGGCTAAACTCGATGCTAGATTTGTTCCAAAATGGCCAACAAGCTGCTTTAGTTAAGTATTGTTTTGAGGGATAAGTGTTAATCAAAATTAGTGATCCCTCTCTTTCTGTAAAGGCCGTATTACGCGTATATTTTTCATGCAATTTTTTCGTCCAATGGAGTATTTGCACAGACAGCAGGCGCCTATCGGGTAATCACGTGATTCCAGTGTCAATACTCGCACGTGTGTATTCATAGCGTTGGTTTTCCTATATGTTTGTTGACGGCATTCTTGTGTCTTAATTAAAAATATATATGATATCATTGTATTTTTTTCATTATTCTAGTTTATATATTTGTTAGGAAATATTTTTAACAACTCTTTTGTATAATTTTTGTTTTATTCTAAATTATTTA
>BMAV01022018.1:117878-128015 GCA_019973955.1 Trichonephila inaurata madagascariensis
TCTTTTCCTCATGACACCAGCATTTCTGTGTGTGTGTACGCGCACAATGTGAGTGATTTCTAAAATTATGTCAAAAGATTCCCTTTTTCGAAATTTTTTTGTTCCATTCCACTTATTTTTGATTTAAGACAAGTTTCTTTCCCCTCTCTATAGCCTGAACACGGTTTTTTTTAGTGTAAAATTATTGTAACTTTCCCTCCATCTCACAGATAAGATATAGCTTCAAATTTCGCGATATATGACTTATAAATAAAAAATATTGCTTTAGAATTAAAAAATTATTAATGTGAAGCAATAACAAGAAAACAATTCTGATGTGATAAGAGTAAAACAAAAAACGTTCATCATTTTTTAATATAATAGTTTCTAAGAATCTAAAATAATAAAATAGATTTCAGATTTTCATGAGTCAATCAATCGTTACATATAGTTAGCTTAAAAATGTATTTTGATCCAAAATAATAGACGATGTACTTTTTACTTAAAAACAGTAATTTTTTCAATCTTTGTACAGATTACGGAGATTGATAAAATATCTAAAAAATAACGAGTTTTTTTAAAAAAAATCGTGTTTTTCAATTTCTTCCCTTTTTGCGAGAAATATTTAAGCATTATTTTTGTTATTACCGTTGTTTGCAATCGATATATTGAGTTTCAAGGCATTAAAAAAATCATTTTCATATAAATGCATCGATATTGATTCATTTTATAAAAAATCTTAAATTATGTAAAATATCGTTGTTTCGTAAAAAAAACTGCATCGTGACGAAATAAATTATCTTTCCTATTACAAACTTGCTGGCGAAGTTTTTAAATGCACGAATAAAATTTAGAGTATTTTTTTTATAAAATCATAAAATTTAAATCTCAGTTCCGAACCCGAGTACTATGGTCTATGAAGAAGCGCCTTTACCGATTGCGCGGCGACTCCTTGAGGAAAAAGACTTTCAAAAATAAAAGGAAGAAATGTTGAATTTCGCATTGCGTTATTTGATAAAGTTAAAAATTTTTTTCGGGCTTCATTTTAAGTTAATGCATTCAAACTTCATATTTCGATTGCAAACAACGGTAATTTTTAAACAAAAAATGTAACAAAAATAATTTTTAAATATTTCTAGCAAAAAGAGAAAAAAATTAAAAACAATTTACAAAAAAAAACCGAAATTTTTTCAATCTTTGTACAGATTACGGATAATATCGTTCTACACACGGGAAAAAAGGTTTCGTGAGATTATTTTTATAAATAAAGTTATTACGTATTTAAATTTAAATAAGATTTTGAAGTACTTTTTGAAAAATCGTAAAAAAAAACAAACAGTTTTTGACATTAAATTTTTTAAATGACCGATTCTAAAAGAGAAAAGCATGAACTTTTTTAGTGTAAAATATTTTTTTCATTAAAGGGAAAGAAAATGCAAGCGGAACGATTTAAAAATCATACTCAAAAACGTATAGATTTCGACTCATTTTAAAAAGTCGTAAAAATACAAAATATAACTACTTTGTAAAACAAATTATACCGTATAGTGGCGATGTAAATGATCTTTCCGATTATGTAATTATTTTTTGCCCGAGTATCATGAAAAAAATTAGATCGCGTTTTAAAACGTCTGAAAAAAAAAGTTGAACTTGGCCGTGAAAAATGGCACTAATGCGTTTTAAGGTTATATTTTAAACGAATTGGAATATAAATGGTCAAAACGGATCATTCCCGAAATTATGGTACCTTCGGCGAGTTTCTGCGTCGTGCGGTTCGTAAGATAGGGCATCATAGATAGATACGTTTGTTTACCTAAGAATTTTAATAGTGTAGACCAGTGCTCCGCAACCTTTTTATCGCTGCGGACCGGTCAACGTTTGATAATTTTACCGCGGCCCGCTGAGGGTGGGACACGTTGATTGTTTATATTTAGCAATGTTAATTAAATTACCTTTAAATATGCCTTCAGAATAAAATAGTTACACCAAAATTGAATTCCGTGGAAAGTTGCGCAATCCGAGAGAAACGTCCCACTTTAGTTTGTTCTGTAAGTGGCCCGGCACCATTTGTTCCACGGAGCGGGGGTTGCGGATCACTGGTGTAGACTATCCAGTATAAGGCCACCTAATACCTGCTCATGACAGCATTGTATGAAAGGCTTTATAATCCTTTTTTTTCTTTGTCGTTCAAATTACTTCTTGTACTTCAAATTATTTATACGAGACAGTTTTGAAACTTTCTTCTGTTATTACTCTCCTCTAATAATTTATATTTATAGATTAACATATAAAATTTTTTAATTTCTGTTAAATAATTTTTTTTGTTCGTGACCAAATTGTTTAATAGGTTCGCACTTATTTAAAAAATGATATGATAGCTAAGTGAACTCTTTATTTTTAAATTTAACCCATAAGAATAACAAGTATTTCAGCTAGTTGATAAAATTTATTACCTTACAGAACTTTTTTGTTGAAAAGAGAATAAAAAAAAAAATCTTAAAATTATTTTACTAGATGGTGGGTACTAAAAAATATATTTCAAATGCACCAATTTTCCTTCAGAACTTTCAAATTTTCCCCTTTTGTATTGCTTGGTCAAGTGTTTCATGTACTTTTTTCTCTAAGTCCCATGTGATAACAGGGATTTATAAATGTTTTCAATGAAAAATAATGTACCAATTAAAGTACATTTAAAATCATCTCTACACTTGTATGATCGTTTTTAAACATTACAATAGCAGTTATTTTTTAATCTTGAAAACCAACTAAGAGTTTTTAATTTAAATTTCGCGTCTTTTTTATTTAGCAACAGACCATAGGTGACAAATCAGATAAATTTGGATTGTTTAAATTGTATACTATATACCAGAGGTAATACATTAACTTTTTGAAATTTCATAATTATATTTATACACAATTTTCAGACTCAAATAATGAAATGACAAGTTTTTTCTAGAATTAAATTTTTGGATAGGTCAACACATTCTAATTTTTAGATAAGTATATTTAAATTTAAATAGAATTGAGTTACCATAATACACCTTTTTTAGTAGGCACATATATCTTAAAAAGATAAACTAATTTTCTTGAAGTAACAGTATTTGATCTATGTTGTTAAAAACATCAGATTTTAAAAATCAATATTATGATCTTAATTTGTATTTACTGAATATTTATAATGTTTTATATACATTATGTATTTATATTGCTTAATTTTATACCTTGTGCAAGATTTACTTCTAGTCAATTTATGAAAAATTAAAGTTTTCTGAAACACTTTCAAGGAAATAAGATGACTTAAATAGTTCCAATCTTATCTTCACCATTTGACCATGACAAAAACTATAAGATCCACAATATTACTTCTAGGATTTTTTTGTCAGCTTTCATCAATTTTATGTCAGTTAACAATGAAATAAAACAAAGTAAAAGTAAAAAGTCTTTTTTTTTAATTCTTTTTTCATTGTTTTACACTGATTCAAGTACAGGAGGCTCATAACCTTCCGGTCTGTCAATCTTCGTACCTTCTTCCCCTATTTTTGGAGGTGCAGCAGCAGCCGATTTGCCACCGGCATCTCCATGCAACTCCAACAATTTTCCAACTGTTAATAAAAATTCAGAAGCATGTAATTTTTCATTTAAATAATATTAACTATAAAAAAAAGGCACACACAAATGCAAACATACTTCAATAATAAAAAGGATGATTGGTTAATACATAGGGGTTTCAAAAAGTAAAGTAACAAGAGCTCAAACAGGTGTGCAAATTACCCATATGAATGAAAATCCTTCAGAACAGTTGTCCATGGACCTCTGGGGGACCACAGCCTCTGTCTAGGACAGGTGTGGCGAACCTTTATGGATCAACGTGCCATTTTTTTCTAAAGTGTTAAGTGAGGTAAAGACGTACTATCAAATAATTTTGACTCGTAATTATTGGGAAAATAATAAAACTTAATACTAACAACTCAAAACTCTATTTAGTATGAAAAAATACCTTCTGTGCACTATATAGCTGTAAATGTTTTAGTTTTACGGGTAATTTAAATTAAAGTAAAATACTTCTGTTGTTGCAGATTGGATGACGAATAACTTCTATTAGGATTGTAAGATGCTACTTTGAGTGGAATGCAAGCTGAATAAATGCAAGGGAGTCATCTGCCAAATGGTTTTTTAAGTAATTATTTTTGCAGTGGCTCACTTTTCCGATAAGAAGATTTGTGATTTGTTTCAAAATGCCATTTTACAAACAATGTTCTGCATACCACTGTTCCAGAACATATAACACAAACCGCTTTGTCACCTTTACTAATAATGCTATATTTTTAGATTCACCAATTTTGAAATTCTCCGTTACACATACTATTTTGCACTTTTTGTTCTTTTGCTGAACTAGCCATGTAAAATAAGTTAAAAATAGCAAATATAAGTACAAATAAACTTTAAAATAAAGTTGTGTCCACGAAATTGACTAAGCTATTCGTAGATAAATTTTGCATCATAAGCAACCGAAGTCCACGACGTAACTAAGGCAAGACAGTAACAAACGAGCGTGCACCCAGCCGCCGATCACTCGCGTTTGTTCGTAATACTTCATGGTGAACTTTGTTATTTTGAAATAAAATGCAAACCATTTTGATCACGGGCGTGCCCAAATTATTGTGTCACATGCCAATGATGGCACGCATGCCACTGGTTTGCCATCCCTGGTCTAGGGGATCCATGAAGGTCTCTCATTTAATGCTAAGATTTTTTATAGACAAAAAAGTCTCGTGGAAAAATTGTAAATGTGTGCCATCATACACTAGATCACCCCATCGACAACTAAAAGTTCCTGCTTCAGAAGATAACAAAGACAATTTCAGTATTTAAATGGTGCCTGTAGATGGAGCTGGCTCTCCAGTAACATGAATAAACTCAGTATGTAGAGAATAAATATGTACCAGTGTCTTCCTATATTGTACACATTTTTTGTTTCCAAAATAAATGTTTACCCTGAATGGGCTTGTCACCTTACTTTTTGAAACCCTTATGTACACTCAAAAATATATACTTTCAGTTTGAAGCCACATTAATATCAAATTTAAGACTTTATATACATAAAAGACAAGTAAATTTTTTTTTACAATACTAACCATCAAATTTGGGCTTCTTGAGTACTTTCACTTTCCTAATCATAACATCATGGAGAGGGTAAATACCTTGACAAGCTTTTTCTATATCCCTACCAATACTGTCGGGAATTCTGAAAGGAAGAAAAATATACAGGTTATAAAAGCAGTATTTTACATTTATCGCATCAGAAATATTAACCCCTGTGGGCGTATATATCTGTTCTTCCAAAATATGATTTTTTTACATCATGCTGCTTTGTTTAAATCTAACCTGACGGCTTTGGAGCACAATAAAATTACATCAACAGCTTTCGAAAAAATTTATTTCAGAGAAAAATTTGTTTATCTGTGCCTTTTCTTTCCCCAACGTGAAAATCGGTGGAACAGGGGTTTACAAAATGCTAATACTAACATAAGACTAATGTTGTTTGGGTTAAAGAAGCAAGAGTTAAAATTCTCTTAAGCATTAAAATCCTGTGCATAGCTTTCCAAAATTTTAAAGGCTTTTTTATATTTATATATAATGGAAATAAAATGAACCCCTGCATAATAATAAAAAAAATCATATTAAAGCAATGAGCAAAAAATATTAATCATTATCACAGGAGACAGATAATGTCACAACTATGACATGTACCTTTAAGGTGTTGAAAAAAGATTAAATATAGTGAAGTTAGAAACGTAACATTTTTTTTTTTGAAAGATATAATGGATACAAAAGACTAAAAATCATAGGTAATAAGGAACACATTAGGAACTTTTATGTAGAAAAACTTCCCCATCCTTCAAAATTTCTATATGGTAAAAAGCACAATACTTTCGTAAACTTGGTTTGAATAGAAATAGTTTTTCTTTCCATCAAAAAATCAACTAATTATTTAAAACTGCTTTTAAGATTTTAGTTCTTTATTTAGTATTAAGAAAATCCATAAGACTAAATTTCAAGCGAAGAGCTGTTCAGATTCGTAAATAAATAATACAAATGCAGAATAGCTATTAAAAATATATTAAGATTTGCAAACAAGATATATTTTACAACACTAGCATTGAATTACAAATTACTTATTATGCATGTAGGAACTGAAGATTATTAATGATTTTAGTTCAAAAGAATTTAAATCTTAAAAATATGACTTACAATTTATTCACAACTTCTTTTAAATCGGACGATGCCACTTCTCTGATGATAATTTCAACCATTTTATGCCTGATCATTCGCACCTAGAAGGATTAAGGGAAAAATCTCAAATCATAATAAATTGAGGCAAAAACTACTCATGCAGGTAAAATATTTTATAACAATAAAACTGATGCAATAGAATAAATAAATTAACTACTTTTAAGACTAGGTATCCCAAAAATTACAGACATATCGTTTTTTAAAAAATTAATTTTATTGTTTGCGTTATTATCTTTTGATTGATATATCACTTGTGCATGTTTGAAAGTTAGAAGTTGAATAAAACTTCATTTGAAAACAAATTAAGCAGTTCTGCCACGCCCCCTTTTAGGAAAAGCAAGCAAAAAAACACCTATTTTATAAAGAGAAAAAAAGAACATTAAAAAAGAATGTGTAATATACAAAGCAGAATATTACCGAGGCAATTCAATCTTTTTTTCTTTGTGAAATGTGTGCATGTAAAATTTTTGAATTACGGCATTTTATATTAATTTTATAATTTCAGTTCTTATTCCTGGTATGTTTTTCATACAAATGTAATACTTCAATACTATAAGAAGAAAAAACTAAAATTTCTGTTGACAGAAATTTTTTTAAAAACATTTTTCTTGAATTTTCTTGTGCAATTAACCCTCCAAACGATCTGCACGTAAAATTCCGCCAATCCAAAGATGCTTTTTCTGCCTTCAAGCAAGATCTCCAAAAGCGGCCGAGCAGCATTCTTAAAAATATGGCTCAACCGCTTTTGAGAACCCCACCTGAAAGCAAAAAAATATGTGCGGTGCATTTTTGAAGCATCTCCAGAATGGCAAGACTTTAAGTGCATACCGCTTAGAGGGTTAATATTCTTTAAAAATGTATGAGTTAAAAAAATATATGAAAATGAAATTTTGAAGAAAAATGTGTAACTAATATCTTAAAGTGGTATTTTAAGTTTATTTAAGCTTATTATTTTTTTCAGAATTATAAACTTTAAAGTGGTTTTTTTCAGTTATTGTTTTTCCAAACATTAGTGCATTCAAAATGCTACTCCTCCACAATTATTTACCGATCTCTTCCATTTCTTCCCTGCGTGTTATATATAAAGCATGTAATAAAATTAGGGATCCGTTTTGCTGTAAACTAAATACTGTAATTTGCTGTAAAAAAAAAAATTAAAATGTAAGAGATATTGGTTTTTTCTTTGATTTTTAGCATGCATATCAAAATTTTTTTTTCTTCTCGAAAACAAATAGTTATTGTAAAATCAATGATCCCTAAAGTTGTTTAGAGCAGTGATCCACACAACCCCCGGTCCTCGGATCGGTCCGTGTATCAAACGATGCCGGGCCGCCTTAAGAACATTAAACTATTGCCATTTTATTTAAAGTGGTGCATTTCTCTCGGATTTGCGCAACTTTCCACGGAAATCACTTTATATTCCACGTTAAATCATTTTTATTCATTTTTGGTGTAACTATATTTTATTCTGAAGACATATTTAAATGTAACAAAATTAAAATTTTAAAATCAAAACAATCTAAAATATAAACAATCAACGTGTCCCACCCTCAGCGGGCTGCGGTAAAATTATCAAACGTTGACCGGGTCGCGGCGATAAAAAGGTTGCGGAGCACTGGTTTAGAGCATTTATAAGATTATAAAAAAATTTCAGGTCAAAAAGTTAATATTCACAAATGAAGTAAGATTTTAAAATTTTCCTCAAAAAATTTAAAAATTGTGCGAATATGTGAAAAATTTCATCTCGCAACATTTTTCGAATATAAACAGTATATAAAATGCTAAAATATAATTTTTAAATACAGAAATAAAGAAAGTTGTTCAAAGGATACCAAGTCCCCTTAATAATTCTTACGAAAATTAAAGCTTACACATTTGTATACTTACGCATGATTTTTTTAATTGAACAAAATAAAATATATTTTGAAAAAATTTAGTCAGTACTAATAATTATGTTTCTTGTAAATAGGATAGTTGAAACTTAATTTTAGTATCAGGCAATATGAAGTGTATGATATTGAATATTTAAGTTTTATTACTAATTTTATCAGTCTAAAAAAAATTAAACTATTACTTGTAAAAAACACTCACTATTATATATATATAAATTACAAAACAAACATCCTAAGGTGGTTAAAAATAGCAATTAAACTGCACTGTACAATTGCACAAAATATTGTTTACGATGTTTCATTTTTGACAAATTATTTATTTTGGCAGAAAGAGCTTTCCTGGCATTTAGACCAAGATTTAGATTTTTTTTACAATTATAACAGTAACAGCTATTGCAGATGAGTAGTAGTTTAGCTTACAGATTTGGCGATAAAAAGTATTGCTATATCCTGACGACAATTTTGCACCAAGTTGGCAACTTTACTGATTAGGTGGAATATGCAACCCTACCTGATCACTATACTCCTCACAGTCACTTTGATAGGTTGAATGCAAGAGGCCTCAAGTTTTTAGAAATGTCTAAAAGTGGCAGTATGACAGAATTTTAAATTTTTTTTTTGAACGTGATTAGTGAATAAGGGGATGAAAGCATCTAGGTATAAATGTTTGGAATGGGGCAGAAGTATGTATTTAATCGAGAGAAAAGGAACAATTAGGACTATGAATAGAGTGGACGCAGTCATAAGACAATTCCCAGGATGTGCTTGCCGTAATATAAGAATGGGCACACGGTTCAGTGTTTATCACTCAAGTATAAGTGTTCTTGCATCTAATAAGACATTGGTTTTTTTGATAAATAATTTTTTTGTACATGATTAGAAAATGGAAAAAAAAAAATGTTTAATTGGTATATGTTATGCTGTGAGGTTCACATGATTACTAATATTCAAGACTGGTGGATCATGAATGATCACACAAATGAGTAATTTCAAAATTGTTTAAACATCCAGGATTTTAGCAGCTTTGTTTAAATAAACATAAAACACATTCCCTTCATTGTTCCATTAGGGTTTGGAAACTATCGATTTCTGTCTTCTCCCAGCAGCCATTAAAAAACATGATTTTCTACAGAACAATTTGGAAGGAAACTGGGAGGGAGGTAATGTATAAAACTTTATCCTATTTCTTCAAATACCAAATCAACATTTAAAGTGGATAGAGGAATGGATAGGTAACATTTTTAATTTTAATATCCAACTTCTTATTTTCTAAGGCATATAATGCAAGAATCACATAAAATAACATTTAACCGAGACACAATTTTGAACTAAAAGTATTTTCAGATTAAATAATCAAAGACTTTAGAAATGGAATATTTTAATTAAAAAATTATATTACCTGTGAATGTTGAGCATAGCAGGTCTTCTTTACTTGGTTTGCGCATTTCTTGGTAAAACCAATGCAGAACAGTCGAAGCAGATAACCATCAGTAGTCTTGACATCAACATTGCCTTCGATCAGTGTTTGCCACTTCTTTACCAAAGACCTCAGTTTATCTGTAGTCAAATCCATTCCGTGGAAATTAGTCAATACATTTCGGCCCCGGACTTCCTCCGAGATTAAACGAAACTTGCGAAATGCTATTTCATCATTTTGAAGATCGGCCAAGGATACTTCAAAAACTCGTCCTTTCAGTCCATCAGATGCAATTTCTATTTAAGGGAGGAAAAACCTCTTAACTAATTCTGAAGATATTATAAATAATTAAGGATTTTGGGATGTATAATTTAGATTTATTATGATATAGATAAGAGCTGCTAACAAGCATAATTATTGGCAAATAATCTGTACAGATTGAAAATGTTGTATAAATAAGGTTAAAGTGCAGAATAGGGGATCCCTAGGGTATGGCAATGTTTACCTTGATGCCAGAAGAGAAGTTTGGTTCATTACCCTCGGAATACCTATGGC
>BMAV01022019.1:0-22024 GCA_019973955.1 Trichonephila inaurata madagascariensis
CATTCCAAATGAAAAATAATATCAATTCGTACCCGTACGACACCAACAAAAGGAAAAATTGATTAATTTTATTTTTTGACAAAAATTTCCCAAAAATTTTAATACAATGTTCTTAAATAAATAAATTTCTCAGAGAAATAGGCCGCCCGGGGCCATAAAAGGCCTTTGGGGCGCAGGTTAAAATATCGCTGAAATGCCTTTCCAACCGAAAGCCCCCAAAAATGTGAGCCCTTTTCGGGTGGTGTCATCTAGTGGAGTCTTTTCCCCAAATTTGGATGCTTGGAAAAATTTTAGTTCAGCTCCGTTAGATGCAAAGATCCTGCGATTTAATTTTTTCCGTTGTACCAGAGCCAAAATTGATAATCAAGATATTTTTTACCAGCCGCATAATCATAGGATAGGGTGGCTCGTTTTTGCACTCAGAAAATCTATAAATTTATTCCGAGGTCGGGAATAATATTAACGTCGCATTTTTAAGCTACACGAGGGTTTTTTGGGACGGACAACGTAATTTTTGAACCATGGTAAAGTGACGTGGATGAACCTGAGCTGACACGCCCCCCCTAACTCCACCACAGGGGACGTTTCAGCCTCGGAAGATTTAAGGGCATCGTTGGCTCTACACGGCTGGTTTTTAGTGGTACTGGGCTCAAACTCGCATTCCTGCCATGATCCGATACTTTACCCACCGGCCCCTTTTTCCCGGGGCTAACGCGGGGGCTTGCGAAGGAGCACTTTTCGCAAAAAACATGGAAAAATTAGTATTAATAAAAATTGTAAAACCAAATGATTTTGGGGGAAAGTATTTGAAAACTGGGGGAAAAATAAATTTGAATTCATTAAAAAATCTTTATTTCAATAAATATTATTCGGTCTCACTACCCAAAATAAATTTTTTTTTTTTGCCCCACTTTTTTTCCAAATGTAATTACTGTTAGAAAAAAAAATTTTCCCCAAGCGTTAAAAAACAATGAAAGATCTTAACACGCTTTTTAAAACTGAAACCCTCCCCAGGGGGCGGATTTTCTTGGGGGGGCCGAGATTTGGGAAAGTCGTAAACAAAAGTATTTTTTTTAAAAATTTTTAATTTGTAAAATAAACAAACAAAATAATTCTGAATAATAAATAAAAAACACATTTTTACTGATGTAATAAAAATTTAAAAGGGATCAGTACTTTAAATTTAATTTTATAATTAATTTAACAAAATATAAAACAAATTTAACAATTACCCGTGACCCTATGAGTTTTTATAATAAAAAAAAACAAAATCACTCATTATAATAATTTTTCGTTTTAAAAAAACCCCTTTAAATGCCGATAAAAATTACGCATTCGCCTCAATCCACCGTTTTCCATAGGCCAAAGATATTTATGTATAGAGGAGGGAAGAGAAAAGGAATAAAAAAGCAAATCCTCTGAAATAAGTAAATTTTCGCAAATTTATCAAGGTCCTTTATTGCACCCCAAAACCTTTGGAATAATTTTTTAAAGCAATGCACAAAAAAATGTCGTACTTCAGAAAAACGAATATATACGTATGGGGCAATCAACGTTTTGGGTGAGCGAGACGTATATATACGTTGATGGCACTTAATAGGTTAAAGTCGTATTGTACCTTTAGTGTGAAAGTATAGTATTATTGAATTCAATTCATTGTTATTGTAAGGAAAGGGGTTGAAAATTTTGATTGAATATTGGGTCGCAGATATTGAAAGTTTGAGAAGCACTGTCTTAATATATATTACTAAACATTATTTCTTTCCCTCTTCTTTTAAATGATGCATATATTGTATTCAATGTGTAATACAAAGATGTAATCATCCAGGGTTTTTCGATCTTATTTATTTAAAAACTATTTTGGGAAATAGTTTAATCAAATATTTTGCATTAATTATTTCTAATAAAAATTAAAAATTACATTAAAATTAGGGATCTACAAAAACTAACTTAGTTTATTCTAAACGCTATGTTCATTACAAATGTTCGAGATAGAAAATTATTAATTTTACCAAGAAAAGGAAGCATATGCTACTATATTACAACTAAATAATGTTACTATATGTTTATACTTTTTCAATTTACAGAAAACTAATTGAAAACCTATTGTGACGTCTTCGATTGGGGTGAACCCCACTCTGTCAATTCATCTGAAGTCACCCTATCTATTCATCCCCAAACAGCTGTTGAGTGACAAGTGCAGGTGGCCATGGGGTCATTGTTTGATGTCTGGCCTCGGACAAGCGCGGACATCTGGTCTGGAATTTACAATGGCTAAAGAATGCCGGTGACAATAGGCATTCCTGTATGAAAGTCTTGAATAGGCGAGGCCTGTATGCACGTCGGTGCATAGAGAGTGGGGCTGTGAGGCCCAGGTGTGAGATGAATGGATGAGAATTATGGCGCCCTTGGATTCCAGACGGACGAGGAATGTGTTTGTGTTTGCCGCGCAAATGGGAGACGAAAGAGGCCCGGGGACGAGGGCAGACCTTTTCTTTGACCTGCCAATGAGGAAGACGAGGGCAGACCTTTTTCTTTTTTGACCTGCCAATGAGGAAAACGAGGGGCGTGTGGTGGACCCGCCCCTGGTGTTTAACGTGTGGTGATTGACGAGTGCCTGGCGGAATAAGGATTGACCTCGAGTGAAAAAGACTGTCCTCCCGGCTTGGCCTATTTAATGAACATTTTACTAACAAATGAAGCAATTAAATACTGTTTAAAATTTTAAGATGAGGCTGTAACAAATTTTCTTGTGTACTAACAACTGACGACGTTACAACTATCTATATATATATATAAAATTGGTGGAGCGGGTAATCCGGCTTTTAGTAAATAGACCCCGAATCCGTATTTAGAAAATAGAGAAAAGGGCCAGCCGGGGCGAATGTTATGAGAGTTTTTTAAATCCCCGCCTTTTTTTGGGGGCCCCACTTCAAGGGGTTTCTTTTCCGTGGTGATGGCGTGCTCGCCTGTTTTTTGGAATTGCCTGTTGAGATGTTTTCCGGAGCCCCAGCGAGATGACCCGGATCTTCCTGTTTTTGCCTGATGAATAAACGAGGATTTAAGAGGACCTTTTCCCCGGGTGTGTTTTGGGGGATTTTTTCAAGAGTCCCAGTTTAAAAGTCAGGGTTTCCCTGCATTTTGGGATGAGTGCGGTTTTTTTTAAGGGATTTTGTGTAAAGAGAGTTCCTGGTTTCCAAATTCTGTCTACAAATTTAAGGTGAGCCCCTTCTTGAGATTATTTTCGGGACAGCAACTGAGTATTTTTTTTTGTTTTAAAATGTTGGATGGGGAAATAAAAAAAAAGATAGGTAAATTTAGAAACAATAAGAGTTGGTTTTTTGGTTTTGTATAAGTGTAAAAATGTGCGATATTGGTATTTTTTGTTTGAGTTGTGATGGTTAGTAAATGGTAGTTATATCTTTTGTTTGGAAGTAATTTTAGGTATTGTTGTTTTTTAGATTTGGAAATTTATATACAGAGTTATACTAGTTGTGTTGGTACAGATTGTGTAGGGTATTGTTGGGGTTTTTTTAGATTTGGAAAGTTAGTATACGTGGTTATATTTGTCCCTATACAGTGTGGAAAGATTATAGTGTTGGTTTTAGATTTGCGCACATTTGTAAAATATAAAATCTAGGCCCCAGTGTATTGTTAGTTTCCTTAGTCTTGTATAATTTTTTGAACGATTGTTTTAGATTTGGTTTTGTTGTATTAGTGCATCTGGCGTTTCTGTTAAGAGAAGGAAAAGACGAAAGTTAAAATTTGCAAAGAATTAGGTGAGTTGATAGTATTTCTAGGATGGAAATTAATAAGAGAATTTGTCAAAGTAAAACTATACTGAGGGAAGTAGTTAAATATTTGTTAGGGGGTTTTTGGGATAAAAAAACGGAAATTAACGAACTAAAAACTTTAAAACGGAAAAATTAAAGGGAAACGTGAAGAAGGGAAAAAAAAGGAAATTAAAAACTGAAGAACGTGTAAATCGGAAATTAAGTAATTTGAGAAGCGTATACGGGCTGGGGAAAGGTTAAAAAGACTAAGAGCCGTTCAGAAATAATTTAAAAAAGAAAATGAATTGAAGCGGGGGAATAGGAAAAAAATCCCCAAAATTTTAGTGTCATAAAACGACCGGAAGTTGGTGAACCGGTTAGTAAGTGTAGGCCTTTAATTAAATTGGGGGAAAGTTAATAAAAGCGTGGAGAACCCCATGTCGGTGATTTTAAAGGAGAATTTTCCCCAGTAGAAGGACAACGTTTTTCCCTTCTGAAGTAAGGGGGGAAAACAGAAAAGAATAGTAAATTTATGGTTAAAAAAAGGGAAAGAAATCAATGGAAAGAATTGGCTTTGTTGGGAATGAGGCCGTTTGCAGGTGCAAAATTTTTAAAAGCAATCGTTTTTGTTTTTGGAAGGGTAATAAATTCTAATGAAATAGGAGCTGATTCTTTGAATTGAAGCAGATAGAGGAATAGTGAACCCCTGAATTTTTGATTTGGGAAAGGGAATGCGAAAAAAAGAAGATCCCAGTATGACGTTAACAGGGGAGCAACAGTTAACAGTGAATCGTGAAGGTTTTAACATACAATGGCTGATAGCTAAAGTTAAATGGGGGAAAAAGGGAAACCCGTGAAAAGCTGATGTGGGGAGGTTTGAGAGGTGAAACAATGCGTTTGCCTCCCCAAACCCAAAAGAGATTAAGGAACAGTTTAGAGGGGGAAATAGGTCTAGTTTAGCTCAAATTTAATTTCGATAGATTTAAAAAAAAGAGATCCAGTACCATTTATCATCTCAATTTAAAAAATTTGGAAGAAGCCAATTTGAAATTTTGGGTTGGGAAAAAGCCAAGGAATAGGAAAGATTCCAAATTTCTTTCGGTAAAGCTATTTATGGTTTTAACCAGGGGGTTTTTGGGAAGTAAACTTTTTTTTAAATTACCGCCTGATCGAAATAACTATTTAAGAATGATTAACATAAAAGAAAGAAGGGTCTTCCAAACTTGGGGTATTTCTTTAAGGCAGAAGGATATAAGTTTAAATCGGGAAAACCGTTTAAAATCAAAACGTGTTGTACATCCCAGATGTTTAAATTTAAATTTGCTACGAGAGGATACAGAGTTCTTTTTTGATTTAGATTTAAACGGGGTGGGGGAGTCGAACCGTACTCCCCGTTTTTTGGTTGGGGAAAAGGAGCCGATCCCGTATCCACGTATTAAAAAGGATAAGTTTAGGGTTTGAACCAGGTGACGCGGCCGAAATTTATCTTTTTTTTTAAAATGGAAGGTTTTTTAAAAAGAATGCGCGGGATCGTGGGGCACTGTACTGGATTTGTGGAAAGGGATTTTCGTCCTTCAAGAGTTATCCGAAGTATCCCCATGCGTTATGCCATTTGGGGTACATTATTAAGAAAGTGAGGTTTGTTTTTATGCGCTTCTTCTTTGGATGTAATTTAACACCAGGTTTAGATGGTGAAGATTGATTATACGAATGGCATATAGACATTCTGATGCAGCTTTGGAAAAAACTTGTGAAGCAGCTTGACTTTGTATTTAAAATGGTTGAGTGGGTTAGGTCGGAAGAAGATCGACCAAAGGTAAATTAGAGCCGTCGGGAAAATTTTCCATGCAATAATATAGACTTAGTAAATTCATTGCATGAGCTAATGAAGTATGAATATATTCCCCAAATTTAAAATGTCTTTTTCCTAATAACTAACGTAATAAAACAATACCCTGAATTGAATCTTTTAATTGATTGTGAGAATGCCTACCGAAAACCAAATTTACTTAATTTGAAGGTCTTGGTTTAAAAATTTTTAATTTAAAAAAAAAAATTTTTTTAATGTTATTTCAAAGCTGGAATTTTAGGGGTTTTATTTTGTTTATTTAATATCGTTAAAAGAGATGGGGAAAAAGCCCTTTTTATTTGTGCAGGTGTGAATTAAATCTGTAGGAGTATGAAAGGGGTTTGGGGGGTGGAAGGATAAGTGTTATTGAAAATCTTTTTTGTTCTTAGTAAGGTGAATATTTCCCCGATGTTTAAACAATTGATTGAATTTAAAGTATTGAATTAGTGAAATATTATGTTTTATTTAACTTTTTGAAACCCCGAAAATTTAAGGTGTGATGTAACTTCAGAAAAAGGAAAAAAAATGAGATTTATTTAAGTTTTAGTTGTAAGGTGAAGTTTTATAGAATTTTGGGTTTATTCATTTATTTTACTTTTTATTGTATTTATTCTTGATTGCGTCCTGGTCAGTCTCATTGATAAGACAACCTTTGGGGGAAATGAAGAACTGTCTAGCCAGGAGAACAGTCCAGTGAAATGGACCTTTTCAGGAGGAAGGGGTTTTAGCTTTGTTTGGGGGAACCCACCCGTCAACATCTGAAGTCACCCTATTTTTCATCCCCAAACAGCTGTTGGGTGACAAGGGAGGTGGCCATGGGGCATTGTTTGTTGTCTGGCCTCGGGCAAAGGCGGACATCTGGTCTGGTTTTGGCTAAAGAATGCCCGGCAAAGGCATTCCTTTGGGAAAATTTGAATAGGAGGCCTGTATGCACGTCGGGGATAGAGAGTGGGGCGGGGCCCAGGGGTGAGATGAATGGATGAGAATTTGGCAACTTTGGACCGACGGAGAAAAATGTGTTTGGTTTTCCGCGCAAAGGGAGCGAAAGAGGCCCGGGACGAGGGGACCTTTTCCCTTTTACCTCCAAGGGGACGAGGGGGGACCTTTTTCTTTTGACCTGCCAATGGGAAAACGGGGGGGGTGGGGGGGACCCACCCCCGGTGTTTAAAAGGGGTGAATTTTGAGAAGAAAGAAGATGGACGAGGAGAAGGAAAACTTGAAAAGAGAAACGGACGGAGAGAAACTGGGAGATAGAGCCTTGGAGTGAGACGGACGGAGCCCTGAATGGAAACAGAGGACCATGAAAAAAACTGGAGATTTACCCGGAAAAGCAAGGGATTGACCTCGAGTGAAAAAGACTGTCCGCCCGGCTTGGCCTATTTAATGAACATTTTAATAACAAATGAAGCAATTAAATACTGTTTAAAATTTTAAGATGAGGCTGTAACAAATTTTCTTGTGTACTAACAACTGACGACGTTACACTATGAACATAGACAAAAATTGCAGCATTTAAAAGGGAGTGGGACTTTACTTTTATATTAAATACTCAAATTTTTATGTTCTTCAAAAAATAAGAATTGTGTGAGGTTTGTTAAATTTTTTACCAATTTTAAAAATAAATTACTTGATAATGAAGCTAAGGAGGAAATAGAATACTAAAAAAAACGTAATCGTTTAAACAGCTCTTTCACTTAAAAAAAAGGTAGCCCAGTATTGCTTTCAAATTAATGACAAAAAAGTTGTATTTAATCCAACATTACTGTCATAAATAAAGGGTTCAGTGGAAAGCTCATATCAAAATTCCTCCTGGCGTTTCTTTTTAACATGACCAAATGTGAAAAAAACAAACAAAAAAATTTAAAACGTATGTATCTTAAAAGGCGTACAGGTTTTTGTGATTGCATTCGTTTTTAATATTTTATTAAAAAAACGTTTATTAAAATGCTTTTTTCTTATTCTTCCTCTTTTAAATAGCTTGAAGTATTATAAATATAGCTAAATTATGTAATTTTAAACCTCTAAAAATACAAGATCCATAGCAACATTTTTATCAAAAAGAATGTTATACTAAAAATTTCTCATTAAAAAAACTTGTCAATAGATTTTTTAGGAAGTAATTTGCAAATAAATATTTAAAAACTATGTTTCTAATAAATGTATTATATTAATTACCGTATTCCGAATTTATGCATAATCTACTGGTCTAATTTGTTGAAGTGTTGGATCTTTAATTCATACATTTGTCTTTCAAGTAGTCTGTCTAACACAGAAAGTAAAGAATATTAATATATTTGTATTCTATAAAATCTGCGATTTAAAGATTTTTCTTTTAAAGCTTGCGACTGAAAATAAAGAAAATAACTTTAAAAATTAGTTATTCTCTTCAGTGACATCTGTGATGCTTCTATTACAGTCCTATAAGAGATTTTGAATTTGTCCTCTCGAAAAAACCCAAATATAAAAATGCTTTTTTTATAAAATTCTGCCGAATAATTTTTAGAAAATACAAAAAAAATTCCGAAGTATCTCATATCATTAACTGAAAACAGATTCCGATTTGACTCTACAAACTTAAATATAAATAACTGTTGACGTAAAACTTTTAAAATCGAAAAAATCACTTTTAAAATCTTTTTATCTTTTAAAATCGAATTACAGTTTAAAAAATTCTAGAAATTTCCAAACCTTAATCTCAACATTTTAAGACTTTAAGAAAGCATATTAGTTCACATTTCTTTGATAAAGTAATCCTTATACTGTACGTTTTGCATAAATATTCAGTCTATATTTTGTTTCACTTGCCATGTGTTGCAAAGCTGTCAAGATGAATTTACTGTGCCGTGGTTCTATTATTCCAAATAATGATTCTCAATATTCTTGAATTTACAACCACATACAGTGATACCCGAATCCCCAATTGGCCTTTCGAATAATTCCCATTTAGTCCATTTACTGTTTGACCCACCAATTCCATAATAAAGTATTCACGTAATAAAGGTCTAAGTTTGCTAGAATCAAATTTCGAAGATATTTTCTCATTTCAAATTATTCCAGTCTCCAAACGTGACTGGTTAAATTCTATCTGAGAAATGCTGTCAAACAAAATTTCCTCAGGAAATCGGAGTCAATTGTCATTTCCACTAGCAATTCAAATCTCACGTGTTGATGGTTACAATGCCTAATACAGTTTCTAAGACGACTGAAGTGTCACGTATAACGGGCGAAGCGGATATGTATCAGAATACCTAATCTCTTCGGTCGCAGAACATCGAAGCAGTAAATGAGAATATTGAACCAGCTCAGAATGAAATGAAGGACAACGAGTAGCCTTAAGTTCGTTCTCTAGAAACCCGGAATTGCATTTAGAGGCCACAGATCCCCTCCCCTCCCTCATCTCAGCTGAGATCAAGTAAATGGTCACTTTATAGGACACAAGCTACGATTTGTTTCGCTGAGTGAAGCTTTTGAACATGTAACTAAGAAAGTTTCCATTGACCGGTAATCAAATACCATTATAATTTTTTGGAAGAAATTTCACTGAAGACATTGAATAAATGCTATACACCTTTACCAGAAAGTGAAACAAATGCTTCATTTTTTATAAAAGTGTTCTATTGTTTTTGAAGAATTTTAAATAAATATACTTTAAAAATTACGCTATGAAATCGTTGGTAAAAATACAAAAAAAAATTATCATAATAATTATAGTCCATAAATCATAATCTTGAAAGCATTATCATTAAATTTTAAAACCGTTTTTTTTACAATATCGTGATGTTTGATTTCCCCTTTAATTCGGTTTAAATAGCTGTTTCATCATCCAACCATTTTTTTTCTCATATTAGCTAGTAAAAAAATCGTTTGCCCTTAGTTACTTTCCTGACAGAATCACACAAAACTTGTACATAAGTTTTTGTTGACCATAATTTTGTTCTTTAACTTAATTTTATAGCTTCTTCTAAGGTACTTGCAAAACTTCCATGAGATTTTTTTAAAATGTAGAAAGAGATATACTAAATTCGAAAGTTTTCGTTGTAATTTCCGATTTTCTTAGCACAAAAAGGATTTATTTAACCAATTAAATGTCCTTTGTCATAATGAGTGTTCTTTTATTAGTCTGGAATCGTCATTACTCTAAAAAAGATATATTTTTTCCTGGAAAAAATATTTATTTATTACTAAATCCTGTACTACAGTTTTTCATTCGAATTATAAGAACATATAGAATCTATTTAAAGAATTGCATAACAGTATATGTAGCTCTGAATTAATTAATAATAAAATGTAGAATGAAGAAATAATTGGTAAATATGCAACAGGATCTTCCTGATAATAGTAATTCATAAATTAGAATCATTACATAATTATCATTAAAATTTAAAGGTTAAATTTACTATAAATGCAGTATTTGTTTTTTTTAATTTCCTTTTTATTTATAAAAGGTTGTTTCCCTTTTCTACCCTTTTATTCTTCTCACGTTACCTAGTAAACAATCGTCGGCTATAAATAAATTTTTCAACAGAACTGCATAAAAAATATATCTAAGAATTTGCTGATCATATTTTTTACTTCGTTAATTAACCGAATTTTTTCTTCGAATGTTCTTACAAAAAAAAATCCTTGAGAAGGAGATATATTAAATTCGAAAGCTTTTGTTGTTATTTCTGATTTTCTTGTTTCTAAAAAGGATTTATTTTGCCAATTACTTTATCCTTTTTCTTAATGAGTGTTGTATTTTTTTTACTTTGTTGTATTCTTCATTTATCTGGCATCATCATTACGCTGAAGAAGATACATTGTTTCCGATGGAAATATTTATGTATTATTAAATTCTGTAGAACTTCTTTTAAAATGGCAAATTATGTGTATTTAGATTTTTATATAAAAAGACACTGTGGATGTTCTTATGAGAATAATTTAATTCAAAGAATTTATTAAATATCCATAAACGCAAGAAAAGGACTTTATAATTGGACCTGTATGTCATGTTTGACGTTTCAGTATCTAAAACTTTACAGTAACTTTTGACATTTATGTTTATAATTCATAAGATGCAGATTGCACGAAGTGGGAAGGTACGATTACTCTCGAAAAATGTTAATTTACTATCGAATTTCCTTCGCTAAGGAAAAACAGCATAATAGAATATTATGTGAAGAATATTCGTGTATTTCAGAAATACTATTCCATGAATATCTCAAAACGTTATTGAGGAATACATTTAGGGATATTTGCTTTAAAATATTATCTGTGAAAGAAACCTAATTTTCTGCATTATTTCCAACGGAACTGCCTGAACATATTTTTTTACATCTTTGAATATATATGCTTTTTCCTAAAATAAACAGTTTAAAAGTTTGAAACAAATGATGAAACTTACATTTACCGTTTTTTATAAATTGAAAAGAAGGAATCCATGTTTCAGACTTCAAAAAATTAGCCTCCATCAACCAAATTACTAAAGTTCTCGAAGCCAAATAGTGGTTACTTTTGAAGGCTTATAGGCATAACTGCCTGCTCTTTAAAATGTAAATAACCAAGTACTTGTAAATACCAAGTTATTTGTGTAAATACCCAAGATACTGTCACTGCATACATTGGCATATAACTCAATATATATAAAGTAATGGAAAACTGAAATAGAGAGTGTAAAAAATTAGGTATTAGATATCTAATCATAATATCGTTTATCTACATGCTGCCTATCAATTCAAAACAACTAACATATGTTTTTTTCAACAAGCAAGCATCTTCCCCCCGGTTATTTCATATGTTCTAAATGAAAATTAGGGACAAAAGAAAAATTGCAATTTTAAACACGATTTAAGTGTATGGAACGTTGCATTTTATTGGAAATTGCTTGCCAATTAGAATGTCTTTTAGAATTAACAAGAAATTCATGAGATTCTAGCATTTTGGGTAAAAGGAAGTACAGTGACATTCTTTTTAAGTTATGTTACACTTCTACATACCCATTGATAATACATGATCAAGCTAAAAATTAAACTTGAAAGCCTCCATTAACGTTTCAGTTTTTATAAGCGTTTGTATGGAATCCTCTTTCAGCCAATTTTGAATTTTTATTCAATCAACAATTTTTATTTATTTACTTTTTTCCTTCCAATGCTTACGTTGAAAAATGAACATACTTAAAAAGAGCAAATAAATTATTTTCGCAAAACATTCTTACTCGTTACTTCATTTTACACAGATAATTCCTGATAAAATATTTAAAAACAGTTGTGTTTCATTATTTTAATGTATAGGTAATCTAATGTCTGCATTGGAATTGTTTTAAAAGTTTTCACAGGAATATTATAGCAAAGTATCCTCGTACTAAGTGACAAATGGAAACAGATATAAATTGCTTAAGAACATGATAATTGACTTTTAAACTTTGTAAACCACTCTATGTACTCTCATATTTGAACAAAAAAATTGATCTAGAAATATCAGCATAGTTGCTTCGTAATATTGTAACATTTCTTATAAATTCATAAAAACTTTGGGATAATTTATATGTTCTTAACAACAAAAAAATTACTTTAAAGGAGTCACAAACATGTTTATTCAAGTCGTCCCAACTAACATAGAATTTTCTCCGAAATTAACTGTCTACTTAGTCTCTGTTATTGAAGCCGTTCAGAAATCGTTTTCTACTATATAGTTTTAGGTAATAGCTACTAAAATTCAGCGAAGTATCATGAATACTAATTGATTTACAAAAACTTTTCTCTACAGTCTTTATAAATCTAAAAATACGCAATTTAAACCATTTTTCTAAAGATGAAAGAAACATGTGATTCAAAAGTTTTCGAGGCATTAAAATTGGTCTTAATCTAAGAAAATCAATAGATTGATGTACAAATAACAAATTTAAGCAAAATTTTAAAAAGTAAACTAATAGTTAGAAGAGGTTTTTAATTTAATTTAGAAATTTAACTTAGAATTAAAGTACGATTGCAGGATCAATATATTTATTAAATTTAGTTATAATATAATTTTCGAATTAAAAATCAAATTTATATTTATTTTTTGTTCTTACATGCACACAAAAATAAATTATTAACAAAGAAAGATTTTTTGACAAATCCAAAATTTCTATTTTCGAAACCATTGATAATAAACAGGAATATTTACAAAGATTCGATCAATAAAGAATAGCAAATAGACTCTAATTAAATTATATTCCTGTATTTTATGCATATTTCTTACCGCCATGCTAATTATGTATCTATATATTTGGCCTTACCTGCCAATGCCATTTTTCATGTTATGAATCAAAATCCTACACCCAGCCAAAGATACGAATCCTGATTCTCAATGGAATTTAACAAAACGCTATTTTAGTTTTCATATATCTACAGAAACTAGATTCATCACAAATCGAAAGAGAATGAGAACTATCAAAACATTGAAACCCAAACTCTGTTTTTTGCCGGTTTAAATTAGAATAGTGGAAAAAAATAATTTAAATTTTTACTTGTTCTGCGATAAAAAATTAAGACCTAAAAAAAGTTCTATGGTATTCGAATTAAACGCAGTATTAGAAAAATGCGAATTGTAATGTATTCATAATTCGTCTTAATTACAGACAAGCAAAAAAGTTTTTTAAAGTTATTTTTTAAAAAACACAATATAAAAAACACCTGACAAACAAAAAAATTCTTTCCCTTCTACTTTCCCAATTTTTTTCTTCAAATTTTCAAGAAAAAAACAACACAAAAAACTCAATTATTTCTATCTTTAAATAGCAACTCCCTTATCCACCCTAAAAAGCAATATTTAAAAAAAACATCTATTTTGCGTTTAAAAACATTCCAATCATTGGGTGAAATTCGTTATAATCAGATTACTCATATATCCATCACCAATTCGAATACTTCCGCCGGTTTATCAAAGGGAATCAAATTCTTTCCAAGAAATGCAGTATAGATATCAGTTTCTCATGGAGATCATCTTCAAATTCTTATTTCTGAATACCAATCAAATATCTTTGAATTCTTGGAAAGATGTGCATTTTCATGTCCTCGACTGAAGAATTGTGTATTTATTATCTTCAAAGTCATTTGTTAAATTTTGGTAGTTGTTTCATGTGGAAAAATCGGAAATCAAACACACAATCCATTTCTATCCGGTCATTCACCAAAGAACAATGCTGTATCAAAACTAAAAATTAAAATATGAAACATGACAAAACGAAAAACTAATAACACGCAAAAACAACAAAATTAGAATATAGAGGTCTAGTAAGAGTAAAGGCAATCACGATCAGAACAGGAGTCTCTTGGCCATCCAGTACAACGGGGAAGTATTACCTTTATATTGTAACTTAAGTTCAAAGTCTGTGTAGACGAGCAACTGCTCCTTATTCATTATATCTGTTTTACAAACAGGGAAACTTTTGTCAAAAAACCCTACGCATTTTTCGGCTATGCAGTTTGTTGAATTGTTATAAAGCAGAAAATGTCTTAACTACCGTAAGAAGTGAATGAATATCAGAATCAGAATTCATAATCTTTTTTATTGTAGGTGACCAAATCAAAGTCACCTATTGAAACTGAAAAAATATCTTTATAAAACAAAGCGTTTTAAAAAAGGGAAAAAAAAATTTTAGAATTTTTTTTTCTTCAAAAAGGGCACTTTTTCGAAAAAAAAAAAATTCTGCCTCCTTTTCAGAAATTTTTTTAAAAAAATAAAAAAAAATTTAAAAAACCTTTTTTGTATTATGTTTAGGTTTAAGATGATTTTTTTATGGTTTTTTAATTGTTTTAAATTTAACCTTTCCTTTTGGGCGAGCTGCCCCCAAAAACCACAAAACAGTTTTAAAATTCCCCCCCTACACCCACGGTTTAGCTGACGCCTAATACCCCTGGTTGTGGGTCGGGAGTGCACTTCTATTGTGTCATAATTCGAAATGAATTTTTAAAGAATTTTTACTGCATTTATTCATTTTTTTCTATTCTGTTCTGTGATAATTCAATATATTTGAACTATTCTTGCCCCGGCTTTTCAGGAGCGGGGCCTGATTATTTATATCGAACCTAAATTTTATTTGTTTGCTTTTGCCAGGATTTCCTTTAAAATTTTAAAAAAATTTGGCGTCCTAACAGTAATAAACGCTTGTTTGGCCAAAAGTAAAAAATTTTTTTTTTCTACGTCCCGAAGGGGGGTTCATTTCTTGTAAAAAGAGCCTGGTGAACTGGCAAACAAAAACTAAATAATTACGTTTTTCTGTCCGCTGGGGTTAATGCTAAAATTTGGGTTAAATTGTGGACTAACATAAAACTTGGCCAATTTTTTTTTTTTTTTTTTTCTTTCTAACAAAGATATAAATTTCCCCAAAAGTGATTTTTTGGGGCTGGAAAGTCTGAATAAAATGGAATGCCACTCAACAGCAATTTAATAAAAAGGTTTTCCCCAAAAAAAGAAAGTGAAAATTCTTACCCCCGCATCTCCCAAAATACACAGTGTGGGATATACAAGGTTCTTTTCTCTGAATCATGATGACAAATTACAAAAGTAAAATTATCGTGAAGTGTCGCCTCTGCCCAAAAACGCTGTGTCAAAATTATTTAGTTGCTTCTTTGGAAGACTCGAATAGTATTCCCTGCTTCTCAAACTTTCACTATTTGGCCCCTATTCAATCTAATTTTCATCGCCCCCCTCCATGCAATAAAAAGTTTGTTCTCTTTTACTTTCAAAAGCTAAAAAACCTTAAGTCCCCCCAACGTATATAAATATCTCGCTTAACCAAAGCGAAAATTTCCCCCAACGTATATATACGTCTTTCAGAAATCGATCTTATATGGGCACTGTATCAAAAATTATTCCGAAGGTTTTGGGAAATGCAAAAAAAGACCTTAGGTATTTGAAAAGGGTTTACTTATTTCAGGGGTTTGCAGCTTTACTCCTTTTCTTCCTTCCCCCCCCCCCCAGGGGCGGTAGCCAGTGGTTGGTATCGGATCGTGGCTGGCTTTGTCACGAGTTCGTACCCAGTATCACTACAGACCCACCGTGTAGGGGAGTGGTGCATGTTAAATCTGTCAAGAGCTCAAACGTCCTCCCGTTGCTGTGGTGGGGTAGGGAGGGGGGGGGCCAGTTCGGTGTGGCCCACGTCACTTAACCATGGTTCAAAATTACTTTCTGTCCCCAAAAACCCCTCGTGAGCTGAACAGTGCGCCCCAAAAATATTCCCCCACCCCCCCCAATACATCACATATTTGGGAAAAAACGGTGGCAAAGGGGGGGAAAAATCGGGCATCTTTTAATCGACAGTTAAGGAATTATCTATAAACCTAACTATATATATAGTTATCCAGATAAATATTCATTTTTGGATATAATTTTTTACATGACAAGCTCATAAGCTTACAGGTAATTTCTAAACTTGTTTTTAACTTAGTATTCTTAAATTATTTATAAAATACACTGGGCAGTACTGATATATTTATAAGTGTAAATGTGTATTTTATTTTTTATAACGTCAGAATGTATTTCGTTTGTTTACTTTCCATAAATAAATAATTTTCTGAAATAATCCTTTGTTTTCGATTTTTCAATATGCCGCCCCCTCGTGAGTATCACCCCCCTGGGGGATCACCCACAGATTGAGAAACGCAGTATTTCAACCCGACTACCAAAAACCATGGTGGCCCCACATCGAAAAAGTTTTTACATTATTTGTGCATCTAGCTTTTTTTTTTTTTTATGAAACATAGTTAATCAGTTTTCATTTTCCTTTTGGCAAATTAACAATTTTTGGTTGTATGAGTTTTTTCCTTGTTCATTAAACTGGTTTTTTTTTCACACTTTGATGTATTTGCTTTTTTTATGCCTTCCCCAAAGGTGGTCCTACCAATGTTTCGAATTAAATTGATTGGGGGGAAAGGGGGAAGGAAGAAATGCTTGTGGCCTTTTACAGCCGGTTGCATCTAACTCTGTTTCATTCTGAGGTACACCCGACGAATCGTTGAGATAACAACGTATAAATATATTGAATACGTGGAAAATAGCAAATTAAATTTCCCTTATTTAATATATATTAGGTTTAAGCAAGTATTCATAAAAAACCACTACCGAACAAATTCCCTTTATCCTAAAAGTTTATAAAATTATAATCTTAAAATAACTTCTGTATAAGTTATGTACTAAATAAAACGAAATATTCTGGTATGAAAGCTTTTTTCCTTAAAAATACACAAAAGAAAAATGGGCGGCACATTAATTTATCAGAACTTCCTTCTTTCAGAAATGTCAATAATTTTTTGTGTAAAAAAAAGCGTTCCGTTATTTTTTCACCAAATCAAGAAAAAAAAACAGAACTGGGATCCTCTAAGGCATGATAGGGACTAAAAAAAAGGAGAATAATAATAGAAACTCGTAATTTCTTTATCAGCCTTCTTGCCAATACATTTGCTCTAAAAGATAAAGATTGTTAAAATGGAAAAGGAGTAATCATCTGGGGATTCCCCGCGAACTTTGGCAACGCTTTGTAATGAGCACCGGCTAAGACAACAATGATAGAGCCGAAAGTTGAGATGATTGCCTCTTTGTTTAATTAAGGGGTTTTTTGGCCCTTTTTTAAAAGCAAATAAATTAATTTTCTGGAAGAATCATAAATGAAAACGTGTTTGGAAAAAGACATTTATTGCTTTCAGCGTCATTTTTAATATTTTTTTTTTTTGTTTTTTATCTCACTACCTTTTTTTTTACTTTGTGAATCAGAGAGTTCAAAATATTAAAAATTTTTTAATAAAAAAATTTGTTCAAAAAAATTCTACTAATGGTTCGGGGGGGTTCTAGACGAAAGATATAAGACCCCAAGTAAAAAACAGTAGTTTATTAATGCATTTGCTTGTGTTTAAATAGCTTTACGTATTTTTATCCGTCTTTAAAAAAGAAGCAAATGTCTTATAAATCGAAATAATATTTGAAAAAAAAATATTTATTCCATATAGTGATCAATTTAAATCAGATTTTAAAAAACTATTCCCCCCCTCTGGGGAAAGGCTTTAACCCTACGGGGGGAGGGCGAGGGATATCGAGAAGTCGAAAATAAAATTTTTTTCAAAGATTATTAATTTACTGAAAGGTAGCAAAACAAAATGCATGTTGACATAATAAAAAAATAAAATACATATATTTTCCCTGATAAATATACTTTAAATTTAACTGTACTGGACAATGTATTTGAAATTAATTTATCAATCAAATTTAAAAACAAGTTTAATTTACTATTGACCCCCTTGGTCTTATCATATGCAAAATTGCATACAAAATACTTATCTCGATTTTTTATGGTTTAAAATTAAGGTCGAATTCGTTTTCGTTTCCGAATACTTTTAAGTAAAAAATGATTGAAAATTGAGTCGCAAACATTGAAAGTTTGAAAACACTGATTTAAATGTATGGCAAAACAAAAAAAACAAAGCCATTATAAAAAAAAACAACATTTTTGCTATATAAAAAGAAAATATTGATAAATCTGTGTAATAAAAATACAAAAAAAAAAATTCTTTGAAAATTCTTTTTATATTTTTTTCTGTTTAAAAATTTTTTTAAACAGAGGGCATGTTTTAATTCATCATAAAAATTTCCCCCGAACATTCATTTCTACCATAATGTTTACAATTAAACATTATTACTAAAAAACAAATTTAAAAAATTATTTGTACTTTTTGAAGAAATTTTTTTTTTTTTATTATTTCTCTTCATACATACTTCTAGTGGGAAAATTTAAAATTTTTTTACTTTTTTTTTCTTTTGGGGTTTTTAAATTTTGGTTCATTTTTTAGATAATACCTCTTACGAAATACAGAACTCAAAAATACTTTTTTTTTCTGTTTTAATTTAGTTCAAGCTTTTTCATCAAGAAACAATTAGTTCTTTTTTTTTTTTTTTTCAAACATTTTCACAGAATAATTAAAAAAAAAGTAACAATAATCTCATTTCAATGATTTTTCGAAAATTTTGATTAAAATTTTTTGAAAAACGTTCTTCAGTTTTGTGACTTTCCTGTTTAATTTATTGTTTACTAAAATAAATAATGAATTCCATTAATTGAAATTGCTGTAAAGCAAAAAATTAACTGTGAAAGAAAATGAACTATGTGCAATGATGTTTGCTACAAAAATCAAACAGAAATTTGATGCATAACTTAAGGAATATCTTTAACACATCAGGTAATTTTAAATAAAACTAACTATACATAAATTTCTATCAAAATGTTTAAAATGTTTTCGATAAGTAACTAATATTCATTAACAAGGTGGTTTTAAGCTCATAGTAGCGTAAATAGTGAGCGAGGAAAAGAGAGTTTAAATTAACGTAAAATAAATGTATTTCCCTATTTCTTCCAGTTAAATTGTTTAAAACAAATTTCTTGCATAGTTTTTTTTTTTTTTCTGTATTCTTTCAAATGATTACTGAAAAGTATTCGGAAAAAAAAAAACTTTTTTTAATAATATCCCAAAATTCCCCTTTTGTATATATTTTTTTTAGAAAAAAAATGTTACAAAATTTTCTGTTTCCCTTGAACCTTGAGTTTTTTAAAAAAAAAATTTGGGAGGGTGAATGTACAGTGGGATTAAAAAACGGGGGGCTGAAATATTTTTTTTTGTGTTAAAAGGGTATTCAAATATATATATATATATATATATATATATATCAACAAAATTTAGTTTATTAAGTTTATTTTATTTACATACCTATGTATATATCATATTTTAATAAAAAACCCAAAAACAAAAACATTAAAAAAAGAAAAAAAAAAATATTCGTATTTTTTTGAAAAAAAAAAAAAAATATTGAGTTTTTTTGAAAATCATCTGATGTGAAACATCCATTTTGTTATTCATTTCACTGCCCATATTTTTCCTGAAGTTCCTCATTTCTGATGATGTGGGAATATAAGCTGCATTTTCATTTCATTTTCATCGTCGGAATCTGCATCAATGATATTTTTTTAGCTCTTTTTAAAAAACCAAAATGCTTTTTCTGCCATAAGGGCTGTAAAACATTATCATCATCTACTGCAACGAATTCTTCCGATAATACAATTTACAGTCCAATCCCCTGATGTTTTCCGTATTTTGTTCATTCCCAAAAGGGAAAATTTTTTATTTTTAAACAATTTTTTCTTTGTGAAAAAGGGGAAATAAAAAAATGAAATTTGTCCGGGGCCCTTGTATTATTTCGTGTAAACCAATATTTCGTCTTAAGCGTTTCTGCGTTAAACGTATTTCACTGTAATTATATTTCATAGGTCAAATGATGCGTAGAAATTTATTGAGGAAGTAGAAATCGTATAATCTCTTCTAGAAGTTTCGGCTATTAGCCAAGACATAGACTTTGATCACATTTTTTAATCAAATAACGTATAGTATAAGAATAGTTTTTATAGTGCGATTATAAAAAGCTCTCTAATTTTTCTCTCCGCAATTAATCCATATTAACCCTTTCTTTCCAGATAATTTCCCTTTAAGATGCAAAATTTGTTATTTAATTAAGTTCGTACATTTCTATGGAGTCCCAACAGTTTCTGAATTTCACTTTCTACAGGTGATCATAAAATAAATCTTAAGCAAATGTTCCCCATTCTATTTAAAATGGAAATGCCTTCTAACTGTAAAACATGTTTGTAGATACATTATTATTATTTTGAATTAACTATTGCTTAGATTTAAGTTCTAAGCTGAAGTATGTATTTATCCTTTTAATGAAAGTGCTGTATTGTATTCATGATAATTAATGCATTAGAAAAGATAATAATTTTCTTTATACCGAATCCTTTTAAAATTAATTACTCTGCATATATATCCTATCACACAATACACATTTTAAAACTCTATAGAATTACCACATTTTTCTTAATAATGCAATTAATTTTACTGAATTTCAGTATTATAAAAAAAAATTCGATGTCTTCTGAAAATATAATACTTCTGGAGTACACTGATAAAAATTTAAACTGTGGTTTTCACATGCTAAATATGCTACAGACGCTTTTAGAATTTAATGGAATAAATTACTGTTTGCAAAGTCATTTCTTCCTGTAATTTTTCAGTATTATTTGCATAATTTTAAGAAAATTTTTAGATATGAATTAAACATTTAATTGCATAAAAAGGATATACTAGTGATTTTAATATGGCTATTGAGCGTTTTAAACAAAGAATTTTCTCAAATTTCTAAAAACAAATATATTAACCAAATCTAACAATACGGAAACTAACCGTGTAATTTTAAAAGACATTTCGAATAAATACTTGAAAAATTGGGTGACAAAAAAATCACAGAGATTATACAATATTATACAGAATCTTAAGAAGTGTATTTTTTTTTAAAGTTTTTAAATTTTTATTTCTGCATGTGTAATTTGTGTTGATTAAACAAATACGATTGAAAATCAATTACGATTTGTTTCAGGTGTGTTGAGAATTATTCTTCCCAATATATCGTAAATAACAAAATTTAGATTGAACCTCAATGTTACATCAATTGCTTACAGTTTTCATAATTTATAAATCATTTTTACAACGCACCAATTTCTTTAAAAAGTCGACTCTCTGTCCAAATTATTTACATATAGAAGAATTTTACATTACTTTTTTCGCCTGGAATTCCATATCTTCAATCGCAATTTTTTTGTTCAAATAAGAACATCATTATCTCAAACTTTGAATTTCCTACATTAAGAAAATAAAAATTTTCTGTAGTTAAAATATAAAGAAATTTTGCTCACTTTTTTAATGAAATAGTGTTTTTTTATTTATCCACCATTAAAATTTTTAACGGGAATAAATTCCTCCTTTTCGTTCTTTTTTTTCACGAAACTTGAAAACTATTGCATTTTTATCGATGCAGTTTTAAGCATGTTTCTTCCAATTAAAAACAACCTCCATTATAATCAATTTAAAATTTCTATTTCAATAGCATACCCATAAAAGACTTTCATTTTTTATTCAGCTTATATTATTTTTAATTACAGAATGTTGTCCCACTGGAATTGTGTTAAAGTATATATCTATACAATGTGGTATTGTAAGAAACTTATAGCGTGGCAAAAAGAATTTTCTATCAATAGGGAAGGAATGATTAAAACTTTTCAATTAAATTTTCCCATCGAGTAAACTCGAACCTTTTTTACTGAAAAAATACTAACGATGGTAGGAGTCCCGTCGAACAAAAAAAAATGTTCCTATTTAACTTTTAATTCAAGTCCAATCGTTAAAATTCTGTTTAATTCAAAAGCCTTTCATGGTACATTTTCGAATTATTAAATGGCTTTCTGGAAGAAAAATTAATGACGTCATCTTTTTGCGCAAATCCTCTACTAACAATCCACTTCCTCTCTGAAGTGCCTTTTGATCCTGTGGTAAGTCTTTCAAAAAATTTT
>BMAV01022020.1:4779-95355 GCA_019973955.1 Trichonephila inaurata madagascariensis
CGGATATCAAACTAGTTCCCTAAAATTGTTCAGAGAGATATCTTTAAATATTTAATTATACAAAATTCACACAAATTACATTACTTTTTGAAGTGAAAACTTCTTTAGGCGCGTTTTGCTGGAGAGGGAACTTGAATGATGCGTTTTAAAAAGTCAAGTATTCTTACGCTCGGGTTTGTAACGCTCGTAACAATGGTAACAATACTACTGAATGGTAACAGTACTATTCGTAACAGTACTACTGAATCATTCGGGTTTAATGAGTCATGTATCGGAGAAATTTGCACAGCGAAATGTAGAGCAGAAAATGGACATATAATTCTAATGTGGTTACTCTTTATATTTCACCCAATCAAAGTGTAGAGAAAATTGTCGAATTCATTCACAAAAATTTAGTTGCCTACTCTGAAGCCGTATCAACCGTTTTGAACAAATTGCCTATTATTTTAAGTGGGGATTTTAATGTAGATTTTTCAAAAGACAAATCAAAGCCTTTAGTAGATTTTTTAAAATCAAAATTCAATTTAATTATGTCAAATGATCGAAATGAAGCACGAGGAAGTAGGGAACAACGCTTGACAAAGTTTTTTTTTAAAGATATTTAAATAGTTTTGAATCTAAAGTATTTATAACCTATTTCAGTAACCATAAACCCAGGGGCGTAGCTACCACCTTATCAATGATACGGGGCCCCCAAGCTACAGGGGCCCAACATGTGTAAGTACAGTCCCACTAACAGGGCCCCGAAGGAATTTTGATACAGGGCCCCCTCAGAGCTGGCTACGCCATTGCAAAAAACCTATTGTTTCCTTTTTAGAATACAATTAGTTCACAAATGTAATTGTATATTTCGCAAAAAATATTACTTTATGTGTGAGTACAGACATATGAATAAATAATTTTATATAAGACAATACTAATATCCTCTTGTTTTTTTATTCACCTAACTAATCCCTCTGAAATAACATTACAACATTTGAAGTTATCACATCTATCGTGTGGTCATAAGCACACACACTTTTTTTTTTCCTGTCAATTCTTTCAATATGTGCAGGGTTATTCATAATTCCCTCTGGGGTTTCGAAGCATTACAGTAAAAAAAAAAAAACTAAGACCGTATGTTATCCTTTCATGCAGTTCTGCTACATCAAGCGGCAAAGGGG
The DNA here is from genome assembly GCA_019973955.1 of Trichonephila inaurata madagascariensis. Lineage (NCBI taxonomy): Eukaryota > Metazoa > Arthropoda > Arachnida > Araneae > Nephilidae > Trichonephila > Trichonephila inaurata. The sequence goes on from BMAV01022020.1 coordinate 5,943, forward strand.
TACGAAGACTTGGTCTTGTCTAAAAGATCAAGTTTTCCGATAATACGTGCTGGCACTAACGTTGATAGTGCCATGTTAAATAGAGTGTGGCAGGAACTCTGGATTGTCGCCTTCATCTATGCCGTAAAACCAGGGATGTCTTTTGGCAGGGGTGTCCAACATGCGGCCCGCCAGTACGTAAATTGCGGCCCACCGACTCCTTTTTAAAGAAAATTATATATCAGGTTTTTAAAGTTTTTTTCAATTCAAAATTTATTTGAGGGGAAATTTATATATATATATATAAATCTACTATAAATCTACAATGTATTTGCCTGTTACCTGTTCTTGTTTTAAAATAAATCCTTTTTGATAATATATATAGAAATGTCCTTTAGATTAAAATAGATTTATATTCTATCAAACAGTTATACATTTAATTTTACTATAATAAATTACTTTTTTAATAAATTCCGAATTGCATTATGCATATCCTTTACTCTATGGATGGTACATGATTCTCTGTGTGTGCGACTTTCATTTCTCCTCCCTCTTTTCTGTTTGGAGTGCCCAAAAAGCAAGAGGCAGTCAGAGATGTTTTTTAAAGTTTAAAAAAATATATATATTCAGGAAGGTTAAGATAAAGGGCAATGTATACTTAAACGTTTGCGAATGTCAGCACAATCAAATTTCAACAATGAGTAACGAAAGATCAATTCAAAAATAACACCGTAATTTTCAAGAAAATGGCAACTGTAATATTTTAAACATTATTTGATCATTGCATCATTATATTATCTATGTCTTTACGTGAAAAATAATGAAAACAATAATAATAATTCCTTCTGTTTTAAATTTTCACTCCAATAAATGTTTTTTTGTTTCCGAATCTGAAATAAAGGTACATATTTTTATGTGCGGCCCGCGAGATTATAATGTTTTTCCGAAGTGGCCCACAATTTCATTTGTGTTGGCAACCCCTGTCTTAAGGCATGGGCCAACTGGGCCCGGGCCTCGTCTCGTTCTCGACTGAGCTTTTACAACATCATCTCATTCGAATAATTTTAATGTTCAAAGGTTAATTCCCCGAAAAACTAGGAATTTCGGACTACATGTCAACTGGCGACAGTGGCAAGACTGTGTTATTGTGTGATGACCGTAGTGCCCTCCCCCCAAACACACATGTATAGGCCTGGTCTACCCCTATACACTATCATTATTCATTAAGTCAAAGATAGGCAGTGGGTTAAGCAGATTTGCGCGATTGTAAGTCATACACACACATTTGTTTGTTTCGGTTTTTATTGTTTCTATGAGTATTTCACAACGTATATATGCTATGTACTATCTAATTAAGGATCATTGGTGAGATCTACATTTTTGTAGGGGCCTAGGGCCTACTTTTATGTAGGGGCCCAGGGCCTCAATTAGTCATAAGACGTCTTTGCCTGAAACCAAGGTTTCTCACATAGAACATATGTAAAGTATGTAAATAAAACTTGAATTGTTTCTGCGTTCTTTCAAAAATGTACTTTTTTGCTATATTCGTCTTACTTTTTTCGAAACTTTGAGGAAATTTGCACCATTTTCAATCAACTTTGTGTCCGTGTGTGAAATTCTCTCCACACTACAGGAGACAGAAAATGAGTTGACTGGCACAAATTTGCCCCATGTGAAACCAACTTAAAGACTTCTCAAATATTTACTAATCCTCCTACTTGCCGAGTGAAGCATCCTTTCGATTTTTCTCAATAATGTTTGTAGTCATCAGGTGTTTCGTGTGGTCAGTTTGAAGCAGGACTCATCCCTAAAAGCAATTCCACTCAACCCATATGATTCGAGGTCAAAGGCGTCTTATTCCAATGAAAATGCACCAGGTGGTGTGCAGAGGTGAAAAGCAATCGGCGCAATGATCTATATGATATCAGCCTCCGTTCATTGAGTCGCCTATCGATGATCACTACGTGCAGGTTACATATCAGACCCAAGTACGCACGGAGTGCGTGCTCGTTAAATCAGTGGGTCCGAAAGTGTTGTGGGCAGTCGCAGCAGTCACCATGAGTGCAGGGTGATGGATAATATTTCCCTCCCCTCCAGCTCTAGCCTAAATTGGGGAGGCGGAAATAGGTGGTGTCACCATCTATCGTGTAGAAGTCTAACCTGTCTCAGGCTCTGGCAACTTTTCTTCCTTCCCTTCGGGAAAGACACGCCAACAACATGTCAGATCGTTAATAAGGACGATGACTTTCCTCGTTCTCGGTCGACCACTACTTTCTTAACGCTCTGTACTGAAATTGCACCTCCTTTCTAAATTGGTACCATCTGCTTATATTGTTCATGAATTCCTCCGAAAGGCATCGGTACAATCCACGTGAGTCATTGCCTTAGTTTTGGAATATCCCTTGTTTTGCTCACACACACACCAACCGGATGATACACCCCTGTCATAAGTTTATTATTCCCATGTACTATACTGTTCGATTTAATTGGGACAAACGGGAAGAAACGATTTTTTCTAAAACCTTAGCTTTTAATCATTACATACCTTAAGTAGACTGAAAAATCTCTATATTAGTGCGGAGTATGTCCCCTTTTAGCAGAAATGACCACTTGGACACGTTTTGGCATTAACTCCGTTAGTATCGCTCCAAGTTCTTGACTTTACCATCGAGTAATTACACTTGTATAACAATTTTTATCATCTGTTCTGTTACCGTGCAATTCCTCTTAGCTAAGGGATTCTTGAGAATACGCCATAAGTTCTCAATGGGATTCAGGTCTGGTGAATTACCAGGCCAAACAAGCACTTGTATTTTATTTTGCAGCATTAAAGTCTGGGCTGATATCGAATTGGGACAAAGAGCCAAGTCCTGTTGAAATGGTCCGTCAAATGTTATCATGAATTGAACAATCCTACTACGTAGTATTTCTATGTATTTGACAGAATTCGCGTAATGTAAGAGAAACTAAATTTCCAGTGCTATTTGTTGTGAAAAAAACACTAAAACATCTCTTTAGAAGAGTGTTTTACAGTTTGTTTGGTATGATCTGATAACAAAGTTCCACCTTCACTTAGTCTTACTGCACTTGATTTGTATCCTTGCACAAATAAATGTGTTTCAGCACTAAAATTCACCTTCTTCCAGTCGTTAACAGTCCAAGATCGGTATTTTTTGGCCCTTACTGAACATTTTTCCCATTATTTTCTGAGTTAGAAATTGTTTATCCTCAAGCTGCTTGCCTTACGACCAATTTCCAGAAGCTTTTGTGTACAATTGAGGCATCCACTTCAACACTATACTCTAACAAATCCTTTCGAAGGTTCGTGCTTGTCTTCCTTGGATTTATTTTGTAATTTCTTATTAGAATTTTACTAATTCTTGGAGTAGTTTTCCGTTTGGGCCCTTATATTTTCCTTTTCTTTTTAGAGAGGATGTTCCGGAATCTTGAAATGTTCTTGAAACACTTGATTTGCCCACAGCAACTGCCTTAGCTAGATCTCTTACAGTCATTGAAGTGTGTTCGTTAAGAGCGATTATTGTAGAACGCTTCCTGTCGGAGTAATATCCATCTTTGAACAAGCAAAAGTAATACGTGTTAGACGAAACGTAAAATTATAAACACCAGCTGCCACACTGAAATGCCACAACTGAAGCTACTGATACAGTAAAAACCCTCAAACGAGTAACACACTACCTCTAGGCAGATAAAACCGATTTGAGGTGTTTCGGGATATCATTGATATCACATACCACCTCAGACAAGAAAAATATGTTCGTTCCAATTAATTCGAACAGTATAATATATTGTAAGGGTATAATTGCATAAATAATTTCATCCTATTCAATCCCCGTCTTGACGTATTCTTTTTATGTATAGTGTTTTGAGCGAATCAAAGAATGACGTAGTGTGTGCAAACTTCTTGATGTGTAACATCTTTCCTCTCGGTTGCTGGATATTTGTTGGGAGTGATTTCGTGAAAAGGGACGGATGTGACGTAAACGCGCGCTAATTGATTTGACCAATGAGAGTGCGTGGTTGTCTTTTCGCTACCCTCGCATGGGGGTCCAACTCTAGTAGCCATCAAGCACTAGAGCGCTTGACTCTAAATCCGTTAGTCACGATATTGGGGGACATAAGTGCGGCAGAATCCTTATTTGAAAATGGACAAACAGTGTACATTTCTTCGAATCAAACGGTTAAAAAAAAATTAAAGATTTCCTGCATTTTGTAATTTTACCATATAACGAAGGTGGTTCTGCTCTTTTTTAAAAAAATTATCACTCGCTTCCCCTGATTTTGAGTGGTGATTTTAACTTTTAACTTCAGTTTGCCAAAAGCTGAGCCGCTCATAGCTCTTATGAATGAATTCAAGCTCGAAATGAACACAAATTAGAATGTTTCGACTGCTAACAGTGGTACTATTATTGACGCTTTCAACGGTTTATAAATACTTTGAAATCACAAGTATATGTGTCATATTTTAGTTATCATAAGTCTATTGTCTCCGCTCTTCCCCAAATTGAACAAGAATAATTATTTTTGATAAAATATTGCACATTACTCCTTTTGTTAATTAAATACAATTTTCATTAAAGATATAATTGTTCGATAGAAAATTATTTCCAATCATACCCGCGATAATCTCCATATTTTTTTCAGGAAAAAAATTAATATTGTGTATTTACCACGATAACTTGTCAGATGTTACACATCATATGCGACTACTGTAAAACTCGTTTCTTTTTTTTATTTCTATATAAACTAATATATTCTCTTCCACACATAGGCTGCTCTCAATATGGCTATGAGGATAATAGCAGCCAACGTGAAGGATAAAGGAATACTGGTTGTTAATATGTGTCCTGGATGGGTAAAAACGGACATGGGAGGAAGAGATAGGGCGGAACTGGAGCCACATGAGAGTATAGCCAACATGCTTCAAACTCTACCTACTCTCAATGAATCACATCATGGTACTTACATGGATAGATTAGGAAAACCAATTCCATTTTAAAAATATGAGCCACACCACTATGAATTTCGTGGGCCTCGATCTGACTATGTCAGACAGGTGGCATGAGCAACAACAATAAATGTGAGAGACATTTTTTTGATCAGAATAAAATTCTTATCTATGATTAGGAACACTTCGCAAATAAAAAAATACTTTTTTATATTTTCTTTAAATATATATCATTACACCAGATACAATTCTCAGATAAAAACAAGGGTAGAAAAACATGACTCTCAATGGGTTTTATGTGTGGTCAAGAAGAAAAGTGTATCAATGCTTATTTAGAAATAAAATTATGTTGTAACTGATGTGTTTAACATATGTTAATGCTACAATTGTAATGAAAAAAATTAAAAATAAAGGCGTAATGTGAATCCTTACTAATATTATAAACGCGAAAGTTTGTTTGTTCCTCTTTCACGCAAAAACAACTGAATGAATTTCAATAAACTTTACAATATAGCTTATACATCAGAATAACACATATAGAATTTAATTTATAAAGATATTGTGTGAAATGTCCAAAATATATGACGATAATTGTCAAGTAAGTAGGAAAAAATTCTGCCATCTGCAAGCAATTCTGGCGTGCGCTGCAAAAAAAAGCTCGCGACACCATATATCAGGGATGGCGAACCAATGGCACGCGACACAATATTTCGGGCATTCCACTGGTCAAAATAACAATGTTCACTATGAAGTATTACGAACAAACGCGAGTGATCGGTCGCAGGATGGCGAGGATTTGATTCCACAGACACATTTAACATGTCTTTTTAACCACATTTTAATCTACCTATGCTTATTTTCAGGGATGAATAACATTCAAGACTCCCTAAGAAACCGTTTATATAGCACATATCACTTTAATTCAGTATGCATTCTGCTAAAAGTAACCTTACAATCCTAATATGAGTTATTTGTCATCTAATCTGCAACAAGTCACACTAATGCTACTTTAATTTAAATTACACGTTTTACTAAAACATTTACTACTATACAGTACAAATTTTATTTTTCGAAGCAAATAAAAATTTTTGGATTATTAGTGTATTTAGTTTTATTATTTTCCCAATAATCGCAAGTCAAAACTATTTGAAGGCACGTCTATATATTTCATAAAACAATTCTTTAGAAAAAATAGCTCGTTGGTCCATATAGGTTTGCCACCCCTGCAATATATCTATCTTTTATGAGTGAAGCAAAACTTTCACTTTTTGTTTTGTCTACGCCAGGTGTTCGCTTCTAATTTGTTCCTTTAATCAGTGTAATCCCTTTTTTTTTTTTATTTCAGAATAAAACTAAATTTTGAAGGGAGAAGTTGTTTTAAATCTATCTTTATATGTGGATAGCTACTATTGATTTTTTTCATGGGTAAGCCATTATCGCCAAAATAGTGAACCATACATATAATAAAAATATATAATTTATTTCTATGCACGTTTTTTTTATGATTTTATTATGAACATTTGGTAGTAACAAATTGATCCTTATATCAAAATAGATACTTTTATCGCTTCTGGTACTTAAAGTAGATAAACTTTGTCTTTCACACTACATCATTTGGACAAATTTGAATAATTTGTTTGTGGTTAGTAGTTAATGATAAAGCTAAAATTTTAATTGAATAGGCAGATATTGCATTTTTTAAGTATACAAATAATTACTGTACTGTATTTTTTGGAGTGAGTCAATATTAACGTGGCACTGTTCAGCAACACGAGGGCTTTTGGCAAAGGACCACGTAATTTTGAACCATGGTCAAGTGACGTGGACGACACCTTAACTGGCACCCCTTTCTTCTAACTACCATACCACACCAACAGGACGTTTCAGCTTTCGACAGATTTAATGTGCATCGCTGCCCTACACGGCGGGTCTTTAGTGGTACTGGGCTCGAACACGTGACAAGGCAAGTTACGATCCGATACCTATACCACTCGGCTACCGCGGCCACACGGTACTTATAAGTACCACTCACTTTAAAATAACATAGAATAACCAATTTTACGAATATTCTGACAATACTTAGCAGGAATATTCTTTGAAATTCACTCTTCCAAGATATATGGCAGCATGGGTTCCATGATGAGTATTTTAGCGGGAAAGGTGAATAGTTTTATAGCAGAAATTGCATTTTCAGCGGATTGCAAAGATTATCATTTTTGTCCCGAAAAAGTAGTTTATGCCAAAATTTAAGTGTCTTATTTTTTTTTGTATGTTAATGAGGGCCTTAGAAAACGATTTGACTATTTATTTTAAGTGAACGGTGTATATAATTAATTTTACAGTGGAATATCTTTAATTAATTAATTAGCTCTAACGGATTAAATTTCCCAAAGTTGAGTATTTTGTTTACGTATATCCCATAATTTTCAATGTAGTGATCCAAAAAAAAAATATATATATTGCATGAAAAAAAACTGCAGTAAGTCATAATATGGTAGATAAAGGGTTAACGTGCATCGCTTCCCTACACGGCGGATCTTTAGTGATACTGGGCTCGAACTCGTGACAAGGCCAGCCATGATCCGATACCTTGACCACTCGGCTACCGCAACCACTGCATTTTGTGGAAGTGTAGAAAAAGTACCTACTAAGAATTATGCTGCGAAAGCGTAAGTCTAATCTTTCCCAAAGCTCTAATAAAGCTCGAGCTGTGAAAGTAGCTAGACAGTTGCCAACTTGACTCTATCGCCAACATTTCGCTTTGTTTTTCATTGAATCGCCATTATAATTTAAGAAACGGCGTTGCTTGCAAATATTACAATTTTAACATAAAATAAATACAACAGAAAGTAATATTAACGTATTACACTTTCACAGATACAAATTATTTACACTATTTTAAGTGTTCATTACACAAAATTTGTAACAATGTGTTACTTTTGCTGAGCAGAGATCAGCTTAGGAAGATACTTTCAAAAATCGACCTCAATAGCCACAAATAAAAACCAACCAACAAATAAAAAAAAATCCTTTTTTATCAGCTATTAGATCTACAAACTTAAAATGTAACGAATGTGTTTTTTTGTTCAGCTGAGATATGCAAAAAGCTTTTTTTGTTTAATTTGCAATTCACGTAAAAAATTAACTTATTAAAAACTTCTTTATCCTTTAATCTACATTGTTTAATTTTTCAGTTCACCCGTGCGAAGAACGGGTATACCAGCTAGTTCAGATATAAAGTACTCAATTTTCATTTACACAGAATTTAAACAATTTCAGAAGAAAAGCTTTAGAATTATTTAAGTGAGTGAGTGAATATTAACATAGCACTGTTCAGCTATTTGAGGGTATATTGGCGATGGACTTCTAGAATTATTTAAGACATGCTATCATAAGACGAGGAAATACAATTTATTTTTGTCAAATGATAACAATTATAGCTTTCAAAATTAAAATAACTCACCAAAGAGCACTAAAAATTTGTAATTTGAATGCTCAGATAAAATATTTTTACAACAAAAAATGCTATTTGGAGGGGGGGGGGGCGGTGTGAGGGAAAGGGAAACAATATATTTTAGTAAATATATTTTATAATACAGAGGCATAAATCTGAAGAGCCACAAGCATCTATGCAAAGAACTTCAGTCAGCCCACTGAATGAAAATGACGCAGAATAACGTAATGAATAATTTTTATTTTTTTCCTTTTGTTCATAATAACACTGATATTAATTTGCGACAATCATTATTCTGAGGTAAGGTTGGAAATTACAAATAAAGCTCGAATATTATATTAAAGCAAAATGCAAAAGAAATAGAACAGTAGGCAAATTAAAACAGTTGGCTCAATTCAATAACAATTCCTTGTCCCCACTTATATCATTACTGCATATTTAATATTCTCCACCAATTATCTAACTAATTAGTAAGGCATATAATTTTTTTTAATGAACATATTTTACAAGATTGGATTCATAATTAAAAAATAAAAAGGTACAATTGCTTCTATTTTAGTAACATACCAACCAAAATTTCCTTTTGAATTTTTAAAAAACTGTAAACATTTGATGTAGTATCTCAACATGCTGTAACACACATATATGAGTGTGTATGCTTGAATTGTATACTCTAAAAATAAACAAGACCAATCTGTAACTGAGAGAATATTAACATCGCACTGTTCAGCTATTTGAAGGCTTTTGGTGACAGACCTCATAATATTGAACCATGGTCAAGTAAAGAGGACGACACCCGAGTTGGCACCCCCTCTCCTAACTAACACACTACACCAATGAGAGGACATTAGACCAATCTTTAAGTAGGAAATTAGCTTTGTTAGGTTCTTTCTCATAAAATAAAGAAAATGAATAAAAACAACGTAAAATAAAAAGCACCATTTTATTTTTATGTTGCTTAAATATATTTATTTATTTTACAAAATATAAGTACAAAACTTATATCCAGATCAGTGAATACAAATCTAGAGATTCTGCACACACATTACAAAAAAACAAACAAAAAAGTGCAAAACAAAACAAATATTTCAATGTATATTGAAGACAAAAATATGGAGTTGTATGAATATGATTTTTAGTTGTCTAATGGAATAACATTGATACAAAAACATAACATTAATGATTTTACAAACATCTTGACATCTTAGGAAATATAAAAATATATTCTCATTCACTTAAATTTATAAGAAAATATCTTTCATTCAGTTTCAAGATAGTTTAATTGTTGGCAGTGAAAAGAACTGTGTTGACTTGGCAGTAATAAAAAATCCACATGATTTATTTGTCATTTTATAAAGACTAATATTAAATCATACACCATAAAATTCGGCGCACGATGCACACTTTTAGCACAAAAAATACGATCGAAATTTAAGGGTGCACAGGGGTTATATGCCAGGTTTAAAAATGATAGCTTTAAAAATAACAAAAGAGATGAGCATAAAAAAAATATTTACTTCTACACATATCAAAATACTGTTTATTTAAAAGAAATGACATGCCTTATGTACTGAAAGAGTTATAGTTCTAAAAATATACTATTTTTTCAAAAGTCTGGGATAATACCTCATATAAATGACTTCAGAACATAACAGTATTGTATACCAGCATTTTAGACTTTTTCGTAAAAAAGGAAGTGCGCATTATATGGCGAATATACCTAAAAATTAAAAATGCAGCTCTAAAGTATAGATGTGCATTATACACAGGATTTTATGGTACCTTAGTTATTTATTTCAATTATTTGATTTAAATAATATACTTGAATTAAAATCTTACACATAAATTATAACAGTTAATTAAATATCAGTTAAATATTAGCTAATAACAAATAATTGTACACAAAAGATTTTATTTCCTACTATTACTTCTAAAAACCATCTACAGAGAAATAATTATGAGAATTCCCTTAAATTTGCATATGATATAAATAAATTCTATTCAAAGTACAGGTATAAAATTACTTTTAATAGTTAATTTAATTCTGCATAGAAAAACATATATTATATTAACGCGGAAGTTTTACAGCTGTTTTTTCTTCCATGTGTTGTGACTAATGCAACCTGCCTGACGAAGTCAGATCGAGCCCCGTGAAATTCATCGCGGCTATTGGGCTAGAATTTTTACGCCTGTCGTTAGCCTTAGCTTTGAGCACCATGCAGATGACAGTATGATTTTGCTCGGTTCCACCCCAATTTAGAGGGAGAAAACCCTGGGGGTAGTCAGGTGCCTCCCACCTCTCTTCCCCTTCCACCAACCACACGAGAGGACTTGCAGCTCAACGGCTATTTAGAGTACCCCCATACCGCAAAGGCACTATACATTTACAAACATCCATGTCTTCTCTGGGATTCGAACCCATTCCCTACGGCACCGCAGTCAGCGTCGCTAACCACTATACTAGTTGGCCAACGTTTTTTCTTCCTAAATCATAATGCAAAATAGTTAAAAGTATTTGTAAGTTATGTATTCATAAAATGACTTTAAACAAAAGATTGCTTTGAGTATAACATAGACCGAATCAGAATTTAAATAATTTAGGATATTTAAAATAAACTCATTTAATTTAAAATACACATAAAAAATTTTAATTTCATGTTTTATTTAGAGAACTGCATTCAGAAAAAATATTTCAAAACTTTTCTAGGAATCTATTTTTAACAAGACCTCTGATTTCAATTTAGTATGGCATTTAGTTTGAATTAACAGTATATACACAATTAAGATTACTTTGAGCAGAGAATTGTTAAGAACTTACATAAAGTTTTATAGCTGCCCTTCATATTTTTTGGGTTTAATTATACACAATGAAGTTGTACATAACTCTGGCGGAGAAGGAGAAGAGAAGTCACACAAAATGAATTCAAACAAAAAAGCTAATTTTATTGTATTTGTTATGCAGTTAGTAGTAGGCATACCAGGTATAATAAATTAGGATTTTGTTTGTATGCATGGAAATAATTTATTCACAGGTCAACACATAATTCCTGATACTTAGTAAAACATCTTAAATTGCTAACAAAAGCAACATGACTTTAGTCATATAATTATATAACACTGTTTAACTTGCACTGGGGGGGGGGGGCAATCGCAATAAAGAATCAAAAGTAAAAAATATATATAATATTTGCCACAGTGTAAAGAACTTTATTTAATTCTAACATTTAGCTAAGAACTAAAGTTTCTATTCTTCAACTTTTCTTGCTTGATCTCCTTATAATTTTATTCAAGCTAATGTATCGTAAAAATACACACAAATTATTTAGAGATACTGAAACGAAATATCTATCAAATGTGTTATAATTTATATTTCATTTGTTTTCTGCAATAAAAAGCTTATTTTTTATATAATTTCCATAACAATTTTTTTTCACTGTAATTTCATTATTATTTTCATTTGTAAGAAACATTCGAATAAAAATATCAGAATTTTTTAAAAATGCATCAAGAAACTTATTACATTTAAAATAATTTTTGCTAAAACAATATTTTGCAGTTCATTAATAAACAGTAGGATTAAATTTAAATAAATAAAATGTTTTCAGAAAACTAAACAATAAACAGATTATGAGACAAATTCAGAAAAAAATGAATTATTAAACATTATATATACAAATTTATAAGTAAAGAAAATACAGACAAAACTAACACATTTCCTGAGTTTATAACAGGATGTCATATAAACTTGTACAATGAAAAGAATTAATCACATAGGAAAAACATTTTAAAATATTGGTTCCCTTTTGCATCCAAAAGGAACTTGTCTATTCCATAAGGTAAACACACCAATTACAATAATTGTACTCACAATTGCTAATAAGTTTACTGTAAGATTATTGAAATAAAATCTCAAATTGCTTAGTTCAGTAAAAGAAGAAATTGAAAACCTGGTATCACAGTTTTTATTTTCATCTGCTTTAATAGAATGCTTTCTATTTCTAAAATAAAAATAGAGTAAACTCTACACCTTTTAACAATAATATCACATTTTGAAAAATTAATGCTAATTTATACTATAAAACAACAGGTCCTTCTTTTTTAGGTTGCCTGGAAAAAAAAAAACATTTATAAAATATAGCACTTATTTTAAACTAGTATATAAAAAAACTAGTTACACTTATGCTAAAATTTTACTTCTGTACGTTAATAAAATATATATTTACCTAACAAAATTAAAGTTTAACAGAGTTTCTTTTCTGGACACTTTATCTGAATTTTTCCGATTTTTAGAAAGTCCCAAAGTGCGACATCTTCCTGGTTTACCTAGGTAAAAACAATAACAAAATAATGTAATTAGTTGAAATACTAGCATTACATGGCAACAGAATGACTTTTAATGAACTTTCTTCATTAGTTAAAATATAAAACCAAGAAATCGAAGCTTTTTTCAAACCTACTCATTCTTTTTTATTTAAAAGTAAAAAATTGCAATGATGCATTTAAAAAAATCAAAGCTACTTCTTTACTAATCACACATTAATTATATTATATTATATAATAGCCACATAATATTACATTATATAATTATTGAAGTGTTATTCTTCTTTTTAATCTACTTTTTTCATCAACATTTATCTTTAAAGTAAATTATTGATTTCTCTTTCTGACTTTTATACAGACTCAGATGTACAGTTATAGAATAAGAATTTTTTTTTAAAAAAAATACTCTAAAAGTCTATTTTATAAAGATATAGAGAGAATTACATTCTTTAAAAAACTACAAGATTATTTAAACATTTTTTTCATTACTTATTTTTTAGCATTTCTACAGCTGGCAATAAGTCTTTTTTTAAATTTAAAATTTTCAGTCACTATTATCAGTCTGTTATAGTGGACTATTAGAACTGATAAATTCCCTCAATGCAACTTTGAGTTACCAATAAAAGTTTTAAAAAACTGAATCATTATGTTCTATGTGCCTTAAACTAATTAAATCTCCTACTTACTTTTTGTTTTTAATGTATTTAACGATTTATTAAGTTGATTCTTTGGTATTGAAGGTGAATGTTCTACCTCCATTTTGAAGGTGTTCAATTCTTCAGACTCATTTGGTAGAATAACACCACTTTCAGAATCAACATTATTATTTAAGATGGCACTAGAATTAAAGTAAGGCGAGACAATGCTTTCAGTACTTGTTCTTTCCACATTTTCAGTTATAAAACTCTCCTCTAGACTCTCACTAAAAGAATTTCCATCACTACCTAAAGAGCTGTTAAACTTAACTTCAGAAACTTTGCCCTTTGTCCATTTAAAATCTTGAATTTTAGTTGTAATGAATTTCTTTGGAATTTTTTTATGACTTGAAGAAATATTGCATTCAGGTTTTGAAGTATCACATTTAATATCCAATAGTTTATTAGACTTTCCAGTAGACGAAATTGTAGATGTTGTCGCAGAACATTCTTCATCAATAATATTTAACCAAGAATCACTTTTAAGTTTGTCTTCTTGAGAGTTAATATCACAGTCATCTGAAGATACAAGGCTCTGCTTCACATCAAGTTTATTCTTTTTAGCAAACCTAGAAGAAAACAATTTTAGACATTTGAATATGAAAGAATCCATTGAGCATATTTTTTTAAAAATATAGTTTTTTTTTTAACTTGGAAGAGAATGAAAAAAATGAGGATTGACATTTTCTATTAAATTTGAAATACAGAATACATAGAATAATGTTTTATATTCTACACATTTGTATAGGGGAGAAAGCAATTATATTTTTGCGTAGTTCAGGGTTCATGAATTTTATGCTAAGTTAATTCCAAAGAACACACAAAACAGTTCTTGAAGAGTGATGCAATTTTAATGAAAGCAGTCCTTAAAATACAAGTAATAAACTTGTACAAAAAGTTCTAGAGGATTCTCACACCTTCTACAGCACTCAGACACAGATATCTGTTTGAAAAATACAGAAATGTAATGATAAAAGCTATCCACAAGCCACCACTCAGTTGTAAGCAGACACATCCAAGTAAACACTTCAAGACCTGAAGTAGAACTAACTCAGTTTCAGGAGATCGCTATTTGTGGTCTGTGTGGCTACCTTTCACTGCATTCATGAACAATATGCTAATGTCATAGGACAAGACACCATAGACTTCTACTGCAATTTCAAGATCTCCATATAATCGGCAAGTTGCTCAAAATGATGCATTGTATCTAGGATATTTTGCCAAGTTCCCATTGAAATGCCATTATAATGTAAGGAACAGCGTTGCTTGCAAATATTACAGTTTTTATCATACATAAATGCAACAAAAAGTAATACTAACTTATCAAACATAAAGATTCAAATTACTTACACTGCTTTAAAGATTAAATTAAGCACTAAAAATTACCCAAAACTCCTAACAATATCATTTATCTTATAATATAAAGAAAATTATATTTAAATAGTATAGATATGATTGACATAAGCCCTCTCGTTTTGTGAACAAAATCCCATACAACAATGATTTCATGTGTATCAGTTCTTTTACAGGACTCTTGACAGATATAACACCCACCATGAATTAAAGATCATAACCACATGATCCACCACACTTTTCTACATGATCTAAATATATTCAAACACAATATCTTCCCAACTTATAAATGAATTCCATTCTGACTAACAGGCCATTAGTTCAACTGGCTGTAAGTAAGATTTATATTTTTTAATGCTATTTCCATAAAAGACATCTAAAAATACTGCTTTAACAATCGAGAATCTTAAAAAAAAAAACACCCCATCTCAAACTATTATATATATTACTTCCCTACCTATGTAATTATGCTTATTTGCTGTTTCTATTTTTCTTTGATGTTATACACATACAAATATATATAATTACATAAAACTGATAACATAGTAATGACTCATTATAAGTACAATGAACATTTCTATACTTGTCTCAAAGCGTCTAGTATGTTTCAATTAAATTACTCAAAGCTACAAGAATTATATATTTTATTTAAAAGCATCTTTGAACATTTTTTTTAATTAGAAACGAACTTTGAAACATTTACCTATGAGCAATGTTTTCCTTATTATCTCTCTTGGGAGAAGAATTTTCTAATTTTAATGGAGAATTAGCATCTTCAGCAATGTTCTCAGAATCTGTTTCTAATGATTCTGTGACATTGCAATTTGATACAAATGAATCATTCTCAATTTTAGATTCTTCTGATAAAGAGATACAATCTGCGAGAGTAGAATCCACATCTGGTGTTGTTTCAGCAGCAAAAAATCTGAAAAACCAAATAATTTTAATATGTGTAAAAGGAACAAAGAGATACAATCCTTAAAAAAATTCAAAAATAACTTTAAAAAAAAAAAAAAATCAGAATTATGTCACAGTGTTAGCCAATAATAGTAAAGCGATCTATAGTGAAAATATATGAATTCAAAATATATTAAATAATTACTGTGTCATTTGGTATGCAAACGTCATTTGAAAAGCTCTTTAAATGACTAACATACTAGTTAATTCCAATGAATAGAAATTCAAATCACACATACTAGGATGACACAGGAGCAGCATTGAAAAGAAAAGAAAAGAGGTGGACAGTATTCACAGGCAATTTGAAGCATACTGCTATATTGAAAACATACAATTGAGATACCTTTCAAATACTAATTCTAAATGAATTTGGCACAGCAACATACGGCTTGAATTGCTTAAGGTTTAAAAATACTGGTTGGGATAATGTAACCAGAAAAGAAGGACCTATTTTATATGATATATAGCCATGCAATGATGGATTTTTTCTCTTTCTCTAATGACACTAAATTCAGTTTATTAGGTAATTTTATCACATCTTAACATTCACTTAAGCATTTAACACTAAACTGAAGAACATAGACAATGTTATTCTGGATTGATGCTTATTTCCTTGAAGTTGGACATTCTATAATTTCAGGTAGATGATTTTTAACAAAAAATCTAATATTTTCTTTTAATGTTGCATGCACGTCATCCTCTCTTAATAGTGTGCTGCTTTCAATGTTAATAAAAACAAATATTTCAGTAAAAACATCAGCAATCTATGCAGTACTTGCTGTAAGTAGTATGAGCAAGAATGACACTTACAGATGTATATAGGTAGTATTTTGCAACTTACATTGCTAAGCCATTGAGGATTTACCAACAAGATGTTTATATAAACACATATTGTTGAAGAAGATACATTAATTTAAAAATTCAATCAGAACATCATGAGAAAACAGACACTTTTTTACTATCATTCATCTAAAAAAAAAAGGTGTAACTGCTTCCATAATAATTTACCGAAATTAAACATAAAAGATCAAGGCTAGGGGCTAGAAAAGATTTACTATAATTTTATTGCAAAAAAAATTACCATTGTTTTTTGTTATTGTTAACATTTTTAAATCAAAATAAATAAAAACCAAAATGCAAAAGAAGTGTGCAAAAAGGAAATAGAACAGATAACAACCGATACTTCTAATTAAAAATTAGCATCTGGATGATATTTCTTCTCCATAAATAAATAGTTACAATCATGTATTTAGACAATTTTATAATGATAAAGCACGAATAAAAGATTAAATGAAATACAACTATAATGAAACCATTAAAAAATATTCCATACTATCTAAAACAAATTATATTCTTTTAAAAATTCGAACTTTTAAATAATGCATTCTGGTGACATCTAAAATATTAATCTCTCACACATACCACATAATCACTAGTATGTATAGGGCAAAATCTCTCCCATTGTAATCTTATGTGAATAAATGGCTTGTTTAGGTGTACAACCAGTGTAACCGGCACAAGAAACATTATAATGTAGATTTTCTTTTATTAGGATTGTATAACAATACAAAACTTAAGTTACAAAATGTGTCTGAGTTACAAATCTTTGTGAAATTGTTCGAAACTTTCCTTGAAACAAAAAGCTACACCACATACGTTACGTAAGTGTATTGTCATTTTTGTTACATTTCTTCATCACAAATAGATAAGTCTGTATCACACTCACTGTCGCATTCATCTTTTTATGGCAAATATTCTCATTTAGTATCATTTTTATTGAAATCTGATGACAATACTAAATTGGAAAGAAAAATAACAACAAAAACATTTATGCAAACTTTAGAAAGCAAAATGAAACTCAGTGAACATATGCCTTAGTCAGTGCCAAAAGAAAAAATGAAATGTGCTTCATAATGTCAAGTTCAGCATCCCCAGAAATCTAAGGATTAATAGAAAGCGCAGTCTGGTACACAATGGATTGAGTGAATTTTAGTAAATGGGAGCCAAGTATAAATAGAAAAATTACTGTATATTTCCCAGAAAAAAAAAAAAATTTTTTTTTTAAGATTTCATTTTTATTATACAACATTTTTAAGTAAATTACGAAAAATTAGATTTAATTAATTTTGTTAAAAATATTAGGAACATACGCAAAAAAAAACAACCTAAAAGTGCTAACCAGAAAATATTATATGCTTTTGCTTATGTAGTCTAGCTTATAGTAAAATTTTATAATGTATCAAGAAATATGATGCATTAAAAATGTAATCCCATTCTATTCTTAAGTACAGCAATATGAAAGTAACAAACTAAATATTTCTATAAAATAGATGATATAATTTTTTACCTGCTCCTCACAATTTTACGAAAAGGAAGATTTAAAATCTTAGGATGGGGTGAACTTTGAAAAGCATTTGCTTCAGAAGAAACTACAGAAGAATCAAGAGAGCTTCCTTCTTCAGCAAGTGGGTCTTCTTCACTTGAAGCATTCTCTATGTGATTTCTCTTTGCATCTGCATTACCATACATTGAAAATAGCTCTTCATCAGTACAAGTTGCTTCTCCACCACAGTCAGCTGTAATACAATTTAGTTTAATAGCAATATGCGATTTAAAAAAAGATCTTTTGTATTATTTTAAGTTAGCCATAACAATCTCAATTATGTTGGAAATTTTGACACATCATACACTTATTTTTAAGGAGATACTTCCTGAACTTATTATTAAGTTATATTTAATCTAAAGAGTTGAAGGAAAAAGATAAAAAGCATACTAAGAAAAAAATTATAGTGAAAGGATAAAATAATAAAAATATACAGACAGAAAAAAATAAGCAACAAAGAATATTTTGAAAAATTACCCATTTCTGCAAATTGTCGTTTCTTTGAAACATATTTCTTTTGTTTTGGAGTACTGTATTTGAATGCAGAAAGCTCGATTTTATTTTTAGCTCTACTACTTGATGAAGATTGTGATCCCCAAACTATACTCTTATCTTCATTTATAACAGGTGAGCTGTTAGCTGAAAATGCATCAAACTCTTCCATTGTTTTAACATTTATATTACCCATTGCCAATTGACAAGCCAAGTCATTTGGTAAATATCTGATTAAAGTTAATGAAAACTTACTTTAAAAACATGAAATTATAATTATTAACAAATTAAGGAATAGAAATCAAGTAAAAACCACTTTAATAGAGTTGCTTCTAATTCGATAAAATTAATTATAACATTCATAAAAGAAACATGAAAAAATCTGGAAAATTTTTTTAAAAAATTTCAAGAATACCATTTTAATTACCGTGTTTTCCTGTATATAATCCGCAGCGCCGTATTATCCGCAAAGCCTTTTTTTCAGAGTAAAAAAAAAAACTTTGCATAATCCGCAGCGCCGTATAATCCGCGGCAGTTTTTACGGCGAATAATCTAAAATATAAACTGCCGATAATGAGTGTCACATAAGATAAAAAATACACAATATAATTAAAAACAGAAGTAAGAAATTGTACAGAAAACAAAATTTATTATGAAACGTCTTTTTAAACATGTATGATAATATTTTTTACGATAATCTCAATAAAACAAAAATATTCTTTGCTACTGCCATCTATGTTTTGAGTTGTTAAACAAAACATTTTGCATGCAGAAAAAAATCTTTCTTTTTTTAATTTAGCAAGTTAACAGCAAAAAAATTAAGATCGATACTGCTTTCCCATTGTCTCTTTCTTTTAAAATCCATTTATTTATTTCTTCCTCTAATTCTGGCCAGTGAGGTTTTCCAGGATGTTTGGCTCTTTAACGTCGATCACAATTTTCGAAGTTGGGTCTTGTTTTTTCTCCACAAACGAATATTCGATTCGTCAACGTTGAAAAACCTTGCAGCTTCCCGACTTCGGTAGCCTTCTCTATAGCTTTTAACTTGAAGTTTACAGTGTAATTTACACGCTTTCGCTTCAACATGATGAAAACTTTCAAAGGACGTAATAGCTCTATTCAAGAGAAAATTGGAAATGGCACCAGCGACTAGTAACTGTTTTTTCCTTCTGACGAACCGAATTCGTTCTTGAATGTAATTGGACAAAAACTAGTTATGGTTGAATTACGTCAGCCGAGTCATGAAAGCGCCATCTATTATTTATTTTATAAAACATAAATGGCATTTCTTTCAAAACTTTATTGTTAGCTTTTCTGATCTAGAATGTTTTTTCTCAGATAATCCATGGCGGCGTATAATACGCACAACGAAATTTTAAACTTTTTTAACACATAATTCGCGGATTATATACAGGAAAATACGGTAAATAAAAAGATATGAAATGGAGAATTAATCCCTATGGTTTTACTGTAAGTTCAAAATAGAATTCAGAGACAACTAATAATTCCAAGGGAAATCTTTATTTAAATATCCTCTCAGTTTCACCATGATCCCCAAAATTAATATTTTAACTATAAAAATGTTTTTTTTTTTATATCTTGATACAATATTTGATAAAATGCCAAACATGGTAATAATATTTGATATAAGACTAAAATTGTATATTCATACATATATATATACCGTAAAATCCGGCGTATAACGCACACGGCCATGTAAAGCGCACCTATACTTTCAAACAGCAATTTTTTATTTTTAGATATATTCGTCACATAACATGCACCCCCTTTTTTACAAACAAGCGTGAATGTATGTGCACAATGCTCTTATGTTTTGAAGCCATTATTTGAGGTGTTATTCCAAACCTTAGAAAAAAAATAGTATACTTCTAGAACTGCAACCCTTTAAATTAATAAGGAATGTCATTTATTTTAAATAAACAGTACATCGATCTTTGTAGAAGTCTGGTTTTTTTTAAATACTCAACTCTTTTTATTATTATTATTGTTGTTGTTGAAGCTCTCATTTTTTTACACCCGGCGTATAAATTTACCCATAAATTTCGATCTTATTTTTTGTATTAAAAGTGTGCATTATACACTGGATTTTACGGTATATTAAAAGATCCATATTAAATAGATACAATTGATTTGAGCACACATCTGCAATACCAGGAAAAAAATTTTTAATTTATAAAAAATTATATGCATTTCATATTAAAGTTTCATTACTTACAATGATCAATAAAACAAGATCTAATTTGGAATTAACTAAATAAATTAAAAAAAAAGAATCTCCAAAACAAACCATTTTACACAACTGTAAAAGATGTGTTTTAATACATTGTAAATTATAGTAATTTTATACGCAACTAGCTCATAGGAATCTGTTTATATCTTATCTTTAACTCAAACTTGATGATTTCAAAAATAGTTATTCAACTATATAAAATATAACACATACTGTTTTTTATAATATTTTTAAAATTCCTTACATATTTTTGAAAAGCTATTTTAAAGACAAAAAACACCCCACCCTTTAAGTTAAAACACAATTATCTGAGATACAATAAAAATCAACCATAACTATAAACATTTCAAATACTTTAAAATTTTTCAAGGATACTGTCCAGCATATTCTACATCTTCTGGTTTTATATCATCTGGATATGGATTAAGAGGAACTAACGCTTTCTTCTGAGGACAGAATACTAACTGATACAAAAAAGTATTATTTGCTTTTATAAAAGAGTCAATATATTCAGGTGGTACTGTTAATCTGGGCATTTTTAGATAGCTTGGTATCTTAGGAAGAACCTAGCAAAAAAAAAAAAAAAAAGTTTGTTTTTAAATTAACTCAGATAATACAATACAGGAATGTCCATAATTCATATAACTACTCAAAGAAATAAATTTTAAACACAAAAATTAATCTGGCAGCAAATTTTCAAAAATGTAAACATTAAAAGTAACCAAAAAATATACTAATGTTAGTATAATTCTTATTTAATATATACGTATACTGATGAACCTAAAGCTAATGACTTCCTCATATACTTTTTCTATAAAATAACAGAAGCTAATATGCAATATAAATCAAAATTAATTTTATCTTTATCTAATTCCATTCTTATCATGACCCATTCAGGGCTGGTGAAAGAAAGTGTTCCTCCAGGCCCGCACACTGATAGCATATGAGACCAGCATAATTTCATTTAAATATGCTGAAATTTACTTACTATTATTATTGATAACATCTGAATATGTAATAAAATTTTTGTGATATTTAAAAAAAATGCAAATTTAAATCTTTTTTTTATTTTAATAAAAAAAAGTAATACACATTTTTAGAAAATAACAAAACTTTCATAACCTGAATACAAACAAGACTAACAGATGTTATCACAGATTGCAAAACCAGCTTAAATCTAAATACACAACTAGCAAAACAATAGTACAGTTACACAAGAACTCTAGTAAGACTAATTGTTTTACATGGCAGTGAATGCTGGACAATTAACAAAGATGAAGAGAAACTGATGACTTTTGAGAGAAAACACTTTGGAAAAAAAAATTTGGTGCAGTCAAAGAAAACGGAATCTGGAGAATACAAAACAACCTTGAACTTCAATCCAAATACAGAGAACCCGGCAAAGTCAACGTGATCAAGGCCTCCCAAATAAGGTGGCTGGAACATGTATTTCGATACAGCAATAAAGTCCTGTTAAGAAAATAACTTTCCAAACTCCAGAAGGAAAGAGGAAGAATGAGAACAAGGTGGATGGATAAAGTGGAAAAATGATTAAAGGGCGCGGGAGTTAACCGATGGAAGAATATAGCAGCGAATAGATCAAGATGGTGCAAGCTCATGACTGAGACAACCTTGGGCAATAATCGGCTGTAGTGCTTTGAAAGAATACAAAAATTCAAAATAAATAAAATATTTAAAAATTGAATATAAGGAAATACAAGATAAATATTTAGTAATATTTAAAAATTTTGAAACTAATGATACATTTTAAAACCTTTTTCAAGACTCTCACTTAAATTATATGCCCTATAATCCCCATAATCAACTATTTCAGTGTCACCTGAATAGCCAAGATACTCTACTGCTTATATTTGAAAAATTACTTTTCTCTGATTGTTCATCAATTTAGAAATTAGTTAAATATGTCACTCTTTGTATCATATGCTGACTGAAACAAAACTGATTCAAAACACAAACAAAATACTATCTAGCAAACCTCACACAAACTAGAAAGTTTTTCACCTTTTCCCCACTCCTTCATAATATAAAAAGATATCCGAAGCATAACAAACCTTGCCCCATTAAATGCTCAATCCTCTCAAAAGAGCCAAACACATGCACTTGTTATATTCATAAATAACTTGGATCAAATTTTTAAAAAACAAACAAACCTGGAATCAAAAGCACAAATTATAGGTCAAAGCTCCGTGAAACATTATCCGAAAAAAAATCAAATTCAATCCCCATCTCTTGATTTTTAAAAATCAAAATAAAAACATTCCAAATTTAAATCACACCCATGTGATCATGGGTCACAGCTGATGAAGGGGGAGGGATCATATATACAATACTGCAAGCTGTGAAGAGGAAATCGCATGATTACATCAGTGGCCCACACAAACCTATCTTATGGGGAGAGGGGTTACATTATAAAAAACATGTAGACATGTGCATGAAGGGGTAATCTCTATGGAGAAAATTAAAAATATGTTGGTCACGAAGGGAGGGGGGAGAGGCTAAACCTCCAAACCCTCCCTTGTATACATATATATGATTGAAATATTTATGAATCGAAAATATTTAAAAAGAAAACATTTTAATTATTGAAAAAGAATAAAAGTAAGAACAAAGACTTTTTTTTTCATTATGAAACAAATGTTATAAATATTTATTTGAAACAACATGCATTTCATAAAAAATAAAATTTCACTTACATTAGTGATATCTAAGTTATTTGTTAAAGTAAAGAATTTACAAGCTTTTCCAAGTCCAATGCCAGGTAAAGATTGCAAATAATCACAACCAGATAAAATGCACATATAACGAAACTTTTCAAAGCAGAATTTTGATGCTTTTGTTCCAAAGGACTTGGCAAGGTTTTCTTTTTCATATAAAAGACCACCACCACAGTTGTCCATTTTGAAAAATATCTAGAAATAATACGAGTAATAAAATACTTTTAGGTATCACAATTCAGTAAAAATGAATTTTTTAAAAAATATTTGCAATACGATATTGTTATTTTATATTCATATTATATGAATTATTTTCATTTTAAAAATCTCGAAATTTTCAATACAAGCATAACATTATATTAACTGTAACAATTAAGTTGATAAGAAGCTCACGAAGCATTTCATAATTTCAAATATTTTTATACCATACCTCAAGCAGTCGTTAGTAATTACATTATAAATTCTTTTAGTTAATAATTAATGCTAATTCATACAGTTGCTAGAGTCTGTTATGAACTTATGACTGGCATTACAGTTGAGTCCTGGTATTACTTAATTTATTAGTAGGGTTGATGAATGACAAATGTGTTGTGGTTCAAAGTCAACACACTGACATGGTGCGAGTTTAAATAGTGGGGTGACAGCTCAGGAATCACCTTCAACACTGGACCATGGACCTTAGTAACAGTAATAATAATCTAAGGCACTTACGTCAGACTTAATAAGTCTTACAACAGTAATAAACAATCATCAATGAAACTAATTATTTAACACTCTTATTTAAAGAAATGAACAATATTAATATATAAAACTATATATTTTTTATACATTGAAAGTACATATTTTGAAATAAGATATTAATAAAATTATAAACTTAATTTAAAATAAATTAAGAAAATTTCAATTGAGATTAGTAATACATAGATTAATTGATTTTTTTAATAAAAGCTAACTAAAATATTATTCTTGTAATAGAAATACTTTTTTTTTAATTTCTTAACACAATCTTTTTAGTTACATTTAATAAGTTCTTACAATTATAGTTTTGAGATAAAAACAATGTAAAAAAAATTCTTAGATAAAATACAGGTTTATAATAATCAGGCAAGAAATTTCCAACTCTGTTTAAATAATCATAGAAAGTTAAAATAAATTTTACAAAGAAATTTGATATTTATATATATATGAATTTAATAAATAAAATTTAATATTTATATAGACATATACACACAGATATCAACCACCGAATTATCTTAATATAACTTTGTATATCATAGATCATAATTTTTTCATAAAGATATTATAGATTACAATATTTTTGATAAATTAGAAGTATTTAATTTTATTATGAGTTAAATACATTTTGGTAACAGTAATACTAATAGTTATACTAGCATTAGTATTAATTATTTGCAAAATAACAATTTAAGTTAATAAAAATAATGACATTAGTAATAATAATAAAGTCACTAGTTATTTGGATTATGGTTATCTGATTCACTTTTTTTGTGCATATATTTACAATAAGTTCAATAATATTATGCTGTAGTTATATAAATTTTTCTTAAGTATATATATTTCTTTAATTTTCTTCTTTAGCACTACAGACAGTTGCAGGTCAAGATTGTCTTGCAAAGTCTGGCCCTATACGATGCATAGCCTTCCATTGGTTAACTCCAATTATCCATAAATCCCTTTCAACATTATCCTATCTCCAAGTAGGTGGTCTTTCTTTACTTTGCTTTTATTTCTCAAAATTCCATACTATCACTTTTCAAACAGAATGCCTAGATGGCAGAATCAGTTTTTTTGGGTAATTTTTAAATTAAATAAACTTCTCTTTTTTAAAAATTTTTTATGTTTTTTTTTTTTACATTTTCTTAGTAAAACTTGAAAAGTTTTTTTCAAAAAGTATTTTTGAGCAATTTTTTTGTTTTTTGTCAGCTTTCCTGTTACAGCCTCTTTAACAAGTTTTCACTAATGAACTGGCTTTATATATATTCACAAATTTGCAAACATAGGGAAATGTTGGCAGCTTAAAACAATGTTTAAAAGTACAATTTTTGTTCTGAGGATTAAGACTTTACAAATATATTATTATGGCCATTTAACTATGATTCATACAGTCACATACTTCTATCAATTGTTTGGCTTTAAGTTAGATTCACAGCAATTTAGTAAGTGACTAATGATAATATGTACACCAGCATTTGTTACATTTCATCACACACAAAAAATAACACATTAATTAGAGTTACATGATAGTAATTAAATGACTCATTTTTACAAAATTGTACATTTGTTACCAGAAGACAAATATCTATAACTCCACTTAAAAATTAATAAATTGACAATACTCATATCTGGAACAAGGTATCAGGCAGAATTAATTGACTTAATAGTTAATCATCAAAAACAATAACTCAACTATATTATAAAACAAGTAAAAATAATGGAATCGAGCACTAATTTTTCTGTAAAAAACAGTATGCAAAACAAATAATCTTATTTCATAACATAAAAGCTCATAACTTTAATTAAGATGTTATTTTATAAAATATTCACTCACATTAGTACAACCAAAGAGTATCAAATCAGAATCTTCTGTGATGATTAACTGAACCATCCCAATTTTATTTAGGTATGCCAATTGAGCATCAGCTTCATATGGAGCCACAATACAATCAACATGCTTCCGTTTGCAAGCCTTAAAAAATAAAGTTTTTTTTTTAAAAAAAATTGATGGGTATATGTGCACAACAAATTATTAAAGTGAATCAACTGTTTAACCCCTTAACTGCTGTGAGCATATATATATGCCTTGCTCAGCCAGTGCATTAACTGCCACTGGCATTTTCCAAATTATGAATGTTTTCATTGCACTGCTGTTAAATTATATCAAAGACTGTGTTTGCGAAGGATTTACTCATTTTCGTTCCTCCCCCCCCAATACATCATGCAATTTTGAGGCACCTGTATGAAAAACAGTGGAAATGTAGAGCAAATTGTACATTTTCTAATCGGCAGTCAAACTGATTAAAATTAATTTTCTAT
The DNA here is from genome assembly GCA_019973955.1 of Trichonephila inaurata madagascariensis. Taxonomy (NCBI): domain Eukaryota; kingdom Metazoa; phylum Arthropoda; class Arachnida; order Araneae; family Nephilidae; genus Trichonephila; species Trichonephila inaurata. The sequence continues at coordinate 32,582 of BMAV01022020.1, forward strand.
TACCTAATTCATGCTCATTTTGTTTACCTAGAAAAACTTGATTAATTAAAAGTTCAACACACTTGTAGTATCAAATACACAAAGAGATTGCAAGAATCAGATTGTTTTAAAACTGAGGAGCATATACCAAAAACATTTTTTAATATATGAATAGCTCAGTAACGAATTATTTTCTAATTAAAAATTTAAAAGACAATCTGTAAAACATTTACATGACAATTCTGATAATGAAGGGAAAAAAATTCAAAATTTATTGCAATATCATTGGAGGGACGAACAAAGTGAGTACCTAGCCCTCCCAGGCTTTAAACTCTCATCAGTGGAAGTTGGTGTGACTTTAAAGACTTAATTCTGGCCCTTTGGTACTGTAATTTACTTTGGTCAAAATTTATTAAAAATACAAATTGAATATTTTTTGAATGCATAAGTATGAAAAATTTATTGAAACACAGCAGATTAGTGGGATAGTAATTACAATTCAAGTGATTAAAATGTAAAAAACAGTTAAATGCAGCAAAATTATTGCACATCTATACAAATCAATTTGAAGAATGAATTATAAGTATTCATTAAAAATTTTTTTTTAAAAAAATGGTTTAAAAAAAGCATTTAAAAGAAACATCACAGTTTAAAAAATAAAAATTACAGTACAGACAATAAATTAGCAAATACTTTGTAAAATAATTATCTTAAATATTACCTCAATAACCTCTTTAGCCATTTCAGGTGTAACATCAACACATCTCTGGAAGCATTCCCTGGCTTCTTTAATTTTACCTTCACAAAGCAATTCTTTACCTCGCTGACGGGTTTTTTCACGATTTCTACAACAGATATTTAATAACATATTAAATGATACTATATCCATCTATTTATATATATATCACATATATATATATTTATTTCATTGGGAAAATGTGCAACATAAATCCTCACATAAAATATACAAGTGTCACTTTATGATTATTTTTATTGTACATGTATTTTTTTGATTACTATATATACAAAATGAAATAGGCAAAGAAAATATATTCTATTAGCATCATTAAAAATTATCTATTTCCATAATTTATTTAAATTTCATAGCAAGGCAAAATAACTTTTTTTGTGTGAGTGAATTCTTCTAACATAGAAGAATCAACTAACATTGAGATTTTGTTTGTTAATTTCAGGACATCATATCACAAAATCATATCAGTATAATATTTTCATATCACAGAATATAAACTTATTTCTAAACTCAGTGGCCCAATAGCCCATGAGGGTCAAGGCCTACTGTGCCCATAGCAGGTTTCATGACACTGAGATGCATGAGCAGGTATGCAGATATTTCGATCAAGGGGGTCAGTGTGACACCGAAGGGATGAAAGGTTGAGTCAACCTTGCCCATCCTGGGGTTGTCCTGTGGTGTGGAAGGGTGATATGCTGCCACTGGGTGCTTAAGTTTATTTCACACACACACAAAAAACCCCCAAAATAATCAGGGCAATTAACAAGATAACTATTAGCATGTTAGGAAAAGGTGTCTTTTTAATACTAATAAAATTAATACTTTGAATATTTTCAGTTTATTTATTGCCATTTAAGTTTTAATAAAAAAGGATATTTCAAAATTTCAGAAACAATCACTGTTTATGGGTGAAAAAGCACAATTTCAAAAAATATGCATACTCTCGGCGCTTCTTTTCTGTTCCTTCTTTAGAGCTTAGGTTACACCCATCAAATACCATAACTGGTTTCAAACCAGCTTCTAAAAGCAAATTTAGTTGTTTCATACAGTAAAAAACATATCTGAAACAGAAGAGTATAATTTAAAAATAGCAAATTCCAAAACAAGATAGTACATTTTTTTAAAAAAAAAAACAATTAATCACAGCCATTTTTTAAAAATAAGCATATCAAATAAAAGGAAAATATATTGGGTCACCAATTATCAATATTCTAGCAACATGCACATTACACGAGTAAAATTATTTATTTAAAATACATTTTTTAAGCATAAAAGATACAAATAAAGTTTCACAAGTCTATCAGATTTGCCGATTTCATGATGCGACAACAATTTCACTTAGCAAGCTATTTATTTTGGAACTGAAATGCAATATACTTCTGAATAAGTCATATGTTTTTTGTTCTTAATTTCTGTGTTATTTTTCAAGTGGCAGATTTCTTTATTTTTTTTAAAAAAAGAGACAAAGCTTTAAAAAAAAATCTTTTTCTGATAAAGTATTAAGTTATCAACAGATTGTTTTGTGCTTAACTCAACAATAAAATTTTAATTTCTTCGAAATGTTCCTTTTATTAATTACTCCGAAAAATATAACTGAGAAGTATAATTTATAATATTCTTTAATCAAGATTTGAAAAGAAAACGAAAAATGTTCAAGCAGAGATGTATACAGGGATGGGGTTTGGAGGTTCATACCTGTCTTATATTTATAATTTCTAGCATAAAGATAACATCTCAAAGCTTTTGTCTACATTTTTAAAAAAACATAATCCCTCCTATGAAAGTCATCTTTGAATGCCAATGTGCATGAGATACAATGATGCATGGCTTAAGATTTTATTTTGAATTATATCAAATGTTCAGTTTGCTTAGAATGCCTTAATTCAGTTGAGAAAGATTTCACTAATAGATTAATTCGAGAAAGTTGCAAAAGAGAAAAAAGACTGCATAGAATAGAAAATCTGTAAGAAAGAATAGCTAATTTCAAGAAAGCAAATAATAAACCAAATTGCAATGACAAAATGAGGAATTGAAAGACTAACTGTGATTTAAATTTCTTTTGAGATCGATGTTTAGAAGTGCCCATGAAGGACATTTTCCTTGACTCCATAAAGAAAATGTATCGGAGGTAATACATAAGTGTGATAATTAAATTCTCCCTTTTCAGAGTTTATGACAAAAGATATATGAAATAAGTAAACAAAATTAGTAGTTTTGCAACTTGATGTTTTTTAAAAAAATTTATCTCCTTTCAAAAGAATTAAAAATTCTTTAAAAAAAAAGTCTTAATTATTTGAATTTGATGTAATTCTTAAGCCATAACATAAATTTTTTCCCTCTTCATTTGCTAAAATTCACACACACACACAAATTCTGCTTTAAAAACATTAAATTCTATTTAACTATCAGACGACTATTCACACTTTTGGCAATCAATTCTAATTATTTGGCCAAGAAAAAAACTGCTATTTTCAAGGAGCACCTTATATTTCAAGTTAATTCCATAAAAAAAAGTAATTTTCAGAAACTTAAACTACAATGCATGCCAAAATAAATTTTAAATTTCATATATTTATTCCCTTTCAGATGAATCCAATATTGGCAAATAATAGCATTTTATGGCTGTTTGATTATAAATTACAAGCAAGAGAATTTAAAAAAAAGACACACACATAAGATAGAATGCATGATTGCTTATGAAGCAACAAGCGGACTATTGACAATGGACCTCATAAATTTGAGCCATATGTGCAAATAGAATGACACCCAAGATGAACCTCACTCTAACTTTTACATCATATTAATGTAAGGATTCTCAGCCACTACAGGTATAACAGGCACCAGAATGCAAATACTCATCTTGAATAAAGCATTGAAGACCATGAGCTAAAGACCATAAACACTCCGCAACTACAGCCCAAATAAGAAAAAGTTTAATCCCACTGATACTAGTCCCATTTGAAACATTGTGTATAGCAAAGCTTAACACAATGTAATTTATTGATACAAACAATTACATGCAAATCTGAATATATTCATCATAAATAATTTATATTAATAAAAGGATTAATTAATGTGTAGAAGCATGGACTGTGTAGCACCAAGACAGAAAGATCCAGAAAATTTCAAATGCTGACTAATAATTTAATGAATCTTTAAATGACTTTTTTTTCCTTCAAAATTTGATGTTTACGCATTTTTGCACAATTGTGATATACTTTGGCCTCCAACAGAATTAAGATTTTTGCTCCATCAGAGATCCAATTGTTTTCAAGACTGACTATTCAGATAACTAAGCAGCTATTTTTTAGAAAATGTTTTAAATAGAATTGTGTGTGAAAAGCATTAATTTCCATCTTTAAATCCTTTCATCCAAAAATCTACATTTTACTGTATTATTTATACTGTATATGAAATGAACATTTATTTGTTTTAAAACAGGAACATGAGGTACAAATTTATTCAAATTTTTAACTACACAATCAGTGAGCAAGTTTTTTACTTCCTCCATTATTAATGAAGTTTATCTCTTGGTTGTGTATGATATGTCATAGCCTCTATCTTTTTCCTTACAATAAATATTTTAGAGATTATGTATATTCATTTGTTTGTACTTTGCCATAAAATTATTTTTCTTTTGCAGCCTATTTGTTGAAAATTATTTCAAATTTTAGGATATGTATATATGATGAGGTTGGATGTGAGCTTTCTTTAAAAAATATTTGTACTTTTCAGAGATTCCTCTTTATTCAAAAACTCATCTGTCTTAAGAATAGGTACTCCACTATGTAATGAATACATATTATAATTCCAAAAATAATTCTTTAAAAAAAACTATCTTCGAATGTGCTTTTATAAGAAATATTGGTTGGGTGCTATTATAGTCCACCCCTAGTTTTTGAGAAAAGATATATATAACCCCTAGTTATGTGAAAAGATATATATAAACTTAAAAATATATTTAGTTTGTTTTTACAAATTTTGGCTAAGCGGAATTATGCGCTCGGTCGCTGATCGGGTTTTTCAACGTAAATAGTCATTTTCTACAATTCTTTCCATGCACTTTACTATAAAACGTATTTAACACATAAAAAAAAACTTAAAACTAGTCAGATGCGCAACTACGATCTCATTAATCGTATAAAAATTAACTCATAGAAGGTGAAAATAGTTAATCAACAAAACATGTTTAGTATAAATATGATTTTAGATTTAGTAAAAAATTCAAAATCATCTTGTGATCAAACACTATGTCACTGAAACATTTATTATTTCTATTTGTTCAAAGAAAAGTATAAGTATAAAATGAATATCAACGATAACGTAAATACCCATCAGTCTTTTCTCCTTTTACTAATTTCTCAGCACATGAAAATGCACCCTTATGAAGCCAACTGTAAGCATCAACGGCAACAGAAGTCCCTGAAAAATCTTTTATATTAGCAAGTCGACAAGAGTTTTTTACGAAGGGTAACAATCCAGTGATACCCATTTTGGAAACGAAAATTGAATAAAGCGGGAAAACAAACTGTTGGCATAGTACCAACAATTTGTTTTACTTGTTGCAGTTACAGTTAAAATCTTTATCCAGGTTTCTGGGCTATATAGAAAATTAAGCAGGAATTAATGCAAGAGTTCTTAACTTTTTTCACCGAGACGTAAGTTTCGAAAAGTGTTGACTGAGCAGACGTATTTTTACCTCAGAAGGCCAACACTTTGAAAAGTTATATACTGTTTGATTTTTCTCCCATGCATATTCATATTACTTCATCTACAATCCTTTCCTGCCTCTGAGGTGGACACCTGGATCCGATAGCAGGGAACAATTTAGAATCAACAATAGATGTTTCAACAATTTTGAACTCCCATACAGCATTTTTCTTAAAAAAGTGAAATAAATTGATTAATGTAATAAATATTTAAAAATATATTTATATCGCCAATTAATAAGCAAAAAATTGATGAGACTGGAAGGTAAGAAAAATCGACCCTCACTCAATTGTGCAACCTTCTAAAACTTCTTCACTTAATGAATGAAAAAAAAAAAATTGAGTGAATATTAACATCACACTAATGAGCTACTCGAGGGCTTTTGCCGCAATTTTGCAATTTTGAACCATGGTCAAGTGACCAGAATAACACCTAAATTGGCACCACCTCTCTTAACTTCAACACCCCACCAACAGTATTACGTTTGAGCTCCGACATATTTAACATGCATCGGCCTCCTATATACGGCGGGTCTTCAGCGGTACTAGTCTCGAACTCATGACACGCCAGCCACGAGTCCGCTATCTTAATTACTAGGCTAACACGACCACTGAAAAAAATTGAAGCCCCTCCCAAGTCTAGTTTCAATTATTTCGTTGAAGTAAAAAACAAAAGAATATTATACTTAATTTTAAAGAACCCTAAGCCATAAGAAACTAAAAATTAAAGCATCTTATTACGTTTCACTCTTTAATCAATACCATAAAGATTGAGAAATGCAATATAACCCCTAGACCCTAAGCCAGTGCCAGTTTATCTACTGGGCACTTGGGGCGGGCGCCAAGAAGCCCGGAGAGGTACATAAGAGCCCAGATACACACACAAATAGCTGGAAACCAAATTTTCTGGTTATAAATTTCGATCTTCCAGTGCCAAGGGGGGGGGGGAGATGTAGAAATTCTGCGTGCAGAGCCCAAAATGAGTGAGTGAATATTAACGTCGCACTGTTCAGCTGCACGATGGCTTTTGGCAACGGACCATGTAATTTTGAACCATGGTCAAGTGACGTGGATGACACCTGAGCTGGCACCCCCTTTCCTAACTACCACACCAACAGGAGGACGTTTCAGCTCTCAACAGATTTAGCGTGCATCACTGCCCTACACGATGGGTCTTTAGTGGTACTGGGCTCGAACTCCTGACAAAGCCAGCCACGATCCAACACTTATACCACTCGGCTACCGCGGCCAACCCAAAATGAGCATAAATCGGCAAACGGTAAACCAATAAAAAAATGTTCATGCTTCAAATTTCACAAATTTAAGGTACAAACTCGACCAAATGTCGACTTTCGGTTTTATGAGAAGGATGGTGTACGGTGGTAGGTCTAGGCATGGACTATACAGTCATCACATAATTCAGTCTTTGTTTCCTGTTGTCGTATAATTTGAAATTCCCAGTTTTTCGAAGACTATGTCCAAGAATAACATTTGACCATTGAAACTATTCAAATTATGATCTTATTGAGGCTGAGTTGATAACGAGTCAAAGCCCTGGGACTTAAGACGTTTCTAGATACACACCGTGTATATTTGCGCATCTTCTACCGGGGGCTCCAAAATTTTTAATATATGAGGTGACACAAAAAGAAAAACGAGACCGGTCCAATAAATCATCGTACGTACAGAATCAGTTCTCCACTACAGTATCATCTTCAAAGTAGTTTCCTTCAGCATTCACACATTTCTGCCCTCGGTGCTGCTATTGCTGGCAAGGTTTTCGGAAGGCACTTCAGTTAGACGTTTTTGCCTGAAACTCTTCAAATGTAGTAAAATGGGTTCCTTTTAAGAAAGATTTAACTGTAGGAAATAAAAAAAAATGTCGAATGGGGCCAAATCAGGAGAATAAGGAGGATCGTCTATGACAATAATGTTTTTGCTCGTCAGAAACTGCGTGACAGATAGGGCCTTGCGAGCGGGTGCATTGTTCTGGTGCAACAGCCATCCATCACTCCCCAATTCTGGCCTTCTTTTCCTAATTTTTTCTCGAAGTCTTTTTAATACTTCAATGTAATTGTCTTGATTAAGTCTGACCACTGATGTGAGTGGGAACCCACTAATTTCACGAACTTTGGCAATGTTTTGGTCTGTAATCGTTTACCTTGAGCACCCAGCAAGTTCATCTTCCACACTGTCCCTTCTCCCTGAAAACTGCTTATGCCATTCAAACACATGTGCACGAGACAAAGTTCAATCTCCATAATCCTCGTTCAACATTTGAAATGTTTTCGTGGCTTATTTCTTAAGTTTCATCAGAAACTTGATGTTTTGATTCGACATTTTTTCGGCAAAATGCATTTGTACGTGTTCATTCAATGACGTAGTGCTCTCAACTGGCATGATCGGTTAAAGCGAAACTCGCCACAAGAATAAAGGTGTATGGGATGACGTTAGCAAAACAGTTATTGCCAACTCTTTTTTTCAAGCTACAGACTTAGTCTCGTTTGTTTGTTTTTTGTCGCACCTTGTATATTAGAACGAATTAAAATAGAATCTGAAACGGAGAAGAAAAAACAGCAACATAAATATGTACAAGTATAATTTTCATAGCAATTTTAAAATTTATTGATTTAGCTGATATGTTTGGAAGGTATTCATTTCATAACATATCACAATCAGGGACGTAGCAACCGCCATATCAACTAAACGGCACCCTCCCCCCCCCAAGCTTGAGGGGCCTCATAATGTGTCAACAAGAAATCATAAAATATTAAGGGACCCCAAGAAAGGGTCTCCAATGAATTTTGATACAATGCCCACTGAGATCTAGCTGCGCCAGAGACTATCATTCTATATGCACAACAGAACATCAATACTTTTACAATCATGCAACATGTATGCATGTACATGTCTAATTGGTAATTAGTCATAGTTTTCCTAATTGAGAAAAAAGATCGTTGTAAAAATAGTAAAAAAACGTGATTAAAATACAATATCCTTTTGATTATAATTGAATATTTTCCTAAAAATGAAAACAAAATAGTGGTGCTATATATATATACGCTTTTTTTTTCATTTGAAAGAATTATAAGCACAGATACAGATATCAAGGTCGTGAAATTAGAAATCTTTGTATAATTTCTTGAAATTAAACATATATAATCTCTGTCACAATATTTTATTTTAAAAACTACTTTTGTAGTACTTCAACTACTACTATCAATAAGTTTTTCTTAATTTTGTTTTAAATTCTTTTAATAGTAAATAAATTATGAGCAAAAGGTTGCTTATCTTACTGCTGTAATGGATTAAAAATTGAATTAGTTCAAAAACAATTAAAGCTACTTTTCATAATTGAAAAGTTAGGTTATTAATTGTTTCATAAAATAACAAACAATACGTAGCAATTTAAAATTGTGTTCTTTAGTCATTTATTGCATTCGTATTGGTAAAATTTTAAAATTTCTGAAACAATTTTAGAAAAAGATAATTTATAATTTCATAAGGTGATTTATTTCATTACTCAATACGTACGATTAAAAAACATTGTTGAAATAAATCTTAAAAAATAATTCTTAGCTAAGTGATTCATTTTACAATCAGAGGTTTTGGTTAATATATTATGTTCAATCAATATGATAAATTTTTGTAATTTAAAAAAAAAAAAATTTAGCTGAATATACACATTCACAGCATATTTAAATTAACAATATATTTAAAACACATCTAAATATATATGATTTAAATTGTTAAAGCACATAACTATTGCTTCTATAACACTTTCTAATATTAACATTGTTTTTTTTAAATGCTAAGAATTTTTTTCTTAATATTTTTAAAATTGTAAATAAACTTCTATTAAATGAAAGTCTAACATATCATAACTATACAAATATAGTGTATTATCTGATTTTAAATGACTAATAATGAAAAAATAAGAATCAACACACAAAAAAAAAGTCTTCTCTCATTGATAACACACACAACAAAGTTCCATTATTTCAAAAATAAATAACAAGTAAGAGCAACAAAAACTTTTATTTTAGCTTGTAAATTAAAAGACTTCAAATTTAATAAAATTTTTAATATTTATGAAAATAAGTATATTTAAAAGTGACAGGAAACATAGTAAAATGCAATATTTTGTACTGTATAAGAGTTGAAGATAAAACAGAGATACATTTATAAATAATTTCATATATAACTGTTAATTTTTTTTTTACAAATCCATGATAAAAATTACAGAAAACACACAGGAACTCTAATAATTGCAGTGTTAATAAAAACAATCTGAATTGCATTTTTAATGTAGTGTCAGTATTAAAAAAATATCATTGAATCTTTTAGTAATGTTTAAATGATAAAAAAATATTAGCATTTTAAATAACATCTGCAAGAGATTACATAAAACAATTTTTCAACGTGATTGACCATTACATTTTTAATATATATGCAATGCTGATTGTAAACATATCTCTGAATAAAACTACTAAAAATTGAAACATTTCGAATTTCAAACTCAGAAAAATATACATTACGAATTAGAATATTCTGCATGAAAAAAAATCAAAGACAAACTATTGATTGTAAAAGATAAAATTCAATGGGTTGTGATAATTTTTACTATATTTTTTTCATACAATTCTTTCTGAGTTAAAAAAAAAAATTATACAATACAAATTTTAAAACATGAACAAGACAAAAATAATAACAAACATTAAAAAAGCTCAAAATAAAACTTGCATAAGTGAAAAATAATTCAAATGCACACTATGCTAAAAAGTTATATAATTTTTAATCTCTAATTTTAAAAAAAAATCTTTGGTACAACACTCATTGAATATAGTGAACCCATAAACATGGGTAATTGATTATCTGCAAATAAATTGCATACCTTTCACTTATTAAATGGATTATTCTCACTTTACAAGAGTAAAAGAGATAACCAACAAATAACAAGTAGAATGTTAATGTAAAATTATAACAAAAAACTGCTCAACATGTTCTCATTAATTAATGATTAAATTGGGTTATGAAGGGAATAAAACTTTTAGTTAAAACACTTATTTACTGGTAAGACAGTATATTATTGCCCAGAGATAAAGATATTAAAAATTACATTTAGATTAAGGAACTTTTCAGAGTATCTCATTTTACAGTACTCGGACAAGGAGAAAAACTAGCTGCACTTAATATTTTTCTTCTACTGCTAATCCATATATTCATGTACAAGTCAACAAACCATAGGAAAAGAAAACACATATTTTATGATAAAAACACGGTTAAAATTTGCATATTTTAAAATGAACTTGCTTTACTTAAAAAGGTTTGTGTAATTCTTACAATGAAAATTAAGAAATTTTATGTCATTCACACAAACACAACAAACCACTAAAACATTCTCTCTTTTTCCCTGCAGATTTTCAACATTAAAAAATTCCACCAATCTATAAAATACTATTTTAGGTAGATGATATCTTTAGCAAAATGGTTTTCACAATTTAAAAAATTCAACATAACTTTGTTCTGCAAGGGATAACTTGAATAAATCACTAAGTATTTCTAGATTACATGACCTCATTATTCAATATTGCAGTTTTGGTATTTCAAGAATATACGATACTTTTATTTTGAAATTGTAGTTTCATTAGTTTTTAATAATGCATAATTTTATTAGTATACACTATTGTATATTTTTATTAATTTTATATTTCAAAATTTAATTAATTAATGATTGATTACACACTTCCATTTAATTCAATATTCTATAATTTCACGTTTCAAAGTATCAAAATTACATCTGAGAGAACAGAAACATCAACAATGGAGAACAACTTTAAAAAGTTAAGATCTTCATTAAAAAAGTATTCATCACAATTCAAGGCAACTTCTCAAAATGATTTTCCAGCATAGTATTAAAGGCTGTAAGTTTTACTTTAGTATACAATGTCGAAAATAATAATATAAGTTACACTGTTTAAAAACTGCAAACTTAAAGCTTCCATTAGAGAACATATTCCCTCTCTTAAATTAAAAATATGCAAGCACAATGGACTACATCAGCTAGAGTTTTAAAAGAATAGATGTAACTCTGAAATAAAAGCAGATATATACACGCATATATTCTTTGGATAACAATTACAAATATTTTCTTTTCCATTTTTACAAGACAAAGTATATTTGCTTATTAAAAGACTATTAGGTTACAGAATGGCAGGTTGTGTATATTAACTAGCAACTACAATATATTTTAACATAAAAGATACATATAATGTTATAAAAATTTGATTGAATTCATGGGCACGATTCACATAGTTTAATACTTCTTATTTTACAGAATTTACTTAATTACCATACTCCTATAATGAATAAGTATAGAAGAGTCAGTAAAGACATTAATTCTTAATTTAGAAAGAGAGAACTTCTTCAAATTCTACACCACAGTGTAATAATGGGGATGTATATTTTTGTACTTGATGTAGTTTTTTTTAGGTGAACAAAGTAATATTCTTAAAATAAGAAGTATTTTCTTTTCCTGAAACAAAAAAAAGTATTTGCATAGAAATTGAGATATGTTTAAACAATATTAGAAAAAGATAAGTTAGGAAAGATAACTGTACATCATGAGACATTTGTTAAGAATTTAATATATAATTCTCTAAATAGATACAAAAATAATACAAAAGGGAGAAAACCCTGCCTAATTTTTTCTGAAAATAATGCCCTCTCCAGTAATAACAAAAAGAAGTAATATAAACTTTTAAACAATTTAACAAATATTTTGAAAAACATGATCAACATTTTCCATTGATTATTTAATACTGATTATGCAAAATATGTGATGCAAATTATTTAACAATCTTCTGAAAAATCTTGACATGTTTAGCATAAATATGACAACCATGTTATTTGAATGAAATATTTACAACATAAAAAAATACTCAGTGCACTTCAAATGAGTGACATATAAATTGGATCTTTGGGAGAAGTATTTTTTAAACTCTTTGAAACAATTATACATATGATACACTTAAGGCTTGTATTGATTGCATCTAGATTGTGCTAAGATGCAGTTTTGCTTTTGTAGCTGACTTCACAGCATTTGCTGACAAGGCTGCATTTGTTACAGAACTACCTGTGTCCTTATTTTTAACAGATCTACTTGAAGATACACTTTCAGTTTTGGGTGAAGATTTTGAATTTAAGGCCACTTTATCAGAAGTATTTCTTAGTTCAAAATCAGCATTCCCTACACCTGATATATTATTGCTTTCTAAATGGCGAGGAAGAGAGTTCCTATACCTATCAGTCACCTGAGATTTTTGCTGATTGTAACAGCTCGTACACATATGTCGTGTTTCAGCTGTTCCATACAAGCTGCAACCAGGCACAACACATTGAGAAAGATACTCCTGATGGTCAATTTTAATATCTGATGGACCCTCTTGACGTCTCTTCCCTTTTTCTTTTAAGAAGCGACATCTTGCTGAGTTTAAATAGTTGCGTATCATTTCTTCCTGATATTCATGCCTGTTATCTGTATGTATGACAGCTGCAATAATATTGTCTGATGTGCCAACAATTCCACTGGCAGATAGACGAATTGAAAGAGTGGAATCTTTGGTTTTTTTATTTTTCAACGAATCAACTGATTTACTTTCAGGTGTCCCTCTGAAAGATCCAGCTCTTCGAGTAAAGCTACCAAAATTTTTCTTGATTTTTTTGCTCATAGTTCTGCCTATACTACCAAACTGTTTTGCAACACTCTGAAGTTGCCTAGTGGCTTTACTTCTTTGGAGGGAAAGGAGTCCTCCAGGACTAGAACTGCCAGACCCACGGTCCATGTTACTGTCATCTGAATCAAAACTTCCTGCTGCCGAGCTTCTGTCTATATCTGTACTGTTAGACATGGAATCTTCTTCTTGGAAATCTACAGAGTCTTGCTTGGGGATTCCAAACACGGGCAAATCGATGACATCTAAATATTCATTGAGGAGGCCGAGTTTGTCCTTGTCAGTGAGGGTTAATTTAGAGATTATGATGGGGTCATTTTCATCTTGACCCCATCTGACCTCTACGCCTGGATCCACAGCAAATTGTATAGGCAGAAGCTTGTGATCAGGATCAATCAAAGGGATGGCTGCTGTAAGACAAAAGTGGGAAAAATATACTTAAAATATATGAAAACTATAACAAAAATTTTATTTTTTAAATGAATAAAATTTCTCACAAAAATAAAAACTTTCAACTGCCAATTAAAATAATAATAATAATAATAATAACCATTTAAAACACAACAGATATTTAATTTATAAAATATATTTAAAAATATTTTTTAAAAATCTACGAGATCAAATGAAAAAAAAAAATTACTTGTTGCAATAAGCACTCATATTTTTTTAAATAAAATTTACAACTGAAATCAGTTCATTACAAAATTGTAAACAAAGTTATTCTACGATTTCATTTTCTGAATAGCTCACCCTATAATAAAATTTATATTGAGAGCTTCCTTAGATTTAGTTGTAACATCTAGATAAAAGAATTACAATTTAGCATAACTTTAAATAGAAAATTCTTTATAACTGAAACAAAAACTTTTATATAAAGACTTTCATACCAGGGGGATGAGGAGTTTTATCTGCATATGCTTCTTTCTCCATTGCAACTAAGGCAGAAAAATGAGCAGCATCATAAGTGAGACACAATGGAGATCGAAGGCATTCCGCAGGAGGGCATTCCAAAGGCAAATAAATTCCACCAAATGGAATAGGAGCAAAAGGTTCCCCAGTAACATCTTTCAATACAGTATCTGCTATGACAATTATTGGTCGTCGTAAAACATGAGCTAAAGCTAGGACATGAAATTCTTCTAAACTTTCATAAATATCAGGCTGTATATCTTCCTCAGGAACAGCAAGCAATGCACTAAAATAAATTCATTACTCATAATTAAAAAAATAAGTTAATTATAAACTTAACAGACTGTTAAATTTTAAGTATAAAAACAAAAACCTTACAGTGAAGAATTGTTAATTAAACTGAAATTTTTATGAACAGAATGGTTTTATGAGCATTTATTATTTTTTAAGATATAGAATAAAAGCAAGTTTGTACTAATGCAGTAAATAAATTCTTCAAAAAAAAATCTAAAGTACTTATTTCATTTAAAAATTAATTTTGCAGATAACTACTGAGGGACAAAGCCAATTTAAAAAATCAGTTTAATAGTTCAAATTTTTACTCAAAAAATTAGCCTAAAGCTATTAATTATTAGCTAGCTTAATTATTTTAAATAACTGAATTTTATGAAATTTTTTTTCTATATTTAAAAGAAAATAACTAATATTAAGTGAACACATTATTATAGAGAATTCAGTACATTTTAAAGGACAAAATAAGAAATTAAAGCATACTGAAACTATATTAAAACGTGCACTTTTAAATTTGAAAACAATGTAATTCAAAAATACATCTGAAAAGTGTAAAAAGTTACCTTTTGCTTGAATTTTCGCAATAATTCCTCTTTTGGCTGGGAAGAAGGCGAGGTTCAGTAGATGCCATTTTCAATAGAGTTTGCCATTCCTTTTTCCATTCCTCTTCACAATATACTAATCCAGCCTAATATAAGAATACCAGCCAACTTATAAGATATTAATGGCTTATTTAGTTTAGTAAATTTATTATAATAAATCTATTTTACTCAAATCATATACAATACAAATATTCTTGCTTTCAACAAAAAATTAAAAGCCAGCTTTTAAATAAATACACCTATATTAGTGTTTTTTTACAATTAATATACCAGACAAAATTTAATTATAATGACAAAATACTTTAATTAAAACTATATTTTTAAACATTAATTAGTTATATAAAAATTGCAAGAAAAATTATCAGAATAGTTGTATATGAAATTATAGTCAATACTTTAAATCGATTAAGAAATATTCTCAGAATACTATATACACTCATTTCTTATTATACACTTATCCTTATAAAGCAATTATTACTTGAGATAACGATATTAAGAATATTTTATATCAACAAAAATTTCAATTTCAGGATAATTAAAAAATATAAACATTGAAATGTTAAATTAACTTTGAGTGAGTATCATGGAGATTTTCAATTTTTTTTTAGAAAAGGTAGCTTTTTTTTACAAATTTTAAAGAAATACTAGCTAATTGAGTTAAAATTGAGTTTACATTAATCTATTATGTATGCTGATATTTAAAACATTTATTCATTTTTCTTTGAATACTTTATACTGCTGATTTTAAATATATTATACCATTTCATAAAATAAAAGAATTTCAGAACTCTCTCGGTTCATATAAGATGTAAAATTTTAATAGTTAATAAACATAAAATTATTACTTCTTTATTTTGTAATGAAACCTGCCACCTCCATCGTCGATAGAAAGCTTCAGTAAATGTACTATTAGAAAGTAAATTGTGAAGAGCTTTTCTCAGTGTTAATAATCGATCATGAAAACCCCACATACCTAAAATTAATATATAGAAAAATACAATAAGATCAACAAAGAATTAGTATACATACATAATTACATAAGGGCAATAATGGCTCTTTATGAATCTTGCAAATACTTTTTAAAATATAAAAATCAACTTTCATAATATAATTACCATGTATTCAAAGAATATATATCTATTTCATACATGGATATATTTTTTAATTATCAGTTCCTATTAACAATATCATAATTACCATAAGATCCGGCGTACAATACGCATTTTTAGCACAAAAAATAAGATCAAAATATACAGGTGCACGTTATACACCAGGTATAGAAATGTGAACTTAAATAATAATAAAAAAAATAGATCAATATATAAAAAATTTGGCTTTCATATATATCAAAATACTGTTTCTTCTGAAGTAATGACATTCCTTATGAAGTGAAAGGTCTGTAGTTTTAGAAGTATACTATTTTTGCTAAAGCTTGGGATAATACCTCGAATAAATGACTTAAAAACATAAGAACATTGCACACATACACTTCAGGTTTCTTCATAAAAAAAGGGGCTTATATGGCGAATATACCTAAAAATTAAAAACTGCAGCTTGAAAGTATAGGTGGGTGTTAGACGCTGGATTTTAGGGTAATGTGTTTTTAAACTTGGTGAAGCAAAAACATCATTTACCCAAACCACTATACATAATACAAAAATTATTAATCTAAATTATAAGGAAATATACATACCCAGAGAAGCAGCATGTAATAAACAATTTCCATCACCAGTTGTTGCCAAGGGCCATAGCCTTTGACAAGTTCCTTTCTCTGCCCACCAATTTAATCTTCCTACAAAATAAGAATTTTTTTTATGTCAATATAAAAGTTAAAATAAGATAGTATAAGAGATGAACAAATATTCACTATTAAATTAAAAACTTTTTTTTTCATCAAACAAAAATGTATGTTATCTTAAAATTAGCTGAATTTTTTTTTTAAGAGAGATTTGAATGACATGTTTGAAATGTCAAATGAAATACATGTAAAGATTATTTTCATGTTTGAAGATTTCAAAAGGTACCTATTTTATATAGCAGAAACTTTTAAAACTTCTTAAAATAAACAATATTAAAAAATATATGTATTATATATTAAATGATGTAATACAAGTTTGATACATAATTAAAAGAAAAATATATGAAAAAAGAATACAAGAATCCAAAAAACTAACAACTATATTTAATAAGCAGATCAAAGAAACATCACAAAATAGAACTTTTTTTTGAAATTTACAGACTAAACACAAAATTTCAATGTTTTTACATTTCAAAGGATTTACATGTCATTTACATTTTAAAAACTTATTTTAAAAAAATAAAAACTCAAAATTTTTAAATACAAACATTTGAAAATTTGTAGAACACACATTAAAAATTACAAGTACATTTATCATCAAATCAATATTTCCTTAATTTTAATAATTTGATTAATTTTCAATAATTGTATTTATTCATATTCAGGAATTAAATAAAGAAAATTCAGGAGGAAAAAAATTATAATTACCAGCATTTTCTAATGAAACTAAAGTTGAAGTTTCAATTAAATCTTTTTCTAGAAATTCTCTAAAATCTGTAGGATATATAGATAAATCTGGCAATGAAAAAGTATAAACTGGAGTTTCCAATCCTACTATTACTTGATTCTTTTCTGATACAGTGGCTACAAATTCTTTAGCTAGTTTGCTACGTGCTCTAGACACTAAATTTACATTTTCAGTTGCTCTAGATATTCCTCGAGATAATCTCTTTCCTAGAAAATAAATTAAAATATTATATACGACTTTGTCAGATACTAGGAAAAATAAAAAGCAGACAAACAATATATCCATCAAATAATTAAAATTCTGATTTGAAAAAAAAAATTCTCAGTATAGATTTCGAAATATTACAGTCAGTGCCGCTTTTCTGCATAGGCACGCAGCTGGGGCGCAAAAGATTTGAGAAGACAAAAAAAAAAAAAAAATTTAAATTACAGCAAACATACCACTACCATATGGAATCGTGAGAGAAGCATTTCTGCTTTTAAGACTGAAATGAGATCTACTATGGAAAATGAGAGAGCTTAACAGTTTGATGCTGCTATACTCACAAAATGATATTGCAATAAAAATTGATTACAATGATGTTATTAATGATTTTCTTGAAAAAATCATTCGTTTTTCGAAGAAAACCTTCATTGTACAAGTACAATGACAGTGACTTAACAAAGATTCAGGATGTCAAAAAGTAAAAGATAGTAATTCAATAAGCAATGTAAAAGATAACTAACAATTTGAAAACAGTTCATACAATAATGTATACTCCATACTGTAATTGCGAAGGATTTCATTAATTTAGTGTACAAAGTTACAAAAGGGTGGGTGGTTCATAATGCTATAAAGTAAGAAATGAACAAGAGTGGTCAACCATACCACTATTATTTCCTTACGACTGTCAGTTCATAACATGTCGGGTCCATAAGTGGTGGACAATAGAAAGACTATCCAAACAGAAAAAAATAAAGAGAGGGAAAATCCTTCCTAAAACAAAACAGGAAAAGTAAGAACTAAAGGAGGAAGAGGGTGTCATAATTATTTAAGAGCCTAGGGTGCTGGGAAGGTTAAAAACAGCCCTGATTACGGTATAATTTAGAAAATTATCTTGAAAAACAACATTTTCCAATTCAGCTAAAGTACATAATTTTTTCTATGAATTTCAGGAAACATTGTAAAAATAAATATTCTAGCATTTCCATATATATGAAATCTCAAACAAAAATATTAATAAAAAAAACAGACAGGAATTAAAAATAAACATTTAAAATTTATACCCTAAATATATTTATCATTATATCATGAGTAAATCCATGTTGATGTTCACAATTCTTAAGTTTTAATCAGAATGATCAAACATATTTTTTAAAATCTTTATCTCCCCATCCATAGCAAACACATTTTTTTTTAGATAACCAGAGCATTTCTAATAGTTTAGAATATAATTAATAATATAAATGCTGCCCATAAAGAAAATGTTGTTGCTGAGAAATGTAGAAAATTTGACTTAACAAATTCATGGTAAAAAGTGCTACTTAATCAAGCAAAAGACCATGTATATGTGGAAAATATTTATTTCAAGTTAAAAAACATACAACTGTTGATAAAATAAAAATCCTCCAAACATAACAAAAAAAGTATTCTTATACATACATCCTTATATTTTTTCCCATTAGGAAAAGAAAATTAAAAGAAAAAAAAGTTTACACATTATTTTAATAAAATTTTTCTGAAAAATAATTCTTTTTTCTGTAATATTATTTTTTTTTAAAAAAAATTGATAACTACAAACAACAAGATAAAAAAAATAATCAAAAGTCAAATTATCTATTTATTTTATGAAAATATATAAGATTTCGGTAAAGCAATACAATAAATTATTATTGCGTATCTTGGACACCAGCAGTTTAAATACTTCTCTTTAAATGTAGCAAACTAAGTCTTATTGCATATAATTAAAGTAAAATGAACACTACATAGTAAAAGAAATTTTCTTCATGAAATTACTTACTTTGATATATAGCACAAATTTACTAACAAATTTCTAACACTTACCCCCAATATCATCTACATCAGGTGAAGAATCTTTTGGACATGAATTTTTCAAGGATGAAACAAAGGTATCTTCTAAATGCTGTTTATGACCCCCTGATAACTTTATAGGCAATGGAGCTGATTCTTTTGGCTTTGGTCCAGGTGTAATGCCTTTTAACACATAAAATGCAGATAGAGCTGACTGTAAGTCCCATTCATGACCTTCAAAGGAAAATAAGCTTTCATTAACTTTGGAGGAACAATATTACAGAAACAGAAATTAAATTTTTAATTAAAAATTTGTATATAGATATTTTAGAATCTACATAGATTAATTTATCAAAAAGTAAAGTATTAAATTAGGAGTTGATTTAAGGTTCCACCAAAAGAATTTTTTTTTCAGTCATTTTGTCACATAAAATGAACAACGAGTTAACTGAAAAGATATATTATTGTAAAATACAAAACTACATTTCTGTTTTAAGAGTTGTTATAATGTGTGGTGTAATGTAGCAAAATAATTCATTTAAGGCAAAGTGGTACAATATCGATGTTTTTATTGGAGGGGACACATAATGAAATGATACTGAAACACGAAGGGACGAGAACACAGACAAACACACTGAAACAAGGAAAAAAGCAAATAGCCTGTTAGGATTCCGATTTACATTTGAGATGGAAACAGGTTTTCTCTATTAATATCACTGGAGGGATTAAAACTGGAACAATTACCAATGAATGAAATATTTATAAAGACATGAAAATGTACAGCTGATTTAATAAAAATAATAGAAAAGAATAAGAAGTTTTTATTCAGATATTTAATATATTTGCTTGTATAATGTAGTGTCGTATAAAAATACTTCACTACATAAATACAATAATTTAATAATAGTAGTTTTAAAATCATTTTTGAATAATACATGTTCAATATCAGATTTTACAGGGTTAAATAATTACAATACATAAGAAATATCATTCATTTATCTGTTTAAGTAAGTAATTATGAATAAACTTCAAATTTCTTCAAAATGAAAGATTGAAAAAACTGATTGGTATTGATATAAAATGAATTCTAACATTAATTTTGGGGAAATAATTTTTTTTTCTTATGAGCTGCATATTGGCAACTAAGCCTTCGTAAACATGGCAAGTGTCCAATGCAAGAGCCATTTCATGGTGTCACCATCTAATGGTGGCTCTCAATACCAAACTTTGATGCTTGAATTAATTTGGGGAAATAATTTAGTTAATGCAGGCTTTGAAATCTTCATCTAAACATTGCTGATAAAATTGATTTTCATGAAGACAGAGAGAAAGGTACAAGGTTAGAAAAACCAACATAGATTAGGTGTATTATAGCATAGCATTCAATGTAATTGTTGTCTTATATTACACAAAGCAAATACATGAAGTCAAACATTCTCTCAACCATGAAATTATAAATTACAGTGAAGTATACAAACAATTTTTGGCAAAGATGAAAATAATCTAGAATTACAAATATCAACTGAAAGTTAAGAGAAACACAGTATATTCTTTAGCATAGTTCACATGACTAGTAGATATATTATTTCTCCTTTATTTAATCAATCTTTAGTTCAGAAAAACAAAGACTTGAAGTCTTTTTCTTAAAAAAAGAAAAATCTTTGGATTTTTTTTTTTATTTAAAGTAAAAATATTAATCCTTTATGACCAAAATTTACAGTAAAACATTTGATTCTTTAACCACATCATAACAAATTCTACAATAGTTCTGTATATTAAATAACAAAATATCTTAAGTTTAAATAAAAAATAATTCCATAACTGCCAAAAAGATGAATATTATATCGTCCTTGAAAGATAATACAAGTAGTTATAAATCCAATAGTGGTAAGAGCAAAAGTATGAATTTAACTTTATTTACTATTCAATTAACTTCATTTTTCAAAACCATGTTTTCATCACTTCAATATGTATATAATTGTTTAGGAAATAGATGTTGTTGTTTCACACACAACAGCGGTGTTATGCAACTGTATCCCAAACAGAGTGATGAGTTAGAAAGGAGTAAGGATTACAGAAAAAGAGTACAGTTTGCGAGACCGTATGAGAAGGTGAGACCATATGAGAAGTAATTAGTTTAAGTGAGTGTATAATAAAAATTGTTGATTGAGAAAATTAGCTAAGGTTGTGCTGAAGCAGATTCAATTTAGGCTGCGAGATATCAGTAGTATACATCATAAATCAAATTTTGATTGTAGAACAGGGTACCCCTTGGATTTGGAGATATTTTTTAGATTTCCTTATATAATAATGATTTCATTCTGCTGGCAAATGGTTTACTTTGGTAACCTAGATGCAATGAAAAATATGCAGTAATTCTGATAAGGTCATATGTAGTCTACTTGAATGCCATTTGTTCTTTAAATCTGGGAAATTTTTAAAAAGTTATTGAAACATTTCTGCTTCAGTATTCATTATGTATTTCATGAGAATTTACATGCTTTTATTATTATTTTTTAAATCTAATTTTCGGATAGTTTTTACGAACAGTACAACTGAAAAATATAATTCACCGTCTTATTTTTACATGATTTCTGGAGCACAAGGGAAATATACCTGTGATAGAATGATGCATAGTTAAAAGTTTGATTTCGAATAATACAGAATATTCAATTTGTTAAAATTACATGTATTTGATTAAGAAAAAAATATTTGATTGAAGAATTTATTTGAAAATATCATATAAAAGAAAAGAATAAACATCATATTCCTTTGAAATTGTTTTGGAGAAAAGCACCACATAGAACAAGCTCCTTGAGTACAACTAAAATTCAATGGCATCAGGCAAGATTCAATTATATTCAAATTTTCTACACAAGCAGTATTTCTTTGTCTAAGTAATCTTACAAAAAATTTTCCTTCGAAGAATTAAAATTCTAATCAAAAGTAAAATTTGTTTGTTTTTTTAGAAATTGTAAAATTCTTATTTCTTAATGTTAAAATTTTTTATTAATTCACTAAATTCCAATAATTCTCTTTTAAAAGTGTTGATTGTTGTATTTTATATTGTTATTTGGAATTTTCAATTTTGCCATCTACAAATGACTCTTAATATATATATATATAGTTTATCTTATTTTTAAAAACAAGAACTAAGTTTTAGATCTATACACAATATTATTAAGTAACTGGTGCAAGTTTACATTTTGATGGGCAGATATAATAAAAACAATAAATATATATAAATAAAATAAAACCCTTTTCAATTTTTGATATCAAATGCATCATAACTATTTGATTTCTAGACCTTTTAAAAATTAAGGATAGATATTTAGATCTGTTATAAATTATTAACATTAAAATTATTACCTTCCAATAGATCTCGAGCCAATCCAGGATCTGCTGATGTACGTGCTATAAACTCAGACAATATGGTGTCCATGTTCAATTCCTTCTCAAAATATTCCCTCGGGTACTAGCAAATGTTCACATCAGTAACAGTAGAAACTTTACAAAAATGTTGAAGGTCACCTGATTCACTTTAGCATCAAAGGTCTACTTACAATCACCTAAAATAATTTATTTCAATTTGAATATTGAAGAGTTTTTACACACATATTGAAGAATTTTTCTTTAATAATGAAATGCAAATTTATATATTTAGAATTGATAATTGGAGAAATAAGGAGGAGGCTATGAATCCCATACACATGCCTCTTGATAAACAAACTTCCAATGAAAAGCACAATATTAATAACAGGGTATTTATATGAAACTAAGCAGATAATATAATTTTTAAAGAATGATACATACAATAATACATACATCAATTCTTATTTTGCATTATATTAATTTTTTCCAGGGCCCTTAAACATAATTTTTTAGTTCTGGTTCAACTAAAAAAAAAATACATATCTGTTCAATTCCGATTTTCCTTCGATTAAAGATAACGGTTTTTGGTTCAGTTCCAAATAAATAATTTTATTTTATGTATATTCTTATTTATACTAAAAATATAATTCTATCATAAACACAAAAAATGTAATTCTATCAAAATTTAGATTTATTAAAAAAATTTGTGTACTATATTAATTGATACAATTAGCCAGCAAGTATGATACCAGTGGTGAGCAGAGAACGACCAGCTTTAGCATTGTTATTCATTATCGAAATTGCTGATTAAACCAGACAGACAAACCATAATTTATGATTATGGTTTGTCTAAAAAGTCTATACAAACTTTTGTGGATGATTGCATACTGATAAGCGAAAAATATAATTCAGACTGATATTTTTCTTAAAAAACCATCTATATTTCTAAGTCATTCAACTGAATTACATCTGCCTTCTACAAGTAGTTTCATGCGAAACAAACAGAAAAGTACTAGTGAACATCAAAACAGGACATCGAAAAGCAAAGTACATGTAATAATAATTATATGGTTGACATTAAATTAGAAAATATAGATAAGTTCGCAACAGTAATAAAATGACAGAAGATATATTGAACCAAAATAAACCAATATTTTTTTCTGATTTTGATTGTGAGCAAAATAACATTTTTTCCTGTTTTTCAGTTCTGTTCTGATTTGAAGCCCCAGCTTTTTTCACTATGTTTTGTTTTTATTTCTAAATATAATTTCTCTTTAACACATAAAAGTATTACAAAATTTCTTTTAAAAATTTAGCTAAATTCTTCTAGTGTTCTCCATAATATATTCAATTAGTAATAAACATTTTATTATACAAATATAATAATTTTTATGTTTATATGTTCAATATTTGCATTATACATTTATTTTAACATACAATGGTTTTGCAAATACAGAAATTATCAGAACATATTAAAAAATAAATTATAATATAACAAAAATACAACATACACTCATAGTTAAATTATAAAATTAAATGACAAAGAAATGTGAATAAAATATAACAAATAAAGAGTATTAATAGTGCATTTCAATATTGAGAAATTGAATAAATAGATTCAAAAATGAAATAAAACATAAGAAATTCAAAATCATCAATTATCCTGAAAATTAATTAGTATGTTTCAAAACTAACAACAGAGGACCACATAAATATGATGCACTTTAAAAAGTTCACTTAATCACATTACTAGATAATTAGTCTTTAGGTACGTATTATCACAACCTATTGGCAACATTATATAAAATGAAGCACGTGATTTCCAATTCAACGCATGCAACACATGTGAAATTGGGGTTGCAAACTTGGTGAATTTGCCTGAATGTTGGCAAATGTCATGATAATGCATAGGTACCCATTTTATAGATGAATATTCTCTTTTCAGCTTTTAGAAATCAGTATTAATGTCACTACAAGCAAATTTTCACCATATCATAATAGCAAAAGAAACAACAAAAACAGATTCTTACGTGTTAAAAAAAAAAACAACTGTCAGACAGATTTTGATGGTAAGTGGTGCAAATTTGGTTGAAGTGATGTTAATATACAAGTACCTAATAATCTTTGATCATAATTTGCACATTTAATTCATAATATATTAATCAAGTATAAAAAAATTAAATTAAAAAAAAAATCCACTTTTTATTTGTTGATCAAGAGAGAGTAGATATCTTGAATATACCCCAATATTTTTAAAAAATATATAACTTGTTAAGAAAACCTTTCCCATATTAATGTACATTTTTTTTATTAATGAGATTCTTTATCTGTATAATATTTAAATTTAATTCTTATATTGCATTATGTTACTTTAAGAATTAAAATCCAGAACACAAGAAATAGATGTTACTACAGATTAAATTATAGAAAATTTCAAATGTTGACAATTTTTTTAATAATGATCTTTATTAACAAAAATTTAATTAAGATATGAGATACCTTTTATATAAAAAGTAAACTTAAAACAAGAATAAATATCTTTTATCCAATTTAAAAAAATAATATTAAATGCATTTTGCTCACTAACATATAATTTTAGTTTCTATTTTACCTCATACCTTTCTTTTAAGTTTTTTCTCCAAAAATAGCAACAATTACGATAAATTATACTTTGGCTTACAATATATTTTTTTCAGTTGCATCCTACTAAATTTAAAAGAATAGTTAGAAATCGTGTAGCAGTGATACACATGATTTCGCTTAAAATTATGATTACTGGAAGTAAAAATAGGATAAACAATTTCAGAATTTATAATAAATATCATGAAAGTTTTAAAAGTTGTAATTACTGAAAAGTAAAATTTATGAAACTTCCGATATTGATTTGATACAATTGATTTTCCGAAGCAAACTTCTCTTTTTGCTAAATATGAATTGTAATAAGCATCATTAACATGTACATTGGTTACTTTTAAATGATTTCCTTTTCCTTTCGCCCGATGGTTACAGAAAGAAATCCATTTCGAAAACGAATCTAATAAAGGAAAAACAAAAATAAAATAGCAGCATAACTTTAAAGCTGTACATTTTAACACATACAATAATTTAAATAATTCCGTGAATTCCGGCGTATTTTCGATTTAAAGAATGAATGAAAATGCTTACGCTGTTAAGTTTTGGTTTGCTATAATATAGTTTACATTTTGAAATACTCATGTTAAAAATAACTATCTCATGATTGTGGACACGCATTTCTGAAGAAGATTAAGGTAGAAAATTTATGCATACTACGATGACATTAATTACTAAATTTAAAACAAATCTAAACATTTTTATAGCAGACGTTCATCAGAACGATTTGTAAGTTCATAAATATATTTCTTAAACCAGAGATATTTATTAAAACAAATAATAAATTACCTCACATTTTTTACATTTGTTCATGTAAGGCATTTAGATATGTACAAATTATCACGATTTAATTCAAAACATAAAACCCAACAGGTACCATTACTTCCTGTATCCATTTCCATTTAAATACAAGGTTGGAGCATTGCCAATATCAAAAATACAATAATTTGTGCAAATTTGTAAAAATGTACATATTAAAAATACTATTGCATCTACATAATATTTAAAGATCTCTACGATTAAAATTTTCTAAAAGATATTCTTGAAACTATTTATAGTTCTTGAATAACAAAAAATTTAGTTTTAAAACAGTAATTATTAACAAACATAGAATGTTGAATGTATTTGAATTATAATCGTAATCGTAAGCAATTTTGTTTTGCTTTTTCCTTGTTATCGCATGACGGCTGCTTTCCCTATGAAGTTATTCGTCTTCGCTTGAAAAAAAAAATTGATGTATTGTAAACAATGATAATTTAAGAAGAAATAAAAATTATAACAATGGATAAAATTATTAAATTCAATAATCAAAGCGCTGGCCGGGACAAGTTATTTCGGTATGTTAATTTCAATTTACACTTTTTAGTTCATCTTTTAGTAATTTGGTAAATAAGGGTTTTATGTTAACATTTTTTCTCTCTATATCAAAACACATGAACTGTCCCTTTCTTGGAGTTTCTCGCTGTAAATTGCCTTATTATGTATTAATTCCATTTTTATTATAAAATATAGGCTGCTCCAGTATAGCAGTAGATTTATATGGGCCTCTTTGGAGAACAAAACTTCGAAGGAAGATCTGCTGAAACAGTTGAAAGATTTAGAATACACTCTAAGCACAGGACGAAAGTGTAAGTTACACTTTGAGGGCAAATTGTTGTAATATTGTGTTTTAGTTTTTTTGAATGAGAATGGTTAATACTCCTACAAATATTTTCCTTTTAAAGCCAGATATTATCATAGTAATTGGACAAAAATTAAGATTTTTTTTCGGGAAAACCCAATGTGTGGCTACCATTAATTATGTGCTTGATACTAAGCATATCTGTTTTATGTAATTGAATATCACATCAGTGTTTTTTTCTGTCAATACTAAAGAATTTGTAGTGTTAATTTGTGTTGCGATGCAAATTTAAGTTAAAAAACATCACCACAGCCAAATGTGTGCCAAGTGAATTGTGTCACTTCTCACCAGAATCTGATTGATTGGTTTTTTTATTAAATAAAACACGTTAAGAAATCTTTTTGTGGTTTTGATATCACAATTCACGTAATGTAAATTTTGCTGTGGTGACTAATATGTAAGTACCTAATATACTTTAGCATCATGGTAATATTTAATTGTGATTAAATGTGTATATAATTCAATTAATTAATATATTTATAGTGATTTGAGATGTGCATTAATAGCAATGCCTTTTTTAGTGTCAACCTAAATTAAGTGTAAATAAATGAGAAAGTTATATTAAAAATACAGTCACGCACGCAGCATTAAAATGTATTTTATTTTGTTTCAAAGTGCAGTTTATACTTCAGACTATTTTGATATGTGATGTGATATTAAAAGGTATAAGTGGCATCCTTTGGACTTTTTAATGATTTGTAGGGAATAAAATGAGGTATTTTAAAAATGATTCTTTTTACTGTAAAGAAAATAAGTTTGCTGTAAATTTAGAGATATGTGATAATGTATAAAATATAACATTTAAGAAATAAGAATATGGGTAAATATTTTAAATATATATATGATTTTTTTGTGTGTTTTTCTTAACAGTGTACCGATTTGGCCGAGGTGTTGATACATTATATGCTGCATTGAGTACTCTGCACTTAAGTGACCCTGCTCTTCGTTACACAATCACATTTTCAAAAATTAATATGGCATTGTATTTGCTCACCGATCATATCATATGGTTGGGACGTGCAGGTCTATTGAACATTGACAAAACAAAATGGGCAAGGTTGAGTTACAAGCTTTGGTTATTTTCTCTAGTGATGAACTTATCGAGAGATTTTTATGAAATAAAACAAATTCTCAAGAAATTGAGCTATGGCGGCTCAAATCAAGTACTACAAGCTAAAATGTCTCATCCACCCAATACCATTATTTCAAAATTGAATTTGTATTACAAAATATTAGCCCTCCACAAAGATGTTGTTATCGATACAGTTAAAAATGGCTGTGATATTTGTTTGCCTCTATCACAGCTTGGTTACCTATCAATTTCACCAAGGACTGTTGGTTTGTTTGGAGTTATCTCATCTGTGGCTGGGATGTTTCCCTTATTAGATTCTTCTTACAAATTGTCCCCTTAAAAATATATATATTTATATTACTGTGTATATTTTTTGTTTTGAAAATATGTACTCTGAACTTTAATATTATATTATCTTTTGGATTGTCATTTTATCTGAAGTTTTTTATATGTTTATAATACAAATGTTTGGCTAAGTTAACAAGGTTAATAAATCTAATGCCACTTTGATTTGCCCTGGAACAAATTATTAGTATTATAATAATTTTTTTTTAGCTTTTTCTGTGGACAGTATATTCAGATTTAGTATGAACTGGTAATATTTATTTTTCAGCACAAAAATAAGGTTTTATATGTAAATAAATCGTAGTTATTACTTATTCATTTCTACTTTTCTAAAAAAAATAACTAAATCTATTGACTTATTTTTAAAATATTGCAGTTCGGGATAAAAAAAAATGTTCTTTTTATTATATGTATGAGGAAGAAAAAAATATTTTGTAATAAGAGACTAAAGTAAACAAATTTAAAATATTCTTCATCACTTGTACATATTCTTCTGCTTTTAATTTTATATGTAAATGTGAAAAGTGAAAATAAAAATGCAGAAAGAGAAATTATCTCATCCTTAGGAGAATTAAATAAATTCACTGATTTTTTTTTTAAAGAATGCAATCTAGATGTAATTTGTTAAGACATTTTCACTACTTTCTCAGAATATTCATTTTAGCATAATATAAATTTAAATAAACATTTTTATGATATCAACTTGAAGTATATTTTTGTAAACCGAATAAGAGAAATTTACCTATAAATAAAAAGTATGTACATAAAATAGATCAATAAAGCAAGATCAAATACAATTTATTAGTTTGTTAATTATTATTATTTTTTGTTTATTCTATACTTTTGTTTGATTGTTGTATTTTAAACTTCCATATTTTGTATATAAATTTATCTGATGTTACGTAAAATTTTGTTTTACGTTGAATTCTTGTGTGTATTATGGTCTTTTATTAAGAATTGTTTTTTTTAAAAATTTTAATGAATAAAATTTTTAAGTCCTTCATATGCTATTTAAGAGTACTTTATTTGTTATTGATTGTACAAAATATTTTTTTTTCTAAAAATTGTATTAAGGTTGCTATTTATGTTGAAGTGAATTAGATATTCAACTGTGCTTCCCAGCCTTATATAACATTTTGAAATGAGAGAAAATTGAACAAAAAGTAATCCTAAGTTAGTATTTGTGGTAAAGGAGCCATTTTATTTGCTTTGTTCGTGATTGTTTCTAACCTTCCTTCAAATGATATATGGGTAATATCTTTCCCTAGGAATATTAATAATCCTCTTAAAATTTTTATTAGTAAATTGTATTGAATTGTTTTAATTGATATAATCAAATACTCTTTTTTTCTTTATCATTAACTATTGGTGAATTTTAGAATTCTAAAGTGGATTAATTTGAATAATTTGAGTATTGTGACTTATCTAGGAAATGTATTCTTATGTTCAGTCTTCTAAATATGAAACAAAAATTTATTTACATATAATTTCAATTTCATTCGAATCTTTGTAACTTCTAATAATGTGAGTGATCCTTTATATAGAATATTTATATCAAATTTTCAAAATATTAGCAAATTAACTTATAAGAAAAATTAATTTAAAAACAGAATTTTTTTTTTTAAGATATTAATAAGGTGAGGGAGAAATGCGCGTTCACAAAAAAGGTGTAGTTCTTAAGTTATGGAAGAATCTAATACATCTTTTTTGGGAGAAATAAATAGTTACTATGCATTTCTTTTCTTTTTTTTACTGAATTGAAGAAAAAAAGTTTTCTTTTAAAAAAAATGTTTTTATAATTTTACATTACATTTCAATAAATTTGTTTTCAGTTGCTTAGTACTGTTCCACACTTATCCACAGTTTTACTGAAGAAAAAGTTAATCTAACTTAATTTTAATTCCTCCTGGAAAATTGAGGTGCAAAGAATACATTAGAAGAATTTTTTTCCTCCTTTGAGATTTAATTTTTCATATCACATTTGAAGGTAACAAGTTTATATTACAATTCTGTTGAAAATTACTTTTTATTTATACCTTATAAGTCACTAATTCATCAAAGGGAGCATAAATCAGATATTTATCATATTATAAATATGTTATTAGGGTCTGTTATAAATATGTATTTCATTTATTATTAGGGTCTGAATGATAGTGACATAAAAATAACAAAACAAATAATTTTAGGAAGTTTTAAGATGATCTAAGGAATAATATTCTGTGTATTTTTGTAAAATATTAACAATAATTCCTGAATAAACCATTCCTTGTTAGTTTTTGAATGAGTCCTCACCCAAACTTTTCTTTTTAAAGTGAGATTGTCATCAAGAAGAAAACTAAATTATATTAATAATTTTAAAAACATACTTTTTGAAATCCTTTAAATTTTTGTTATCGAATATGAAAAACCCCATTAAGTCAAAAAAATATCAATTTTAAAAAAGAATAATTGATAGTAAAGGAGAAATGGCAGCACACACATAAAAAAGATTCATTAAAAAGAGATAATTCCGCTTATTTCAAAATATGCACAAAGGAAAGCTTATTGCTTAAGGGGACTTCGTACAATTTCTTTCTGCTTATGCACTTAAAAATTATGTTTTAACATTTCATATAGTGCTGAAGTTGCTAACCTTTTTTGGATCGTTGTTCCTTTTATTAAAAAAAACCGACTCGTCTTTCTTAATAGTTAACTATAACTTAACCCATGAGGGCCAAGACCTACTGTGCGCCTGTCTCAGTATACGTGGCCTTGAGGTGCATGAGCAGATGCTCCGGTCAGGTGGTCAGTCTGACGCGAAACACCCAGTGTTAAGTTTCCAAGCAAGCTTGGTACTCATTTATCGACCCACTGAAGAGATGAAAGGCTAAATTGACTTTGCCCAGCCCAGGGTTTGAACCTCGGACCTGTGGTTTGGAAGCACAATGCACTACCACTCAGCCACTGGGGTTCTTATAGTTAATTATATTAATTGCTAAAATATTATCTATTATATGCCTGTTTTATCTATCTAATAAGAATTGGAGTGTAGAAAATAATTAAGGGGACATGGTACGATTTACGCAAAATTTTTTAATTTAAGGATTTTTAATATTTTTTTGGTTGCCCCCTATGTATGTATACTATGTTAAACATATTTTGTGCTCAAAATTTCATAAAAAGATAGCCATGTAATTTTTTAAGGAAAAAACTTGAAATTTTTGAAGTGATTTTAAAATGCTACTCCTCCTACAAAAATTGATGTACACGCATGAAATTTTATTTACAAGTACGTCAAACTATGTAAAATAAAAGTTGGTATGGGTTTTGCGTTAACGTGATTGCGTAACGTCTTACAATACTTCTTTTTATGAATGTTTATTGAAAATTCCTTACAAAATGTATAAATTCTGAGTTTAATTATATTTAAAAAAATAAATATTCCTTTGATTCAAAAATGCATACCAACTTTTGTTACATGTACTTTTGGGAATAGGTAAAAAAAATTTCAAAGCATTAGGCGCAATAGAAAAAAAGCCTTAGCATTTTAAATGAAGACAAAATAGTTATTTTATCTTTCTGAGATAAGTTAGTTTAAAGTTTTGATTTGCCATAGGGATGTAAATAAAAACGAACGTAAAAGCTATCATGATTCTGCATTTTTTAAGTTTAGAGCTTTCAAATTTTGTGAGGTTATAGGAAAGTAAATAAAGAAAAATTAAGGCTAAAAAAATTAAATTTGATTTTTTGACCAATTTCGGTCAATTGAATCGTACTGTGTCCCCTTAAAATGACCTTCAAAATACAGTAAAAAGTTGTTTATTCAAAATTTAAAAATGGGCATAAAATCGATAAAAAAATTATTTGAGATGATTTAGACTGGTGGCGTTTTAACAGCTTTTTAAAGGTAGGTTCCAATTTTCTTGATATCAGTCGTAAATCGCCACAGGCAGTGATATGTAGTCTGTCCCTTTTCTCTAGGACTGTGAATTAGCTACTGCACTGGACCCACAGGCTCAGCGAACTGTTTTGATTTTAAGAAAAAAGCGTGAAATGTGACAGATATCTAAGAAAAAGCCCGTGGTCAAGTCTCCCAAATTAACTTCTTTCAACTTTTTATCTTCATAACACGTACAAAAGTAATACATCGTTCTAAAAGATAATTATTTTGATAATATTACTAATAAAAAATTGAAAAATTAGGTTTTAGTGTTCTGAGCCCTCTTAAGCGTGAATGAGCAGTATCACTAACACACTTATTATAAAGTGATATATCCCTATAATATGGCTTTGCCAGTGGCGTTTTGGAGAATGTTAGGACCCCCCTCCTCCTGCAAAGTCAGATTTTGGGGATCTTATAAAACCATACCATAACATAGGCTTTGGGCCCCCTAGAATCCTGCCCCCCCCCCCCCCCCGCTATGTAGGGGGGCACGGCACGTCATGGAATTTTGCTAATTATAAATCATTAATGGGGGGGGGGGGCGAAAAGTTGTTGAATTGAAGGGAGCTATGAAATATTTATACTCGTATAAAAATGGATACATTTTTATATATACATTTTACACTATTTTTTTCTAGGAATAGTTTTTCTTTCTAAAAATTTTGGAGAGTTCTGAAAATGCTGCTAATGTATTAGATTATGTGCAGGTGTCTAAATTGTATTAAAAATTGAGTTATACTTAACTTGATTAATGTGCAGGAATTGTGTGTGTGTGTATTTTATGGAGTACTCACTGACTGGGGACTGACGGAGCAAGAACCAATGCAGGCTAAACTATGTCAAGTATGTTATTGAATATAATATATTGTTCGACCAGTTTAATTGTAAACTTTTGTATTTAATTGTAATGGATTTTCTATAGCATACATAGTGTATAAAACCTTAATATTTTTAAATAATAAAAAGGCAAACTGTTTTTTTACAACATTAAACTTTTATTGATAGCTCTGCTAATCTAAATATCAATATACAAAACATATATATTAACACAATAACTTTTTGTAAAGTTTCATAGTATTATATACAGACATTTTCAGCTCTTTTCCGTAAAAAAAAATTATCATAAATGCAAAAATATAATTGTATGCATTCTCAACATCAAAATAATTTCTGATATTTTTTAACTGTGTAAGATTTAAGCGATTTTGATTTCATCACACAATGCAATTAGTTCCAAAAATTTTTGTTTTCATGACACATAACATGATTTTATTTGTATTGGATTGCATACAAATAGGTTTCTCTCTTTTTCAAATTTTATAAAATTGAATTAAAAATTAATCATTTTCTCTCCGGAACAATTTTCGGATCTTAATACGTTTTGCTTAAAACTATTATGCAACGAATTTATCTTGAATAGAAGGTGAAATAAACATTTTAAAATTATTTAGACGTATTTATGCGAATTTGAATGCACTTTCAAAAACTTTTTCAAGAAGAGGAACCAGCTCTTAAATCGAAGCAAACAGTAAAAATCGCTTTGTACGTTAATTCTTTACAATTAAAGTTATTTTTAAAACAAAAAGACAGAACAAGACAATCATATCGATTTCACAATGAAACCAGCCATTGTGTATGGCAATTTCTTCTAGTAGAAGCTCAAGAAGTTTGTATCCATAATTCTTCAGTATTACATTGAACTTAATGGATACGCTTTAAAAATATCTTTGTTATTGGAGGGATAAAAGTGGTCACAAAGGTATATACTATGTCGATTTGCATAAAATTCGATCAATATGAATTGTATTGAATATCTGAAATATTTGTACGATCCATACATACAAGTTACTCAAATAAACAAGAATCCAAGGACAAACGTATGACCTGAAAGTTCAGTTAATAAAAAATAGTCTCGATGAACTTAGTTTTGCCCGAAATGTTTGGTTATCTTGATTGCTGACTGCCACAGAAACATGAAATAGGAAGCAGGAAGGCATCAATGTAAAATCCTCTATGGGGCTCCCAAGCCAACAATCGATATAATTTATATTGCTGCAAGCAGGCAGATATCGTTTCAGTTCCACATGTAGCAACATATCCTGCTGTATGGCTGTAAAAAGAAGAGAAAAACTTCAAAATGAGAGATTATAATTAACATGGAGCATTAAATACGTAAATGAAAGCGCAAGGGGCATATTACTCATCATGATTTTCAAATAATGATTAATAAAAACCGACTGCAGTAAATTGAATCACATTCCTGTAGTTTTTTAATTTGCTTATAACTCTAAAACGTGCAGATGTGACATAATTATCAAGTTGATTGTAATCATTAAAAAATTTGACAAATTTTATAATATCACTGATTATAAAAACTAAGAGGAGTTTCTATTTTTATGATATATATCATTGTTTTCTTAATAATATGTTTTGGAGCAAAGACATAACATTTTAAATATATCATATGATCTGTGAAATAAATCAATTCTTATATCTGGTGTCTTTTGGGGAAAATAATTTCTTAAGAATATGTGGATGTATTATGTGAATTTCGATGCATTTGCACAAAAAATAAACTGTAGGTTTTTTTAATAGGATATAAAAAAAAAGACAAATTTCAGAAAGAAACAAATGATTAAAAAATACACTGTGCTGGTGACGTAAAATAAGCACTTTGAAGGAAGCATTCAATTCGCACTCGAATTTTTTATTACGCTTATGCCGCGATGGGATACATGCAAATAATTAGCATTTCACCGTAAACGCATAGCATGAACGCCTGTAACGCTACGCAAAAGGAGTAACGGAATTACCTTTTTGTGGTGTTTTATTTGAGCAATTTCGGAAACCTTTAAGAAAAATACGCGCTTCAGTTCAGCACGTTTGAGGAAGAAGTATTGCTTACAAAAAGTGCTGATTATCCTTCAAGAAGTCGGTGGTCGTATCACAGACGTAACCAAGTAACAGTAATGCAGATCTATAATTGATGGATGCAGGAAAGAACAACTGACCGACGGTATCGATTCACGAGCCTCGCCAATGGTAGCAATTGTGAACTCTGGGTTGGTGATGTATTTCTCTAGCACCTTATGATAAAGCCGGGATTCCACTAAAGGTCGGTCGTGAAAATAGATTGACGTACGTAAAATTCGTCGGGAACAAAGCCCTCACGTTAAAGTGGTACAGAAATTAGGAGAGAGATTATAAGCTCAAGTTCCACTCCCTTTTGTAATTTGACCATATTTTAAAAAAAATACGCGATCAATTTCCTATAGACTTCGAGCTGTTTGTAAGTACGGCATTTATGAGCAATTATTGATCGATCGGAGAAGTGTTTTCATTGCTTTTTCAGAAAAAGGGGAGGGGAGAATTCTGTATTGTAAAAGTTTATTTGTTTTTGTTCTTACATTAATGATCACATTTTAGTTCATCCCGAACAATACTGTGGATGTAGCATTACAATTTGTGAAAGTAACTTTTTACATAGTTGCTTATGTCACGTATTAGTTAATTCAAGGAGAGAAAAACGTTTTTAGCTTTTAATCATCATATCCACACATTGACACAAATGGCTGAACGGACGCAAATTGTGTACTCAGCTTTTCTGTACGTGTAACATTATCATATCTCATTGTAATTTTATCTCATTCTTCGTCAAAGTAAATATAAAATATGTAGGCAGATTTGTGATTTAGCTACATTAAAATGTGATGGATGCTCTAACATGATTCACATGTAATGGGTTATTGACGATAATCTGAGGCCATTTTTTTAGAATATTCTTGAACACTTGTCCATCTCGTTTGTAAATTATAATTTTACCTGCATAATAAATGTAAATTATACTTAAAAATGAAAATATGGATGATTGTGTATTGAATTTAGTGAAAATTTAATCGTCAGGTTTCCTTGTTTATTTTCAAAATTGAAATTAAGATAGTTAAAAAAATAAAAGTTCTACTTTTAATCAATATTGTAAATAGATTTCAAAATGTATGTTAAAAGAAGTAATGTACACAAAATCTTTGAGAGATTATTTTTTAAAAGTTGCACATGTGTAGAAATAAATAGATGTATTAGCATTAGAATAAATTTTAAACATCCTTATGTAGGAAAAAGAAAGAAAAGTATTCTTTAAAATTCTTATAAATAAATGTAGTATTCATACTTTTTATCATTAAAAGTTTCTTAAAAAATGGATATGCTGATACATTTTTATACAAAAATTTGAAATGTATAAGCAAGCGTGATAAAAAGAGAAAAAAAGAACCCAGTTTAAAAATGATTTAAAACTTATAAAAATATTAAAATATAAGTAAAATTAATTTTTTTAAAAATTGGTTAAATTTCTGTGAGCGAATTTAGTGCTTAAGCAAAAATATTACCAAAACGATTTCTTAAAAGATCTTGCTTGCTTTTTTATTACAGTTGCTCTGCAATCGTTTGGAAGTCGTCGCTTTAAAAAAAAATCTGCTTCTGTGTTTATATTATCCGTAATGCTTCATTAAGTAAACTTTGTTTTACAACAAAACCAGAATATTTTTTAAAAAAATGGTTACCTTTTTAAAAAACGTGTATGCTGAGTATATTACGATATTATACGAGTAATTCAGTGAAAAATAGGAATAATTTATATTCTGTTATAGATGAAAAGAATTATGTTCTTAAAATACCTGCAACAGATTACTTTAAAAGAATATTAAGGATTTGAATCTCAAACTCTTAGTATCTGAAGAGACTAACTTAACATTATAATAAACATTAAAAAAAAAACATTAATATTGTAATTATGAGCTAAATTCGTGATAATCACATGATAAATGTAATAACACCTCTTTTCCATTGAATTCAAAGTTCAGTTCAGTTCCGTACAGCGATAAACTGTAAATCTGGAGATTTGGCCATCGCCTTATGCTCCAACAGAATTTGAAGTAGTTTCTTAAAAGGGTTTACAACGTACAGCTATATAGTGATTGCACTGTAAATCTGCAGACTTAGTCATCGCCTTGTGCTTCGACAGAAATTGATGAAAATAGAGTATTTTGGATCTATTAGTTGATATTTTAGAATCTATATTGGTTGATATTAAAAATTCTTCTACTTTTTGGATATGCTCTATTGTTTTACAATTCGCTATTGATGAATAAGACCATTCTCCGTGGTTGGAGATAAAATTTTTCGTTGCATTTTGTATTTGCTACAAGTTAAAATGAAATGTTCACTTGTTTCTGGCACTTGACATTCCGAACACATAAAAAGAACATAACATTCAAAGTTGCAATTAGACTTCTATTTGTAAAATATAGTTACAGTTTCTTATTTGATAATTACATAGAGATGTCCAAATATTCAAATTCTTCAAACAGTATTTTTTAAAAAAATCCTTATATTATACAGGTACTTTAAATCGAGTGAATTTTATTTACCCATGTGCTTTATTATTCTAAGCAAATATTTAGAAAATTTCTGTGAACAGTAAAAGTTGGCAACAGTGAAACACATGAACTGATTAGCTGGAAATACATGATTACATTATCATGTCATTATGACATCATATGAATGTAACTCACTGAAATTGAAATTATTTCAGGGATATTTTTGTTGCAGTGTAGAAAAGTATTTTTTTTTTAAAATTGAGATAGTTTTTTTAAATTTAAATTTAAAATTTACGAACGAATCATTCTCGAATTTCACAAAAAACAGTACAGATGTAATTAATCTATTAAATTATTGATACATAATATATATGTATATATATATCGGTACTTACGTATTATGCCGTCGAGCAATTTTTCCAACATAAAAAACGTCACCAATTCAAAAAGTATCGCTAAATCTTATCTTCATTACAATAATTGTGTTTGAGCATGCACGGGAACAGTATTTTAGAATTGACTACGTATCGTGACATTTGGCGACGTCTTTTAATTTGATTAAAATAGTCTCGTTGGTATAATACATAAGTACCAAAACATTTTATTCTTCATTTCTTACCTGCATTCCTCTATGCGTACTGTTTGAGTATAGTTAGCTCCGGTTTCCTCAAATTCTACATTCACAATAATTTTCCATAACCCTGCAGTGTTGATTGCTCTTAGGGGTTTGGCATAATGAACATTGGAGATGCAATCGCTACCATTGTTGGGGTTACTTGTGGGTGGAGCTATTGCCTTTCCTTCGAAGGAGTAAGAAATTGATGTAGACTGGAGGGGAACTGAATTTTCGAACACTTTGTTGAGATTGTCATCGACAATGTTAGAAGAAGCACTGATGTCTACCAAGAAATGATCCAATGGATGACGATTCTTCTCAATTGCTTTTTTGATTTCGTCTCTGTAAAGTAAAGAATGTATATACCTTTACCATATAACCTTAATAAACTGTAACCATTATAGAGAATGTAATTTAACCATATACTGTACGTATGGGTTTAGTTAGTTAAAACTCATATCTGTAGACCTTGAATGTACCTTCGTCAACAAAATACTGGAGCCTAGCAGTGCTCAAGTGTAGTTTTAAGTGCAGCGTTAATAAACACTCATTCATAGGAATCTAATTATTTTATGTTTTTTTATCAGTCACACTTAAATATGTATCAACACGTCTCTTAAAATTAACCCTTTAACTGTCAAGTTATTTTGATGATTTGGGTACACAAATTGTCTAATTTTTTTGAACCAAAGAACTTCTAACCTCTAACCTTTGAAGTCTTCAGTAAAGTGCTGCCATCTATTGAATTGAGCGCACATTAACTTTTCCCGAGAATCAGTCGGGTTTGACAAAGAGATGAAGCTGAAATAAAAGTCTCCCGATATATATTAGGGTAAAGCCTTTCCTTCCATGAGAGGAGGTCGTTTCTTTCCTCTGCGAATTGAAATTAGTAAAAGCTCAATAAAAGAGCCTTTTAAGTAACTTAGATGAGGATTTCTTTTCTGGTGTAGTTGATTCAGAATGAGTACCTAGCGAAACCACTGATAGGCAAGTCTAATCTTCTCCAAAAGATAACAACTACCGTTTAAAGCTATGATATACTGAGATTGTAGAGAATTTGTTTTCTTTGTTTATAAATAAATTGTATACTATCTTTTTTTTTTTACCTTTAAAATTACCAAACTTACTTTGGATACTCAGGATCTTGTAGACAGTAGGTCAGGTTGTTGAATCTAGCACATATAGGAGTCTCGGGTTCGTGGTAATAGTTTTGGCTTGAAGGTGTGCTAACTGGCGTTGGTGATGAACTTGGTGGTGCTTGTGTCGTGGTGGTAGTTGTAGTCGTTGTAGAGGTCGTAGTTGATGTAGTTAGCTTAGGCTTAAAGTCTGGCAGAGGAAGATGATAGCGAGATGCATTTGGTTTCCAAGCATTCCAAACTGCAGGGGCTTTGGTGCTTGGTCTTTCTGCTGGGGCGTATTGGAACATGTAGGAGGGAGTAGTTTTGTGATTTTTCATTTCTTCAGATTCAGCGTCTGATGCCTTCTTGAGAACAGGAATCCGAGTTGTAGAGGTTGTGTGAACTGCAGTCGTCAGTGATAATGACTCATTGGGTTCAACCATGTAACTGTTTTTAGGTGCCTTTGTCAAGAGCTATAAAATATGTAAGAGGTATTAGTTTTGCGTAATATTCCTTGCATATGTAGAGTAACTGTTAATACTTTAAAATTTTTTCAATTAGTTTACTGTTAATATGTATAAGGTGCATTCGTATTGTGGCGTTGGCAATGCTCAAGTGTGATGGCGACTTGTTTGTGTTGTTGTGCGGCTCAAGAAGTGCAAACAGACCATTTTTAATCTAAGTACAGCTACCTGGAGTGTAATATCCATTGGTGGGAGCGGGTGATTTCGTTTGTGGCGGTGTGATATCAATATAAACTAGTACCAACATCACGCGAAGACGATAGTTTTGGCGTGATTGGTTAAGTACTCGCTTTCGGAACGGAAGGTACCCAGAACGAACCTTTCTTCCTTCATTGGTGACCCTGGCCGTGCAAAGGAACCGCACTCTTCACGCGCCGCAGTCATGGTGCCATCTATCCACCACAAAAGCAACTAAGCCGTCAAACATTGACGCAAATAAGC
Source organism: Trichonephila inaurata madagascariensis (assembly GCA_019973955.1). Classification (NCBI taxonomy): domain Eukaryota; kingdom Metazoa; phylum Arthropoda; class Arachnida; order Araneae; family Nephilidae; genus Trichonephila; species Trichonephila inaurata. The sequence continues at coordinate 73,209 of BMAV01022020.1, forward strand.
CGTTACTTCTCAAAGTCGTCTCACACAAATGACGTAATTCTCAAAGCCGTCTCGCACGAATGACGCAACCCACCAAGTGACGCAACTGCTTACATGCTCGCCACGAATATGGTATCGTTTGTTCGCCTATTCACCGAAACACTGGCAGGGGAGCATGTGGCGGTGTGATATCAATATAAACTAGTACCAACATCACGCGAAGACGATCGTTTTGGCGTGATCGGTTTAGTACTCGCGTTCGGAACGGAAGATACCCAGAACCAACCTTCCCTCCTTCACGTTCTTTCTCCCTACGACAGCAGTAATGCCAACCAATGAATAATGTCATTTGAGCAAATATGGGTAGTAAGATTTAGGGTAATATGGGCAGCACCGAAATTTGATGAAGTAATGCTTTTCAACCCTATTCTCAGATCATTCTCTCGTCCTTTGAATTCTTCCTTCCTCAAACCTCTTCCTTATAATTACTTTGGTCTAGTTACAGCAGTACAGGGGCTCATCTTTTGTCACTACTGAATTCTTGCAGTCAGCAGCATCATTTTTGTAGGGGCTGAGTCCAATTTCAGCACATAAAACAACCTGCGGAAATCGTGGAAGACATAAGAAAGTTGAAAGTGCAGAGGTTCTGGCTTCTACTAAGTAGAGAGTTGCCAACAGAGGTCATAGAGGAGGTGTTGGGGCAAAACGCAGAGTAACATTAAGTGCCAACAAACACAATGATTCTGAATTTTTCCTCATTGGGGTGCTAACTATTATGATGAAAATCAGGGACAGGGATGGGTATAATGTTATGGCTCTTGTTCATCTTGATTCCATAAGGAATATGTCGAATTAGAGGATGACTCCTTCTATTGTAATGAGTGTAGCATATGATAGAAGAGTAAGTCCTCATCAAATGTTTTTTCACCCTTAAGTTAGTAATAATTTGAGTTAATTTAATAATTTGTCTACTTTTCACCATTTAATTATTTTTAATTTGTAGATAAAACTTGGACAATTTTTGTGACACAATTTGTTCAATAACAAAGGTTTAATTTTACTATACTTATCATTTTCCAAACATTTGATTTGTGTAAAAATGCATTTTTGATTGTAAAAGGTAAATGTAGAGGTGACAGTTTCTTTTATCTTTTTATAATGCAGCCTGCCCATTTTCCCGGCAATTGTGCCCATATTACCTATAATATAAGGGAAATATGTGCAATTGCAGAATTTGTTTTGGAGCTTCTTTATACTCAGAGCAACAAGAGTTAGAGGTTTGTTCATGGTGTTTTCACTATTGCAGCCTGCAATAGTGAATTCACTCTATTAATCTTTCTCGCGATAATCTTTCTGTTTATATTTCTTTTCATTTGCATCTAAAAAGCTAAAATACACCCTTCATTTCAGTTATTTGTATATTTTTGTAAACAATTTCGAAACATGAGCGTAGTTTGCTGGAAAAAGTAAAATCGAGATAATAAAATAAAATCATATTAAATGAAGCAATCAAAATAAGAGTAAACATCATAACAATAGCTCTACAGTTTTGTAAATGTAATTATTTAATTACCTTAATTTAATAATTTTGTAAATATGTTTCGTTATCGAATAAATTTTAATTAGATAGAATATGGATAAATATGATTTTTTTTTTCGTTATTTTTAAAAAGACGTGAATAACTTTTAATCAAAATAATCTCCTGCAAACGATTTCAGTCGTACAAAAGGAAAAGAACGAACATTTATCATTTTTTTTAAAAAAAAAAGAAAAGAATTCTTTATAAAATACACCCAAAAGACATTATATAACAGAGGAAAAAGAAGAAATTTTATTTTAATGATGTCATTTCATTTTTCTTACAGAAAAAATAATTTAATTCAGTTAAAGCATATTGTTCTCAATTTACTTTGAAGTACCAGATAAATATAGATCGTTCAAATAAAATACTATTTATATAATTTATTTAGGCTTACAATCTTTTTTTTTTTGTTTCAATTTTTAATTTGTAAATATTTTCTTAAGCATTTCGTAGTTATTAATGATCATTAATTCCAATAGAAGACAATGCATTAGAAGGTGATATTAATTGCATTAATTATACACTAATACATTTTAATTACGTACAACCAATGTTATGTATATTGTTAATTGCTATACGTATGAAAAAGTAATGTTATTTATTTATATATTTCTTAAGTGAGATGTGACAAAATTTACCTTTTGAAATTCTCTAATCTTCGCATTAAACTTTTCATCTGATTCCGCTTCGTTAAGATGGTCTTTCACTTCAGTTTGTTTTGAAGAATCACTTGCAGTTTTCATTTTATCGTTTATTTCGAATAAAAATGGATCATAAGCCTCGGTGTATTCGTAAAGGTAAGGATTTTCTGTTTGTCGTGCTACGTAAATGGATACTTCTTCTGGTAAATGTAAAGCAGCTCTTTCTCCACCTGTAGGGGATAAAAAGGATTCGAAATTCAATGATAAATATATAATGGCTTGTGTGGAATTTATTATATTTATTTTCAAATAACTAAAATATTAATATAGTGGAAATAACTTCAGTTTTACCCATATACTTTTTTATTCATTTTGACTTGTCAATAGAATATTTACCACTAATTGCTTCTAATAATGAAACCCACAGAATATAACAAGTATTTCCTTTACCTTTGTCTGCATTTTAGATCCCTCTCTTCAATAGTTTTTTTTATGATATTGTTATGGTATGTTGATTACTTCTAGCAAATTTCTGGATTAACATGTTTTGAAATTAGGCTTAAATTAACCAATGTATATGTTGTTGTCGTGTGTTTAATCCTGGGATACATACGAAAGCCGAGAGATAGATGAATAGAAACATGCAGCACAATCACAGAAGAATATGGACTTTATTATACAAACGATGATACCAGCATAGAACAGAAGGTGTGTGCGCTGTTTTCCATTCGAGACGTCCGACTTCTTTTCCCGAAGATACATCCATGCATTATTCGGGATTTGAACCCGGGCCCACTCGATTACAAGCCGAGTGTCATAACCTCCATATTGAGTGGGGCATATACTTTAAATATTATAATTCAAATAGCGGGAATGAGTTCTCATTATGTAATTCCTACTATTTCATATTTTATTTCAATATTCAACAGTGTAAACGGGTTTCTAAAGGATTTATTCAAGTTTTATGGATATCTGAATATTATATGAGAGATAACTGAATGAGCCTTTCCGGTTTCAAAAAGTTCCTACATTGGCATAAATTATTAAAAAAATAATCGATATTAGAAAGTAATCGGTTAATAAAGTACCAACAAAAACTCTCTTTCTTATATAACTGATGCGGGCCATACCAAATTTTATTAAAAGAATATTTTAATGTTTAGAATTATTGAAAATACATTTTATTTGTAATATTTGAGAATAACTTTTTACAGAAAATACATATATATTATTCCATTCTATTTTATAAAATAATGCTAAGTTATAACATTATACAAGGTTAAAGCCTACGAGAGACTTATTGGTAAAATTCTGCTCCATGTCTTGAATGCCATGATAGAATATATGTGTCAAATATAGCTTAGTTTTAAAAGACGATGTTGGACATTTGATGAGATGAAAGCAGTTCAGTTATAGTAGTACTGCATATTAAATCTTATTACAAATAGTTTATAATACATGGTTATGTACAAATAGTTTATAATACATGGCTATAATGACACACGGAAAATTAAATTAATTTGAACGGTCAAGCTAGTTTAAGCAAGTTTAATATATAAGCCAATTTAATTGTTTAAAATAATTTGATAAGTTAACGGTTCAATCCATTAAAAGTCTTGCGACCTTACCTTCATGATGCTCCTCTACAGAAGATCCAGCAGCTTCAGTTTCAGAAGAATCTTTTGAATATGATGAAGATGTCTGAGAGTGAGAGAGTCCACCATGTGCTGATGGATATCCAAATTTAGCTTCACTTTGCAAACCTGTTGCATGCGGAGCAAACAGCTGTTCAGGTGTCATGTAGCCAGAAGTTATTTCCGAATTTGGAGCTTTTGTGGAACTAGTGCTTTCTGCAGAAGTTCCGTAATCCGAAGAACTCTTTTCATCTGAATAAGGAGAAATTTCATGCATACCAGATGAACCACCGTTTTGAGCGATTTGCTCGTTTGAATATAGTGGAGATTTATGGTGAGTGGATGCCTGTTGGTATCCATAATAATCATGAATATCTTGTTGACTACCTTCTACTGCTGTTGCAAGTGGATCTATTGGAGAAAATGGTGGCAATGTGTAACCGGCTTGGTCAGCATTTTGAATTTCCGTTATTTGACTCTTTACAGGATCTTGATTTGTTTGATATGAATTAGAATATCTGCTGTCTTCATATGGAGCATTTGTGCTTTTTGTAAATGACGAAGACTGAGAAGCTGGCGCCTGGGAGTGTGTATCTTGATATGAAGATCCTTGCATGAATTGATATTCATTGTATGGATTAGTTTGGATTGGTGTATTCGAGTACTGTTGTTGATTTGGAGGGTAATTAGGCATTGAGGAAGGCTGAGAGGATTCAGGGAAAGATTGAGGTGCAGAAGGATTACTGGAAGGTAATGAAAATTGCTTAACTGGCGTCGCAGGTTGTTGGAATTGTTGTTGCTGTTGCAATTGTTGGTAATATAATAACATTTGTTGAAACTCTTTTTCTGGATTTGGGCTTTTTACATTAGACTGAGCATTACTTCCATCATATTGCACAATACCTTGATTTCCTCCAAAGTGATTCTGGAACGAAGGAGCAATTCCAGCTTCGACTGGGGATCCAACCGGGCCTTGAAACGATGGATTTGAATTTGCAAATGATGATGGTTTGGTATTTGGATAAACATTTGGAGAAGGTTTGTTGTTTAACTGTTGTCTTACTGGCTGAGTATTTGGAATATTACCTTGGTTTCCTAATTGGGATTGTTGTTGCAACTGACTTAAAATTGCTCTACCTTCATTTGTTTGACTCAAAGAAGAAAATAAATTAGGATCTTGATTAAAAAAGTTGATATCGAAAGGATTATTAAACAATTTACCAACATTTGGCTTTTGTTGAAATCCAAATTGGGAGTTTATGTCTGTATTAGGCAACTGGCTTCCAGGAAAATTAGAAGCAAAACTTGGAAACTGAGAAGACTGAGCAAGCGAAGAACTCATAGGATTTCCCCTGTTTCTCATTGGCTTTGAAGGTGGTGATTTTCCAGGATTGTAACCATTTCCCTGGAACGATGGTCCAAAAGGTCTATTAGTTGGAGGCTTTGATTTAGGTGGATTTCTTTTATTCATGTTCTGAAAGTAGGCTCCAAAGTCTTTGTTATGTTGCAAAAATTGCTTGTAAATGCGGGGATGGAAGGGCAGAACATTTTCAGGATTTACAAATTCAACGTTTGGAGGTATGGAAGGTAAAGACGTTTCAAATTTCATGTTATAATGCGGGTTCTTCATTGAAGGTCCTCTTGGACGTTGATTAGGCTTTCTGTTTCGAGGTGGAGAATTATTCTGCCTAGCAGAATTTGCTCCTGGACTCCTGTTACTGTTCTGTCTTTGTGTGTTTCTCACTGAGCTCTCTGCAATGGGTGCTTTATAAGGTCTGATGTTCTGTTTAGGTTCTACTTTGTACCCACCTCCTCTGATGTCCAAAGTAACGCCTCGAGTTTTCTGAGGTCCATTTCTCTGTTTTTGTTGTGTGTTACCATTTAGTGGTCTTTGATTATTGTTTCTTGTGTTTTTTACTTTGTTCCTCGGATGATGAGGTCTAGAATTTGGTGCTTGAGAAAGTGTTGGTGACAATGGATTTACAAATGGAAGTACTTGGGAATTCAGTGATGGTAGTCCAATCATAGTGTTAAAACTGTCGTCGTGTAATTTTGGGTATATACCAACAAGAGGCATATTTGGCATATATGCACCTTGATTTATACTAAAATCTGATAAAGGTTCATAGTTGGTTTCAGAAAATCCAGTGAAGGGATTAATTCTAACGCCGTTGACTTCGCATAAAGTCGATAACGCTATCAAATGTAACAGGACCTAAAATAAAAAAAAAATATAGTAATTAAGTAATTAAAAATAATAATATTTTCTTAAACCGTTTAAAATATTCAAATATCTTACAAGAGCAATTCAAACATTTTTAAAAATTACGTTAAATTTTTTTTTAACAACTCGTTGTTTAACACAAGAAAGACTGAAACTTAGTAAATACTTATATTGCCCAAAAGCAGTCAAAATGACTGCATTGTGAACGAATAATTAACGCGTAAAAAAATTTGCTTAAAATTAACTTTAAATATTTTTTATATTACTTACAGTCATATAACAAGTTATTAGTAAATATTAACAATAAAAAAAATTTATTTCACTTGGAAAAAAAATATATTCTAAAAAATTCTAAGAAATTGTGCATTATATATGTAATTGTTTTTCTAATTGAAATTAAAAAAGCAGTCAAAATTACTTCCTTGGGCAATCTAGTGTTAATATTTTATAGCACTTTTGATATATAAAATTCTTAGAAATTTTTTTAATTATTACTTAATTCGCTCTTAGAAAGTGCTTCTTAAAGGAGCTTTTAACTTTACGCAAATCAGGTAACATAACGTAAAAGTAAAATTAATTTGTGTTTGCGAAGTCATAAATATGGATTATTCAAATTTAAGGGAATGAATGAAAACTTCTTTATTCAAATTTTAGTGAGTAAATTTCAAGTGCTTTATTTTACCATTTAAAACTATTGATAATCAGATATTATATTAAAAGGAAAATTAATTATTAAGTAATCGCATATTTCATTTCAAAAGTATTTTGAGGATCATTCTAAACGATTTTATTGTTTCTTTTCGTCAATTTATATTTTTGAGTCCTTTTTCAATTTTTACTATTAGTTCATGATCTCCCTATATCAGGTTCATATTTTCAATCGTTAATAAAATACATTTTAAAGCTCTCTATTGAGCTGAAATTTTATATACACAATTATTTTGGATGAAAATCCGGTAATTTAACTATAATTAATAAGAATCAATTGATTAAAACTAATTATTCGAAGAATTACAAATACAGCCACGTTGTTATCCTTTTTAGCCAAGTGTCAAAACTTTAAAAGGTTTTTCCCCCTCACATTTTAAAGCGCTCATTTGAGCTGAAATGTTCTATACACGATTGTTTTGAGGGACAATAGATAATTTAATTATAATTAATTGACTGAAACTAATTACTTAAAGGATTTCAGATAGTGCCACGTTGGCTTCATTTTTAGTGACTTAGGTCAAAACTGTAAAAGATTTTTTTTTCCTCACGTTTTAAAAGCATTCAGTTGAACTGAAATTTTATATACATGATTGTTTAGGATGACAATACCATACTTAAATGATAATTTACAAAATTAATTGTGACTTAATATTGTGATTCTGTCATATGTGTATACATATTTATATTAATTGTAATTATTTGATAAAAAGTAACTAAAATAAAATTTGTCTTTGTTGACATAAGTAGGAATTGACTTAAATATTTTTTTTATATTACTTGTTATATTTAAAACTTATTGTTGTGTACCATGTGAATTTTCTGTAATGCTTCGGTATCGGAAACCCATTTTAAAATATCGGTTTTCATTTTAAAATACAACAGTAAAATGACATAAAAGGAATGGGTATGAAATAATAATAACTTGTGTCTTTTCAAAGTTATACCTTTCCTTAGAATTTTAATTCACTCATATCTTCTTTTAAAAATTAATATTTCAAACGTGCTCATTGAGTTTTACTTTCAGACAAATAAAGTAAAAATTGCTGTTAATCCCTTAGATTTTTTTAAACCCTTTATCGACCGACGGTACTTGTAAGTACCACTCACTTTAAAATAACATAGAATAACCATTTTTATGAATATTCTGATGATACTTTTCAGGAATATTCTTTGAAATTCACTCTTCCAAGATATATGGCAGCACGGGTTCTACGACGAGTATTTTAGCAGGGAAGGGGCATAGTTTCATAGCAGAAATTGCGCTTTCAGCTGACGGCGTTTCAGCTGAATGCGAAGATTATCATTTTTGTCTCGAAAAAGTAATTAATGTCAAAATTTAAGGGTCTTATTTTTTTTTGTTTTTTTGTATGTTAATGAAGACCTTAGAAAAGGATTTGATATTTATTTTAAGTGAACAGCGTATATAATTAATTTTACAGTTGAATACCTTTAATTAATTAATTAGCTCTAACTAATTAAATTTCCCAAAGTTCAGTATTTTGTTTATGTAAATCCCTTAATTTTTAATGTAGTGATTCAAAAAAAAAAAAGTATTGCACGAAAAAAACTGCAATAAATCATAATGCGGTCGATAAAGGGTTGAAAAAATAGGGAGTGTGTGTGCTTATGACCACACGTAGAAGTGATAACTTCAAATTTTGTAGTGTTATTTCAGGGATTAATTAGATGAATATAAACAAGGGGATATTAGTATTGTCATATAAAATTATTTATTCACACACATATATCTGTATTCATAAAGTAATATTTATTCCGAAATATACAATCATATTTTTGAATTAATTGTATTCTAAGAAGGAAACAATAGGCTTATGGTAGCTGAAATAGGTTATAAAAACTTTAGATTCAAAATTATTTAAATATCTAAAAAATTCCATCAAGCGTTGTTCCGTACTTTGTCGTGCTTTCATTTGGGTCATTTGACATAATAAAATTGAATTTTGATTTTAAAAAATTTATCAAAGACTTTGATTTGTCTTTTGAAAAATCTACATTAAAATCCCCACTTAAAATAATAGGCAATTTGTTCAGAACAGTTGATCCGGCTTCAGTATGGGCAACTAAATTTTTGTGAATGAATTCGATAATTTTCATTACACTTTGATTTGGTGAAATATAAATAGTAACCATTAGAATTATTTGTCCATTTTCTGCTCTACATTTCGCTGCACAAATTTCTCCGATACATGACTCATTAAACCCAAATGATACAGTAGTATTGTTACGAGCGTTACAAACCCGAGCGTAACAATGTTTGGTTTTTTAAAACGCATTATCCAAGTTCACTCTCCAGCAAAACGCACCTAAAGAAGCTATCACTTCAAAAATGAATAAATCTTGTACAAAGTGCATAGAATTTGAATTAAATTATATTTCAATAATGTTGGGTTTAGCAAACTTTAACGAAAAAAAATAGTTTTTATAATAAACACGTATGCACGCACACACAGTATATTTTGAGCTTTTTATAAATTCACGGGAAAAGATATAATTACTAAATTAAGATGAAATGTTGTAAGTTTAGAATGTTTCTTGTGTTATTTTAAACGATTTTTTTTTATAAAAGAAACATACCCTTATATAAATTAATGAACAATATGTTAGTGTTAAATTAATTTAAAGAGCACTTTTTTCGAAATGTCCATAACAATTTTGAGACCGACGGAAAAAAGTTCTTTTAACCCATAAAAAAAATTATATTTTAGCATCTGAATGTGCCTATGTACCTAAAAATCCGGTGTATAACGCGCACCTATACTTTTAAGCTGTATTTTTTAATTTTTAAGTATATTTGCCGTATAACGCGCACCCCCTTTCTTATGAAAAAAATTTAAATGTACGTGTGCAAATACTGTTAGGTTTTGAAGTCATTTATTGGAGGTATCTCAAGCCTTAGAAACAATAGTATACTTCTAAGACTACAACCCCTTAAGATCCTAGGGAATGTCGTTCCTTTTAAATAAACAATATTTCGATGTATACAGAAGTCCAGTTTTTTCCTGATTCTCTTTTTTTTATTTTATTTTTACAGTTCTCGTTTTTATACTCGGCGTATAACGCTCACCCGTAAATTTCGATCTTATTTTTTGTGTTAAAAGTGCGCTTTATACTACGTCGGATTTTATGATAATTATTATGTAATAGGAAAATGATTTTAAAGATTAATATCTTGTATATAATAATGGAATGCTTATGTATATAAATACGTTTCGAAATAAGAAATTTTTATAAAAAATATGCTATAAATCTCAAAATCGTAATTTTCTTTAACTTTTGAAAAATTTTGTAAATTTAGAATTTTTACATATTATTACTATTAGTAATCACCATAATTGTGTCAAATCAAACGTAATCCAGTAAGCTCATTCATGATTAAAAAAAGCCAAATTGATTATTGCTATATACTATACTGTTCGAATTAATTGGGACAAACATGTTTTTCTTATTTAAGTTGGTATGTGATTACTAGTGCTGTCTTGCCGTTATATCTGTCTTTAGGTAGTGTGATAAATCGACTTTGACTATAATTTATTCACTATAATGTATCAGAAGCTCAGTTGTGAGCCTTTCAGTGGGGCAGCTGGTAATTGCAATTTTGCAAGACGTGTTACTTTTACTTGTTCAAAGATGGATATTACTCCGAGGAACCGTTCTAAAATAAATCGTTTTCAATGAACACACTTCTATGACTGTGAGAGATATAACTGTGGCAGTGCGATCGAATTAAGCATTTTAAGAACATTTCAAAATTCTGAATCATTTTTTCCAGAAAAAAAAAATGTGAGCGCAAGTGAAAAACTACTCCAAGAATTGATAAAATTTTAATAAAAAGTAGCAAAATAAATCCAAGAAAGACAAGCATAGACCTTTGAAGAAATTTATTGGATAATGATGTTGAAGTGAGTTCCTCAACTGCTCGAGAAAGGCTTCTTCTCGAGAAGGGGGTCTTAAGGCAACAAGACTAAGTAAAAAAAACTATTTCTAACTCAGAAAATGATGAAAAAACGTTTAGCATGAGCCAAAAAATTCTGATCATGGACTGTTAATGGCTAGAAGGTGATTTAGAGGGATGAAAATTTTATTTGTGCAGGGATACAAATCAAGTGTAATTAGATGAAGTGAAGTTGGAACTTTGTTACCAGATCATATCCAACAGATTGTAAAACACCCTTTTAAACATGTGTTTGGGTTTTTTTTCACAACAAATGGCCCTGGAAGCTTAGTTTCTTTTAAATACATGACAAATTCTGTGAAATATATCGAAATATTATGTAGTACGATTATTCCATTGATAGAACATTTCAACAAGACTTGGCCCCTTGTCACAATTCGAAATTGGTCCATACTTTTATGCGGAAAATAAAATAAAAGTGCTCGATTAGAGCTTGAAAATCCCCCAGACTTAAATCCTATTCAAAAGTGATGGCATATTCTCAAAAATCGTTTCGCTGAGATGAATCGCACAACAGGCAAATGATAAAAATGGTTATACTAGTATGTTTCCAAGATGATGAAATCAAGAACATGTGTGCTACTCTAGTGAAGTCAATGCCAAGATGGGTTGAAAAGGTCATTTCTGCTAAAGGAAGACATACTTCATCTCTCTCTCTCTCTCTCTCTCCAGACTTTTCAGTCTATTTAAGGTATCTAATAATAAAAAGCTAAGTTTTAGTAAAAATCATTTTTTTTTTCAATTTGTCCCAATTAATTCGAACAGTATTGTGTATCGTTTCTGACTATCAGCTTGAAAACTGTTTCAAATTATTTTTAAAAAAAAAGAAAATAAATAAATAAATAAAATTTTTTTCATACATATCTTTTATTTATGATTTATTTCTGATGTTCTATAAATTAAAACATCCCCCATCACCATAAAACTGGTAAATATGACATAAATATTTCCTACTTCAGATGCTATCTTTGGTAATAACCCTTCTATAATGATTTGTATTAATCAAGCTGTCTTTTTTTAATGGGAATCAAAACAATTTTATTCCCAATTCTGTATCATAGTTCTTAGAGGTCAAAGCAAAAGTTACCTTACTACCAATATTTCATAAATAATACCAACGACTTGTGAAAGTTCGTCGACTTGCAAGATGATCTCTGCATAATTTTGAGATCTTGTGGCTCAGAGATCATTTTAGGGATAATTATGTATGAATAATTATGCTATCAAAACTTTCCTACACTAAAAATTAACCTCTAGGCTTTAGGTAATCGTTTTTATCTAGAAGTTAGTGTTCTATAATAAGGCGAGCGACTGAAAACACGATCAGCGATTGACCGTATTTTAGTAACTGCATCTTCTTTCTTTCCTTTTTTGTAATCTAGAAAAGCATAATTATAGACTGAGCAGTATTTATTACAGTAGCTGACTTTATTTGTCTAATTTTCTATAGGCTAAGACGCATTATACGCTGATGATTAATTCGTTTATTTACGAACTCGATTTTTTTTTATCCAGAGGGAATTTTTTTGCTTTCGGTTTATCGAATCTCATTTTCAAGGTCGTACATTGTTTCTGTTTCTTTATGATTTATGAATAATAATTCTTATCGAATGTCCTACCGTTAAGAATGACCTGTGATTTAATACTCGGCAACTGATTACTCACAATTTGTTTTCATTCTTAACCTAGAACTAAAAGAATTATGTAAATGAGTTTCTCATCATTAAATTTTTTTTTATTAAATTAGGAAATACAATAACCCATCAAAAGATTAAGAATGTTATAGTTTTTTTTTGTTGCTACAAACGATAATATTCGATCAGTTCAGTTTATTTAGAGCTTACTATTATTATTTTTTTTATTCGTCTTTAAGAATAGCAGACGATTATCAATCACACGCTTACATCAGTTCAATAAAGTTATTTAAAAAATGGCATTAATAAATTATCGGTTTAAATTAACACGTTGATAAAATTAGCGCAATGTTATATATTTAAGTGTAAGCATTTTGATCACAATTACTTCTGGATTATCAGGACAGCCACACAAACAGTTCTTTTAAAAATTTGCATTTTCCTTTTCCCTTAAAGAAGCATATAGGCCCAAAATAATAATATCGCACTAATAACCATCAACTAAAAAAAAAAAGCAAATAATATATTTTTACTTTTGTAATAAAATATTTAGGGATATTTTTCCAAATTCATCAATGTACCCTTTCGTTTAAAAATATTTAAATAACTTATTAACTAATTCTAATAACCATTTTGAGCACAAAATAGAAGGAAATATGTATCCAAAGGTAATTTATAAGTTAATACTTAAAAAGGTACAATAAAAATGTATACAAAACTATCTTATATTAGAAGAAAAAATGTTAATGTCTAATGTCAAATACCTGATGAATAAAATGCAAAAAATATATTTGTTTATAAAATTTCAATGATGTTTTATTATTGGAATCCTTTTTTGAAATTCGCATTTAGGAGAATGATTGACTTGACCATCGTTACATCTTTGAAGGACCTCGTTCCTTGAAGTTTATTAGACTTGCATTCATTGCGCATTTGATACGTTAGCAAAAATCGGGTGATTATTCCTCTATAATAATATTATATTTCCACTTCTGAAAAAAACCCCTCTTTTATACTTCTTTCAAACTTAAGCAATGTTTCTTATAACATTTATCTCTAATCACTGTAAAATCTGGCCTATAGCGCGCACTGCTACTTTCAAGCTGCAATTTTTAATTTGTAGGTGTATTTGCCGTATAACACGCATCCCCTTTTTTACGAAGAAATCTGAAATGTGCGTGCGCAATGTTCTTATGTTTTGAAGTAATTTGTTCGAGGTATCATTACAAGCTTTAAAAGAGAGAGAAAATAGTATACTTCTAGAACTATAACCCTTTAAATAAGTTCATAAGGAATGTCATTTCTTTTAAATGAACAATATTTCGATATAGTACATATACAGAAGTCTGATTTTTCTATACTCATCTTTCTTTTTTATTTTTAAAGCTCTCATTCTCATACCCGGCGTATAATGCACACCCGTAAATTTCTATCTCATTTTTCGTGTTTAAAGTGCGCGTTGTACGACGGATTTTGCGTTAATACTTTCAAAAGCCTCATAATTCTTAAATTTATAAAAAAAGATTTTCCCGAAATCTCGATAACCCTTATTGCTAATTTAGATATTGGTATTATCGAGTATGCAAATGGACTTCAATAAAGAGTAACAAATGCAAATTTACGATTCCCACATCGAAAAGTTACGTTTTATCATTCCCTGTCAGGAAAACACACACACACACACACACACGCTTTTATGGTTAATCGAACTAAAAAGTAAAAAGGTCGCCAATCCGGTATAGTGGTTAGAGACGCTGACTGTTTGGTCTGGGTTCGAATCTCAGAGAAGACATGGATGCTTGTAAATGTATAGTGCCTTCGTGGCATGGAGGTACTTTAAATAGCTGTCGAGCCGCAAGTCCTCTTGTAAGGTTGGTGGAAGGGGAAGAGAGGTGGGAGGCTCCTGACCACCTCCCCCCGAGTGTTCTCCCTCAAAATTGGGGTGAAACCGAGCTAAATCGTTTTATCACCTTTATGGTGCTCAAAGCTAAGGCTCTAATAACATGTGTCAATTAGCCCTTTACCATGATGAATTTCGTGGGCCTTGATCTGGCCTTTACCGATCAGGTGGCATTAGTAACAACAGAACAAACTATTTTTTTTCACATGCACGAGTCATTTTTTTTTCCATTTTCAGAAAGACTGGACAATTGTTTATATTATGATAAGAAATTGATGACGCAAAAAAAAAAAATGTTTTCGCTTTTAGGGTTACTCTTAATTTTTTAGTCGCCATCTGGAAATGGTATATGGAATTAGTTGCCAAATCTGGAAATGTTATAATGAATTTGTCGCCAGACCTGGAAATCGTTATTCCTGATTATCCTGTTCAGGACATTGGAACAAAATTATGAAATTATTGTATTGTCATCGGCCCTTGACAAGTGTGCAAAATTTCGAATTAATGTGACTTTTTAAAGTGGATAAAAATCGAGTTCAAAGATTCCGTTACGTGCAAGTGAAGCTTATAAAAGCGTGTTAAAAAAAAATCCACAATTACAACAATCTGTATTCAGTACTTTTCTGTAAAACTCAACAAAAACGTTAGGTATTTGTTTTAATGAACTGGTGGCAAACCTGGTGAATTCCATTTACACTAACTATGTTCAATTACTTCAGCAGTACAAATAGTTATTTAATATTCTCAAAATCTTTTAATATGAATTGCGAAACAGAATAGGAAACGTATTTTTGTACTGTATATATATATAATTCGTGTTAACCCTTAAAACTGTTTGTTACTAACAATGAAAATTTTTTTTCCCCCTTCTAATCTGTGGAAAGGCACACATTTTGTCTTAGTTTTTGTTTCTTTGTTTCCAAAATATTATGATTTACCCCGTTATATTAATCATCAAGTTCATTTTTTAAATTTATATGACCTTTTGAAATTTTACAGAAATTATTTGATTATAATGCACAAAAATGTTCGAATTTAAGTTTATACCACACATTTTATTCAGCTTTCCTATTTGCGCAGTTTTAATAAAAATAAGCCATTTAAAAATTTAACTATATAATAATTAACTCATTAGCATTAATGAGAAAAATTATCATTTAATTTCGGGAAATTGTTATTAATATTTAAAATTTGTTTTTTTGATAAATTTTTTAATACTTTTTAAGTTTGGGGGGGGGTTACATTTTATAACTTTTATATTCTTGTGGTTAACATCGTAGTGATTAATTATTAAATGTTAATTATTAAATGGAAAGAAAAATTATTGAATAATTTGTAGAAACTACCACATTTAATTTAATAAGAAATTACTATCATTATTCAATATCAATATTATTCAATAAAATCAATAAAATCAATAAAATAATTTAATATTAACGAATCTAATTTGTTTAAGATGAAATAAAAAGAAGTTTTTAGACCATTTTATGCGTAACTTTTGACTAAAAGTTAGCTCATTTGCTAAAAAGACATAAATTCAATATTTTTCGCTGAAAACAATTAATCTTACATTAAAGATAATTATTATCTGTCACATTTAAATTAAGGGTAAAAATTTCAAATCATAAAAAAAAGTCGCGTTTCATATTACTCTTACAACAAATTTTAATATTTATAACTTCGAAAGCTTCATTTTTTAGCATATTCTACAGTTTTGTTTTGTATAATATTATCATTCTCCATATCCCCCTTACAAATGTTTTTTTGTTCTTAATCATTGAATCATGAAGGAATAATTGTTATATTAAGAACAATCAAGTGAATTATTTCGGTCAAGTAAGTAAATTTAAATAACTAAGAAATTAAAAATATTTATGAACGCGTACGATCTGCTCTCAATAAAGCAAAGTAGATATACCATTGCTAATGTTATAAGTAGGTACTTCGGTATTATTGCAAACGTATTGGAGACATTTCGTGAAACAAAGCACGTGGTTGCCAATTCAGCCAGTACAACACATGCGTAATCAGGGTTGCCAGCTTGGCGTGTTATCTTGAACGTTGGCTTTGTTTCGATAATACGTAAGTATCTATAACTATATATTGGTGCTATTGCAAAGCAGATACTATTAATTTAGCAATTTTTTACTTTGATTTTTATCAACACTTGGTTGCTCATTATCTCTCTATATAAAATTAGATGTTTGTATATATGACCTAGCTTCACTCCAACTCTGTTCACACCAACTATGAAAATTAACAAGCATATGTATTTTTTTTTTGTGGGGAAAGTTTTTATTCTCCTCTTTGTTACAGCTTCCCACCAGGTGGCGCTACAGTATATCAGCTTCTCCACCGTTCAATCAATCTCCAAGTTGCCAACAGTGTCACCGAAAATGATGCCAATTTGGTTCTATCGCCAACATTTTGCTATGTTTCCATTGAATCGCCATTATAATGTAAGGAACGGTGTTGTTTGCGAATAATACAATTTTAACAAAAAATAAATACAACAGAAAGTAATATTAACGTATTACACATCCAGATATAAATTATTTACACTACTTTAAGCGTTCCTTACATAAAATTTGTAACAATGTGCTACTTTTGCTGAGCAGAGATCAGTTTAGAAAGGTGTTTTCAAAAATCGACCCACAGCACAGTTACGGGGAGTTATAAATTTTTTAAAAAATCCTTTTTATCAGCTTCCTGATAAAAAGGATTTTTTTTTTTTTGCATATTAGATCTACAGGCTTAAAATTTAACAAATATGGTTTTTTTGTTCACCCGAGCTGAAGCAAAAAGCTTTTTTTTTGTTTAATTTGCAATTCACGCAAAATTAACTCATTAAAAACTTCTTTATCCTTCAATCTGTACTGTTTAATTTTTCAATTCACCCGTGCGAAGAACGGGTATACCAGCTTGTAAAATATAAAATGTTTAATTTCAAAGTTAAATTTTAAAGATCAAAGTAATAAAAAAAGTATTCAAACACACAATCACGAAATCTACTCGTTTATGATTGTACATAATCACATACGAATTTGCACCTGTATTACTACCTCCAATTATAATGTGGGTCAAGTAATTTAACCTCATAGGCAAATTTTTTCTAAGAGGAAAAGAAATATATGCAGTTCGATTTCTGAGCAACTTATGATAGTTTTTATATCACATTACGTATGAAAAGAAGGCCTGAAGCTATGTTATTGCCAAAGATAATCACAGAACGTGAGAATCATACTTGAGATAGTAACACTTTTTTTTATTATCTTCAGTGATACAGATTTAGTTTGATAACGTAGGACCGAATTCAAGTTATACAAGTATTAGGCTGGATAGAAACAATACTTTATTGATCCAATTTACATCTGGAGCCTCATCTTTATTTTATTTTCAACAGAAGAAAGATGGTTAATAACAGAGTAAGGTGTTTTTTCTTTCTTGGAGTTCGAAAAGAATCGGTTGGATTGATCAAATCAGAAAGCTTAATCGCTTTTTACTATTCAGCAGAAGTTCTCAGTTGGATGTGCAGAAAAATAATGATGGTATACTCAAAAAATAAGTTTTTAGAGTTTATGTTTCACATCCTTTAAGATTATTTTCAGCTTCAAAAAAAATTTTTTTTATCCTAAGTTGTACTTGTATAAATATAAAGAAAAAAAATTTAGAAATATAGTTTTTTAAAATCCTTAAATTTTCTCGAGAAATCTTTAAAACAATTAAAACTGAGAAAATTTAGTTGTATGGATTCGGATTTGTTCTAACTTAAACAAAATTTTAACTTTAAAAGCATGTCATTACTTTATTAAGAAACTTTTCTGAAGTATTTTACTAAGAAAAATTATATTTGTCTTGTATACTTTACTTTGATGGTTTTTGGAGGACATGTATAATTCATATATTATATTTATTTATTACAATTATTCTATGAAAGAAATTCGAAAGAATAATTTCTATGCGTTGAATAATGGAACATTTTGTAGTTATATCCTTTAAATTCTTAAAACGCGATATAATTTCTCTTATATAACTAAATTATTACTTTTTATATAATTATAACAATTCCAGTAACATGTTTCTATTTTAACTTCAGTTTGAGAGTTTTACTTACATGTATTTCTAAAAATACAGTGCCGTTCTTTCTTAGTAATATATTCAATTTAATATTTTACTCATTTTAGGCTGTGCAGTTTTTGTTTTCTTAATAGAAGGACTTTTTTCTGAGATTTTATGAGAACAACTTCAAAAATAACTTTGCCATTAACTTCAATTTTATCCCATAAATTTTCTTTCTAATTTAAACTGTTCTTTGTAATAGAAAAGAAGTATATTAGAAGAATTTAAAAAAATTTAATGCTTTTTGAGAAAAATATACGTTTTTCTTTATTTGGATTTAAATTTAGCGATTTCTATCATTTTAAGCATTTAAATATTACATATTTGTGATATTTACCTGTCAAATACTAATGTTTTATGCTTCTTTGAAAAAATGTTGCTTATTTACAAATTGCAAAATTTTTCACGCATTTTTATTTACATTTGATTTTTCGTCAACAAAAATTTACTGAAATAAATCTTAGAATATTAGTACGGAAATGTAATTACCAACAAGTAATAGTTAAAGTAATTTATGAAGTTTACTTAGTTTCTTAAAAACTTAGTCTCTCAATGTAACCTGATTTGGGCCTCTGAACTGACTAACCTGATAAGAAACATTTTATTAATAATTTCACTTATATTTTATGTGTACGCATATGATACATTCCCACTGAATTATAGTTGAAGTCATGAAATACGATCGCTCAGTTTAAGAAGTGCATGGCTCTGAATTTTTTTCCTTAAAAATGATGAAATATGAAACGTACTGTGTGATTATGTGATTCAGATGACTATATATCTGAAAATGTTATTCAAGTCTGTGAACTTCCTTATCTTATAAGTCGTCTCTTTCTTTAACAATTTAAATTTCAACCGAAAGATAATTAATTTCCAAGCAGTTACCTTTTATTTTTCATGTGCTTTATTTGGTTAATGTGCTGATATAAACAGGAAAATGTCTGGGAAAATACAGATCGCATTAAATAAATATGATGCTCTTATGACATTTCTTACATCATTCGGATTTTAAAAAAAAATACGGTGTTAACGCTTTTTTGATATGACACAATTTAGATTTAAGTAATCTTAACAGCGTATACATCAAAAAGTATTACCGCATTAATTTTATTCCGTTCTATTTCTTTAATTCTGAACCAATTCAACATGTGACTTTACTCGATATCATACCAACCGCCGTTTTGATTCGCATGTATTTAGGCCTAATCGGTCTCATCCTTTCCACACTTCGTCACACCCGACACACTTTGACAAGAAGCGCAGCTTAAACTAACAAAAACAAAACGAAATGTGGATGAGGAAAAAAAAAAAAAAACGCAAAACCCGACGCAGAGTAAATTAACCCTAAAAAAGGAACGCCGGATTTCGCTATTAGTGGCGACTTTTCTTTTTGCCCCGATTGCTTCGGTAATTGGGGATCCACGTTTCACCTTCACAACTCTTCCTGAGAAATATGGAAGAGCCATAAACTGCCAGAATTGGGAGCATATCTGAAATGGAAATGAAGATGATGGATAGCCGAACTTGGTTCGATTCTTTTTTTTCCTTGTGGCCACGAACTGAAGCACGCGAATTTTTGCACGGATGCTTTTGCCACCGCTGGTTGTTAATTGATTCACGTTCCCATCGTCTGAGAAATTTCCTTAAACGCGTTCTCGGTTCGGCTTAGATTAAAAAAAGTGGTATGATTTATATAATAAATGGTGCACCTGTCAAACTGATTTCATTCTTTATGTTTATGACAAAATGGAAGGAAAGAAAAATCTTTGCGACACGACAAATAAAAGAGAAATAAAGTCAAAATTTCTGTTTGTTTTTGTTATTTTTTTTTTATAAAAATTCGTGTTTTTGTTATTTTTTTTTTATAAAAATTCGTTTTGTTTAATTTAATGTATTTATCTAACGATATTAAAAAGTTAGTAAGTTTTCATTTTAATAAAAAAAAATAATCGTCTGCGCTTGAGTCATTGATTTTAAAGAAAGCGTAATAAAAAGAAACGCAATAAAATAAGTTAAATTATATAATGAAATTATTTTCATTTCAAACGATGAAAATGCTTCAATAAGCATTTCCATCGTTAAATACTGGTCATTAATTGAATAATGAATCTATTTTTGTCATGATGCTTTTTTCTGAATTTAAAATTTTCTAATTTTTAAATGATTATTTTTTTAAAAAAATTCTTGACTGGCTGAAGATATTAAATTGCCTCTCTTGTCAAAAAATGGCTGTAAAAAAAGCCAGGGCATTTCTCGAAAATTCTTAAAAAAGAAGTAGAGCTGCGATAAAAATTTTAAAATATATCAATAAAGAACTAAAAAGTTACAGTTAAAGATTTAATTTTATATTCGCAAAAGTTCAAGTTCTCATAAAGTATTAGCTAAAGTTCCATGCTAAATAAAAATGTTTCCTATTTATTTATTTTTTTAAGAGAAGCACTATGGATCATTGATTTATAAAAGTACTTGAAACAATATGTTTTCAAATGATCATTGGAAAATTATAGATGAGTGTGTTTATGTTATTCTTATATTGAACGTCTAAATTTCGTGATTTTTTCAGCTAGAATTCACTTACAAATTAAAACGTACTTTAAAAGAGCTTAAATGCAATTAAAGTTTTTTTTAGTATATCTACTTTGGAATCAAGAAAACAAAAACAAAGCCGAAAGGGAAGGGAAAACAAAAGATTGAAATAGTATGTTATTTATTTTCGATGGTTGAGATTTTTAAATAAAATTATAATAAATTCTAGATGAGTGTAATTACGTTTTTATAAAGAATTATTTAATACCAACTCAGTTAAAAAACTCTTCGGTAAGTTTGAATGAATTAATATCGAGATTCAACGAAAGTAAGATATTATTACTTTTAACTAATTCTTTGAAAAAAAAAAGTAATTTTAAAGTAGAACAAAACTGAAAATTAAATAAATTATGAGCATATTTCTTCAAAACTTTTTTATTCATACATCAATTTATATCATTTATGCGGATTTTAAAGTAATTTATAAATTATTATTTCTGTAAAAAATGAAATACAATGCTAATTTTTAAATGTATTGATAATTTTATTTTCCTTGTGAAAGAATTGCACTGTTCTTAATTTGCACTACTTTTGCTTAAATTTATAATATGTATTTCATAAAAGTCTCATTCAATTAAAAAAAAAATTATTTGGATTTCTGTTATAGATAAATTAAACTGGATTTATTCTTAATTTGCATTCAGAAATTTGTAAAATTCGCTTTAATAAAGTCAAAATAATAAATTTCAATCACTTTAAGTAATATAAATACGCTTCAATAATAAAAAAATAAATCGAAGTAAAATAATAATGCTATAAAAATAAAAATAATTTCAGCTATGCTATTTTTTAATTATTTAATTGAAAGATTTAAAGAATTGGCCGAAAAATAAAAAATGCTTAGAAAATAAAAAAAAAAATTAATTTTTTCCTTCAAAATTAGTAAGATTTCACCAACTAAACTTAGAATTCGTAACAAATAATAATAAAAAAAGAATTTAAAACAAATTAAAAAAGAGTTTCTATTACAAAATATGAATAAAATATTTGTATAATGTTATATTTAATGTATTTCTGCTATGGACAATTTTGTAAAATAATAACTTACTTCCATTTCTTTTTGTCATTTACGGTATAAATTCCTAGCGCAATCACAAAATCAATAACAAATTCAGAATCTTGCCAAATTTAATGAACGTGATCTTCTATCACATCTGAGCTTG